>OX377622.1:123623947-123984749 GCA_947397865.1 Polietes domitor
GAGCGAAAATGTGCAATTGATATTAATTAAAGGGTGATTTTTTAAGAGCTTGATAACTTTTTTTTTAAAAAAAACGCATAAAATTTGCAAAATCTCATCGGTTCTTTATTTGAAACGTTAGATTGGTCCATGACATTTACTTTTTGAAGATAATTTCATTTAAATGTTGACCGCGGCTGCGTCTTAGGTGGTCCATCCGCTTAGTCCAATTTTGGCATTTCCACGTTTTTGAGTAACAGAGACCCAATTGGTGCGAACGGCGACGAATCGAAAATTGGTGGTCATCATTAACACTGGCCGATACAGCTGCGATATTTTCTTCAGTTCGCACTCTACGTAAGCGTGTTGGTGGTTTAATGTCCAACAATGTAAATTTGGTGCGAAATTTAGTCACAATAGCCCGAATAGCCGCTTCAGTGGGTCGATTAAACTGACCATAAAATGGAAGCGCGCAATGAACTTTCTTAACAGAGCACGCATTTTGATAATAAAATTCAATAATTTGCAAGCGTTGTTCGTTTGCAAGACGATTCATGATGAAATGTCAAAGCATACTGAGCATCTTTCTCTTTGACACCATGTCTGAAATCCCACGTGATTTGTCAAATACTAATGCATGAAAATCCTAACCTCAAAAAAATCACTCTTTATAAGCGGAAACTATTGCATTCGGTAGAACTGACATATGATCATAATGAGTCCGATTTGTCAAACAAAGTCCTTACGAAAAATTTCTTAAATTATGAATTTTCCGTATTCGATCATAAACAAGTAAAAAGGTGTTAAATTCGACCGGGCAGATTCTCCACCAAACAATAGCCAAATTAGAGGCTATTGAGTTTATGTAGATGCAGTATCATATTAGGAAACTAATGATAATTTTTATAAAAATGAAAATATTTTTTGCTATTGCATACTAAAATTAAGAGGTTTCATGTGGAAAACTTTAAATAATTTTTAAGACTTATCCCAATCTCATATCAAGCCGAACAGGAATTTACCTTAGGTTCTCAGATTTTAATGAAAATTTGCAAATTTGTACCTCTGAACAAGAGAAATATAACTGGATATCTCGATTTTCAAAAAATATAAATATATAGACAAAATTGAAAGTCGGGAATTTTGTGATGAGGTAATTTAAAAAAATCATAACTGTTTTCTGATAGTAGATGCTTTTAAGTTGGCATGACTACTTTATTACTTGGTGCGATTTTTAAACGGATATTCGGCAAGTGAGTTGTGCTTTTCATTCGTTTGTGAGAAAGAGGCCGGGTATGTTGTTGAAAGGCGAAGTCTTTCACAGAGTGGAAATCATGGAAATCAATCCATAGAAATATAATACTTGTGAATATTATATTTATATGTGAATATAAGACAATAATATTTAGAATTTTGCCCCGATTAATATCTATTCTAGAGATTGAGAAAATTATCTTATTTTGTCAGATGAATGTATTCAAAGAATTTTACGATTTTTACCGCAGCCGTTTGATTGGTACTATTTTTATCCCGTATCCCTAAAAGTATGAATTTCAAAAAATCGATGTTTAAACCCTAAGTGGAATATAACCACCGACATTTAAGATTGTAGATGCAGCCATTTGTTCGGCACCAATTTCATCCATTTTCATTTCCTTTTGACCTAAAGTACAAATATTGAAACACCACTTTATTTTATGCGCCTACGCTGCAGCCGTTTGATTGGTACCATTTCACTATAGGACAAATGACCCATTTCACTGGCCAAAAGTCAAATTTTACGTTTTGTTTCTCTATATATTTGATAGTAAAATCTGATAAAAAAAAACCCATCAGAGTAATAGAAAATGTCTTTGGTTTTCTTGGAAAAAATATACAGTTAAATCAGCACGCTCTCAAATAAGTATTTTATTTTAAAGCCAAGCATTAAATTAAAGCTTGATGTGTTGCGAACATATTAATTAAAATCTGGTTTTGCACATGTTTGCCCCTCGGCGAAAATATCACTCTTTTCAGATACACTCAGTATCCAAAATGTTGAACTATTTAATCAAATCGCACTGAACAAAAGCGATAAGTTGTAGTTTATGATTATGTCCTTTGTAAAGAGTGATTTTTTTGAGGTTAGGATTTTCATGCATTAGTATTTGACAGATCACGTGGGATTTCAGACATGGTGTCAAAGAGAAAGATGCTCAGTATGCTTTGACATTTCATCATGAATAGACTTACTAACGAGCAACGCTTGCAAATCATTGAATTTTATTATCAAAATGCGTGCTCTGTTAAGAAAGTTCAGAAAGAAAGAAATTGTGTTCAGCGACGAAGCTCATTTTTGGCTCAATGGGTACGTAAATAGGCAGAATTGTCGATTTTGGAGTGAATATCAGCCAGAAGCATTGCAAGAGCTACCAATGCATCCAGAAAAAGTCACAGTTTGGTGCGGTTTATGGGCTGGTGGCATCATTGGACCGTACTTCTTCAAAGATGATGCGAATCGTAACGTAACTGTGAATGGTGAGCGCTACCGTGAGATGATATCCAACTTTTTTTTGCCCAAAATGGAAGAACTGAACTTGGTTGACATGTGGTTTCAACAAGATGGCGCTACATGCCACACAGCTCGCGATTCTATGGCCATTTTGAGGGAAAACTTCGGAGAACAATTCATCTCAAGAAATGGACCGGTAAGTTGGCCACCAAGATCATGCGATTTGACGCCTTTAGACTATTTTTTGTGGGGCTACGTCAAGTCTAAAGTCTACAGAAATAAGCCAGCAACTATTCCAGCTTTGGAAGACAACATTTCCGAAGAAATTCGGGCTATTCCGGCCGAAATGCTCGAAAAAGTTGCCCAAAATTGGACTTTCCGAATGGACCACCTAAGACGCAGCCGCGGTCAACATTTAAATGAAATTATCTTCAAAAAGTAAATGTCATGGACCAATCTAACGTTTCAAATAAAGAACCGATGAGATTTTGCAAATTTTATGCGTTTTTTTTTAAAAAAAAGTTATCAAGCTCTTAAAAAATCACCCTTTAAATCTGGCGTTAACAATTTTCAGATCGAAAATATAGCCTAGTTAAAGGAAAGTATAAAACATTTTTGTTGGCCATTATCATTAAAATGGTAAAATGTTAGAGGATGCTAACGAGATTTTGTTTACCTATGGTGTCATTGTACATAAAGCGCTTATCCATTCTAAACTGATTATGGAAAATTCGACACATACTGTAGGTTTTTTTGGATAATAAGCCGCAGAGTCTCGTCTTAAAGTATATAAGGCTGACAGATTACAGTAGGCTCGGAAGAATGGCCATATAAATAATATACTAGATTTTACAGAACCATGGATACTAGAGCGTACCAGGTTACAAGTAAAAAAAAAAAGTTCGCCGTACACCTTCGAATATGAAGTATTATTGAAAGGTAGTTTCAAAAAATTTTTTTTTATTTTTTTATGCCGAACGTAGGGGTCGCGCTTTTACATTTTTCTATATAACTTCTGCATTTATAAACGGATTTTAAAGTGTGATACATCGATGTTATTGTCTCGACGAGGCCGATTTTTTTGTCTTTGAAGTCATTGAGCTCAAGCACCCCGTTCTGGTACTTACCCATCATATCTCAGTTGCTACTACCCTAATGTACCACTCTAATATCAGAAAATTAAAGCTCGCATAAAATCATGAAACTCTTCCTAACGAAGTATGTCGATTTTCCCAGCAGAAAAAGTGTTACACTATTTTTTTCTTATTTTACCGAGAGCATTGCATGTATTTATAAGTTGTTCTTTGTATCTTCGATGTTTACAGTCGGTTGTCAAAGTGTAATACATATATTGGTGTTTTTGTCCCGCACATACCAGATTTTCAGTTTTTAAAGTCGTTGACCTCAACAACCCCCTTCTACTATTTATGCATCATATTTCAATTCTTAGAACAATAAATATAAAAATTAAGGTACAATTAAAATTTTAATCAACCATATTTCGACGCGATTCAAGTTGGGTGTATTTTTGGCGGCTCTCAAGTTTAGAAAAGATGTGGCCCATGCGTTGCTCATCGGTGACCGCCATAGCTGATTCATGCACAACATGAACAAAACGCTCGGTGTTTTGAGAATGGCATGGATAATCTGTGAAAATAAATGAGTTCAGCAAAGAAAGCAATCAAATTAAGTTTTTCTTGTGCTAACCTGGTAAATCGATAATTTCTTCTGAAAATTGGAATGCTTCTAACTGTTCTTGCGAAAAAACTGCAAGCATGGCGGCTCAGTCAATTCAAATTGTTTCCAATCGATCATATTGAAATATGAGTCACTATCAAAATTGATAAAATTATGAACTGGTGGACCGAACATTTGTCGAATGCTTCCCGTGGCTTCATTGCGGGCTGATAAAATCTTATCATAGGCATCTGAACGCACTAGTTGATCTGGGTCTGTTATCATCGATAACAAAATATTTTCAGGATGAAAAAAATATCCGTTATTTTCAATGAACGGACGGATGACCTCTTGAATATCTTTTGGCAACTGAATCCAACATATATAAAGGAAAACATTCCGACTTCCGTGAATTGCCAGTGGTTGGCTTTTTACAAGAAACCAGAATGGTGCATACACTTTCACAACGAACTGAGCCAGTTTTCTCAATACCATCGAGAGTTGCGTACACGTCATATAAAAGCGCAGAATTCGAGAGGCTGTTGTTAGCCAGCGCGCTTTGCAAATAGCGCCGGGCTTCTCGCTGGCTAATTTTTCATCGCATTCTCCGATATGAACGGCTCGAACCATACGATACAAGTAAAGCTGGTCGCCTCGAATATTCCACCCATCTATGTTCGCTGGCATTTCTCCCATTGTAATGCGTTCGAAATTTTGTTTGACCTGACCAAACGGAATAAGCAACAAAATATGCGAATTATTAATTAATAAAATGCTCACAAGTAAAGTATACGGAACACACGGACACGAAACACTATTAATATATTAAACTTACAGGGTAGTGTATGCAATTTTGAATGCCTTCTCCGATACTTCCGGGCCAGATTCCAGGTCCTTTCTGTTTTCCAAGCAATGATCTTAACAGCGCATTAAATGGTAACTCGTTGAAGTGGAAAAGGCACACGAACCACTGCAGCGGTCTCTGTTAAGTGGCGTTCCATTCTCACATAATGACTCCACTTTTGTACCCAGTGTTGGTAGCAGTTCCATCGCAACTTATGGCAACTAAGTCATCCAAATTGAAGTTTTCACGACTCAAGTAATCCACGATGCTCCTCTGGATCCCCAAAGCAGAGCTATCAGTGGGCGTAGCATAACCAATGAATTTGGAGTCAGGCTCTTTTACAATGGTGATGTGTTCTTCATTTAAAACAATATTTCGCGTCACATTTGCCTCGGTTACTTTTTTCAAAGTTGGCTCTTTCTTGCCATCGAAAGAGATACACTTTAATAATTGATGGCATTTGGCCGCCGCTTTTGCTTCCTTACGGAACTTCACACGTTCTCGAAATATTTTATTTTTATTGATGATAAGCCCTTCAAAGAACTGACATATATTTTCGGCTGTTTCTGCAGATAACTCTTCTTTGGCTTTTGCGGCAATAGACAATTTTAAATCTTTTATTAACATGGTCGCAAGCAAGGCACCGTAGCGAACTGAAGTATCGCTGCGATCCAAAGCCGAACTAAAATTACGCAAAGAAATGTCCGCCACCGTAAATGTTGTTTTAATCTTCTCTGAGGAATCGCCAACATTTTCTTCAAATTCTAGCTCTTCATCGCTGCCTGGTTGATACCCAATACTGTTGAACTCGGTATATACCGCTTTTGATGGTGCAACAATTGAGCACGTTTGAACACCGCAATTTTTCATCGACATCATATGATAAACATTATCCAAAGTCATCAGCCGTGGACCCCATTGATCGATGAAAAATTCTTTCGCATCGTCTGGGATTTTATCAGAGGCGGTGCAACTGCATGGAACATTTCTTTCTATGCCACACTTACAACGCGAAATTGAGAACAATTTATTCCACTCATTTACATTGCATTTCAATGGACTTTTAACCAATTTATAGTAATCGTCTAGAAGTTTATCCAACCGTTTACGAACACCTGATACCGATATAATTGGAATGCCTGCCCGCTCCCATAAAAGGGTAATGCTTCTGAAAGCTTCTTGTTTAAAAGCACTCAATTTTCTATTGGGATTAGTGTTATGCCGCAGATACAAGAAATAATTAATAACATCGTACTTAGTCGGTAACATAGTGTTGTTTAATGCACTGATCGTAAAAGACATTTTTTTAGTTTTTTACCGTTGTATTTATAATGGAAATTGAAATATTTAATAATGCTTTGTTGAGCCACCAACGCCTTATTACTGAACTAATTTTTATTGTTACAATAAAATATAGACCGTTACTTCACAGGTAAAACGATTTGCAATAGGGAAACAATGTGACAAAGTAGTTTTGCTCATATTGTGCATGAATCAGCTATGGCGGTCACCGATGAGCAACGCATGGGCCAAAAACACCAATATATGTATTACACTTTGACAACCGACTGTAAACATCGAAGATACAAAGAACAACTTATAAATACATGCAATGCTCTCGGTAAAATAAGAAAAAAACTAGTTTAACACTTTTTCTGCTGCGAAAATCGACATACTTCCTTAGGAAGAGTTTCATGATTTTATGTGAGCTTTAATTTTCTGATATTAGAGTGGTACATTAGGGTAGTAGCAACTGAGATATGATGGGCAAGTACCAGAAGGGGATGCTTGAGCTCAATGACTTCAAAGACAAAAAAATCGGCCTCGTCGAGACAAAAACATCGATGTATCACACTTTAAAATCTGTTTATAAATGCAGAAGTTATATAGAAAAATGTAAAAGCGCGACCCCTACGTTCGGCATAAAAAAATAAAAAAAATTTTTTTGAAACTACCTTTCAATAATACTTCATATTTGAAGGTGTACGGCGAACTTTTTTTTTGAGGTACGCCCTAATGGATACATGTGATCTAAGACTTGTTTGAATATGCTAATACGTCCGGAAGTAAAAAATTATTAGTTTGCAAACATGGCAAGTAATTCCAGTATATAAATCAAATTTTAATTCAAGCGCTGATGAAGATTATAGGACCTACGAGAACGATGATGAAGAGGAAACTTATGTGATCTAAGCTATTGGTTGACAAAATATATTTGGAAAATCAAACTGAATTATTTTTTAAAGCATAATACTTAAATAATTGTAAACTATAAATAAAAGTTGTCGTGTAAAATTAAACTAATTTATTCACAGAATTTTGTAAATAAAGGTTGGATTCATTTGAGTTTTTAATTCAAGAATAGCGTTCGGCAAGAAGAATTTTTACTTTTCTGTACTTACATTGTTCAATTAAATTGATTGTTTGAGGTTTAAGATTTTGGCCAGTGAAATGGGTCATTTGTCCCATAGTGTATTGGCATCCCCTTTCGACTCGTTTTATTTTGCGCGTCTACACAGTTAGAGGAATACACACACAGATTTGTATGATTCGAACTGCACTCATTTGGTAGGTACCATTTTTATCCCTTATCCCCCTTTTCACCTAAAAGTACGAATAATGAAAAATATTGTATTTTTCATTTCTATGCAATCAGAGCGACGGTTGACTGGTAAAATTGTATCCCATTCCGACCCATTTCCCGCCAAAAATACAAATTTCGAAAATTTTCTTTTTGTTATGCGACGAGCAGAGGAATATATACGCCGAATTTTATTATCCAGCTGTAGTTATTTGGTCGGTACCAATTTTATCCATTTTTGCCAAAGATAGACATATTTTAGAAGATTGCTGCCTAATATTCACTTTTGGATTACACTTGAAGTTTTATATTTATATATGGGTTAAAATTCGTAAAACATGTCCATGTTTTTTGGAAGGTCGAGCTTTTTCGACAAAAAATGGATATTTCGGTAGAGCACGGTAAATAAAAAAAACAAATTGGATATTTTTGCAAAATTTTCATTTTCGCGGGAGATATGGCCAAAATGATTTTGAGGTTGGCAAAAAATTAAATTTTTGGATTATGATTTTCTCGCGAACTATTCAACGAATCCGGTTGATTTTTTGCTTGTGTATTAAGAACGAATGCCGCTTGTAACATATATGTAGTCAATCGCGAAAATCGCTGCATTTCTGCCAAAAATCTAAAATTCGCGGATGAAATTGCATATATTTTTATTTTCTCTATCTTGGCTTTTAAAACTGTTCTGCCACAAATAGTCCCCATTAAGTCAGCAATCAAATGGCAAAAAAAATTGGTATTCTCTATATGATAAAAAGCTACGTTGTTTTATCTAGTGGCACTTTTCACATTTTTCAACTTTACACCCAACATATGTCCTCAAAATCATCTCCCGCGAAAATGAAAATTTTGCAAAAATATCCAATTTGTCTTTTTATTGTGCTCTACCGAAATATCCACTTTTTGTCGAAAAATCTCAACCTTCCAAAAAACATGGACAAGCTTTACGAATTTTAACCCATATACTAGAGGACTATTAATATTATAATAATGAAGCATCTCCAATTTCCTAATATTTTAGTGCACTTCTATGTAATGTCGACAGCACCTAATATGTTGAGAATGCTGTTGAATGTACTCCGTGGTGGAGGGTATATAAAATTCGGCCCCTCCGAACTTAACGCCGTTTTACTTGTTATTACTTTAACTGCATTTGGTAAGCACCAATTTAGTCCTTTTTCCACATTTTCACCATAAAACTACGAATAACGAAAAAATTCGCATTTTTCTCGTCTATGTAATCAGTGTGATACACCAAATTTCATTATTCTAACTGCTTCCGGTTGGCCGGTACTATTTTTATCCCCTTTCGCCTCATTTTCCACAAAAAGTACAAATTTCAATAAATTTATTTTTTTGCGCGTCTGCACGGCTAGAGGAATGTGCCCACCGAATTTCTTATTCTAATCAATTTTATTGCTCCTCCTTAAAAGTACGAATTTGGAAAAATCCCTTTATTTTGCATACACATGCGATTGGAAGGATATGCAAACCGAATTTGAACTTACTAGTTATTGTTTCACTGGTATCATTTCCCTTTTTGCCCCATTTCACACGCCATAAAACGAATGAACTTGTCAAATATCAAGTAAACACAAACCAGAAATCATAAAATTCGAAATATTGTGCTAAAATATTTGAAATATTAGGATATATATTTGTTTCTTCCTTCTTAGGGAAATTTTGTTCTCTCTGGACCGATTTCGACAATCAATCGCAACCGATCTACAACTATTATATGTATTCTTGGAAAATTTGGACATTTGGCACCTTCCGTTTTGATGCTAGCGTGCCTTCAACAGACGATCGGATGAACGGCCATGACTAGATCGTTTTATAATTTTATGAGGATCCTATAAAGATAGCAGGTCAATATTTTAAGGTTTTACAAAACGAATTTAGAATACCCCCATCCTTTGGTGGAGGGTATAAAAATGGGTTTAACTTAGTTTGTTTTTCGGAATTGTTGGGTAGACCTCCCTTTGCTCATCTGTCAGCGTATACGATTTAAAGCAACAGACAGAGAGAGCAGATGAATAACTTGAGATAAATCTAGACTATATGACAAAAGTCACTTAAATGGGGGTCCTACTAGATAAATTTGAGCGATTTTAATTGCGGCAGGGAAAATAGAAACTGCGACTGCGCTAAGTGCATATACTTCCAGATTTCTGATCTATTGTAAATTCAGGTCTCTAAGTTACGATAAATACATCAAACTAAATCTCTTATTATATATTCATATTGCAATGGAAAACTTAATAATCGTTCCTTATTTCGGCAAGTTCCCCCTACAGTTCCTGTGTCCTATTTGCTAAATCAGGGCCTCAGAAATACTAAATCTCTCTGAAATATTTTAATGATTTGATATTAAGTCTTCCTCTCAATAGTTTGCATTTGGTAAACCTCTTGAGACCGCATTCATAGCATGCATACATGTCTAAATCATAATGTATGCCCCTGCCACATTTTCCCGACCGATAACAGTGACCAGCTTTGAAACAATACTGACTCAACATCCCTTTTGTGTTAATCTCTGATGGTAAGGGTCCCCGTAATATGGCTTTGGTTATCCATTTCAGCTGAGAAAATTGAAAATTACGAGTATTTTTATTTCCATTCAAGCACAGATACTAAAACCCATACGATACGATTTAATAGACTAACAGATTTTTGTGCTGGCGTTCCTATTTTTCGTCTTCTTTTTTGCTAGCGATGTTGATTGATTTTTCCTGCATTCGTAAGCAGAAAGAAAATTAAGAGCAAAAATAACGTAGCTAACTTTTATTGATTGTTTGTTATACAATATGGCTACAATATGTGTAATCATGGCACAAAAGGACGTGCATATGCGAAAGTATCAAGTTGGTTGGAGATTGGACAGTGGAGTATAAGAGTATTTGTGTGTGCGTTTGTGTGTCTCTGTATATGAATGGAAATCCCTACATGTTGTCCGGCTAAGGATACTTACGCATACATTTCAATTAGAATCACAAACACAACAGATATAAGCAGCTGGAATGTTACTTACTCTCTTGGCGCCGCACATGAGTGGCCAAGCAGGAGTACGAGCATCGAGCTTCATTAATTTTTCGGAACATTGATGACCATGATGATGATTTAACAGAATGTGTTGCTTGCAACAAATGTTCATATTGTGTGGGGTGGAGCTGTCTTGATCCCACTCCCGTTCGAACTTTCTAATACCACTCATCGTGTTTAGTTGTTGCCGGTATCCATGTGATGCTTTTGGTCGATGTCCTTGCCCAAAACGTTGTGCTGAATAAGTGGTATGATGATTTTTCATTTTTAGATTTCTACTATTTCAACATCAGAAATTATCCACAAAAATCTCGCTTTGCTTGAGTAAGTGAGGAAATAATATGTGCACTAGGCTGTATCTATTTCTTAAAAAAACACTTGATTAAAACCTCACTGAGCATACTATCCTGTTGGCACAGGATCTAAACCTTTAAAGAAAGCTGAACACAGTGTCTTCAAAAGTCTCCGCCTCGTATTCAAATATCCAATATATAGGGTGGGTCATTCGAAATTTTAAATTTGAACTACTTTTACTTTTATTTTGAAAGGTAGAATAACATTAATTTTTATTTTTATTTTTATTTTTATTTTTATTTTTATTTTTATTTTTATTTTTATTTTTATTTTTATTTTTATTTTTATTTTTATTTTTATTTTTATTTTTATTTTTATTTTTATTTTTATTTTTATTTTTATTTTTATTTTTATTTTTATTTTTATTTTTATTTTTATTTTTATTTTTATTTTTATTTTTATTTTTATTTTTATTTTTATTTTTATTTTTATTTTTATTTTTATTTTTATTTTTATTTTTATTTTTATTTTTATTTTTATTTTTATTTTTATTTTTATTTTTATTTTTATTTTTATTTTTATTTTTATTTTTATTTTTATTTTTATTTTTATTTTTATTTTTATTTTTATTTTTATTTTTATTTTTATTTTTATTTTTATTTTTATTTTTATTTTTATTTTTATTTTTATTTTTATTTTTATTTTTATTTTTATTTTTATTTTTATTTTTATTTTTATTTTTATTTTTATTTTTATTTTTATTTTTATTTTTATTTTTATTTTTATTTTTATTTTTATTTTTATTTTTATTTTTATTTTTATTTTTATTTTTATTTTTATTTTTATTTTTATTTTTATTTTTATTTTTATTTTTATTTTTATTTTTATTTTTATTTTTATTTTTATTTTTATTTTTATTTTTATTTTTATTTTTATTTTTATTTTTATTTTTATTTTTATTTTTATTTTTATTTTTATTTTTATTTTTATTTTTATTTTTATTTTTATTTTTATTTTTATTTTTATTTTTATTTTTAATTTTAATTTTAATTTTATTTTTATTTTTATTTTTATTTTTATTTTTATTTTTATTTTTATTTTTATTTTTATTTTTATTTTTATTTTTATTTTTATTTTTATTTTTATTTTTATTTTTATTTTTATTTTTATTTTTATTTTTATTTTTATTTTTATTTTTATTTTTATTTTTATTTTTATTTTTATTTTTATTTTTATTTTTATTTTTATTTTTATTTTTATTTTTATTTTTATTTTTATTTTTATTTTTATTTTTATTTTTATTTTTATTTTTATTTTTATTTTTATTTTTATTTTTATTTTTATTTTTATTTTTATTTTTATTTTTATTTTTATTTTTATTTTTATTTTTATTTTTATTTTTATTTTTATTTTTATTTTTATTTTTATTTTTATTTTTATTTTTATTTTTATTTTTATTTTTATTTTTATTTTTATTTTTATTTTTATATTTATTTTTATTTTTATTTTTATTTTTATTTTCAGGTTTATGTTTGACATTTGCAAAATGGGAACAAAATTGGGAAATATTAAGAAAGTAGTGAGTCTGTAAGAAATTTACGTGGAAAATTTTCGCTAAGAGATCGGCCTTCAGTTCAGCCTTGGGAAGTCATTGCATCCACAACGAGCCACTGTTTGGTATGGATTTTGGGCTGTACTGAAAAATCGATACGCCCGAATATTCACACCCCCTGGCCAAAGGGGGGTTAACACTTATGCATGGCCATAGTCTGATTTTCCAGTGCATTGTTCACATTTTGTAGACTCATCACATTTGCAATGCATTTTCAGTCATTATCATCAGCATCTGCATGGCCAGCAACATCATCAACATGGCCAGCATTTGCATCAGCATCAGCTCCAAGGATGTTGCCATTACAGGTTTTGGTATTTATTTAGCCAACTCATACATGGACACGCACACTCACACGTACACACTCCACTGAAGTATTTGTTTGGCAGTAGTAGTAGTAGTAGTTCCGTAGATTGGTCTGCACAAAAAATTGAAACGAATAAACCACAAAACAAAATTGATTTTCTACTTGTTTTGTTGCAATGGCAACGCCAGGGATGCAGATAAAAGTTGCTTCATTTAAAATTTGTCATTTTCAATTAAAATCAGGAAATTGAAATGATACATAAAACTATTAAAATGATGTGTATTTAAGTGAAAGTAAATATGTGAACAATTGGAATTGAACGACTAAAGGATACCTTACTGCAGCTTGCTGTGAATGTATATATCCCCACGCAACGAAATGCTAGGGAAACTTAACAGGTAGGATTGAGGTTGTTTTGGTGATGGGATCTTAATGTCTAGAAGCTTCTGGGTACTAGCCGGATCTTCTAAACAGAGTAACTCTAGGGCACCGAAAGTCTTCTGGCCAAGGAAAGAACGACTTGTGAGAGAAAAGAAGTAAGTCGCATGGTGACGATTATGCGAATTGCTAGTAGTGTCTCGCTAAGCATCTACCAAATTCAAGGACTGATGCTCTTCCAACAAATTGATCCCCACTAATGAGCAAGAGGCTTAGCACCTGGTGTGGACCAAGTCACATATAAAGGAGCACAAAATACATACTCTTCACATTGACTGCTGCTAAGTCCCAAAGCTGTCTCGTTGGTTTTCATGATATGATCAAGATGTTCACATTATTTACGGATCAAAGTATAGGAATATCTCTACAAGGTGTAGTATCGGCAAACCTTCCAGAAAAGTATGACATTGTAAGATTAGCTTTCTAGCATATGTATAACCCTATCGACAGTCAAGCTATAGCCAAGGCAGAAGACGCTCTTGCTGGTGAACATCTGATCTGATGAACAAAGCTGGCCTGATCAAAGACAAAAGATTTCTCTTTAATTTCTTTAACTTCAAAGATTTGAATTGTACTCTTTGAATTCAATATTGATTAGCGCTGCCTGAATAGGTACATAAGTTCAGAGACAGCTTACCGAGTCAAATGACTTTTGCAAGAGTTGTGAGGACGATCAGGAGATTGAGAGCATTGATAGTGGGTTCAGATTTCTTTCAAGTCCTGGGTGACTTGCTTAATATCTACTGTACGTATTTTTCTACGTATTTGACCAATTTTAACAATCCCCGTAGCTCAAATGCTCTTGTTTGGTCCTATATTATCCGATTAACTAATTGGCTTGATACTGATTGATTGATCCTCACTCCGCAAGAGTTTTAGTCCCCGGTGTGGACCAAAAGAGCAGTCCAAAAAGGCAGCCTAGTTATCAATGACTGTCGCTAAGCCCACAACTGTATCGGATATTTTAAGGAGATGATCAGTTTATTTAGGTGTCAGATCATGGGAACTCCTCAGACATCTTTTGAACTGACAAGCTGGCCAGATCATGAACTGCCTTATAGGTTCCACCGAAACTTTCTGAATGTACACACCAAATCTCATGTTCCTAACTGTTATCATTTAATTCGTACCATTTTTATCCCTTCATGTCATATAACCAACTCCTAAAAGTATGAGCTCTTTCATGTTTCTGAAATTTTCAGAAAATGTGCTTAAATATTATTAATATGGGATTTGCCTGTCCTCGTTTTGAAAAAATTTTTCCTTCTGTACCGATTTCGCCCATTTAAAATCCCAACCGATTTACAACTATTTTTGGAATATGTCCTATGCGTTCGTATTAGAGTATATCGAGCCCTTAGCGCGGAATGATCGCAAGCGCCAAAACACACATTTTACAGCAGAAGGTTTTTATTGATTATTTTGAAATATAATAATGCAAAATTTTGTAATTCCGCCGTATCCAAAGAATTATTATTAAAAATTGATCATTTGTTTACATCATACGGTACTTTTGGCGCTTGCGGTTACAAATACTGATAAAACTATGGCGCTTACGATATAAGTTTTTTTAGATTAAACCTCGAAATTTTAGTAAAACCACGAAAATGCACAGTAAAGTAATTCAAATCGCCAATAAAAAACTATTTTAGACACATTTGAATTCATATGATTAGTAGTTAAATTTCATATACAAGTTTTTAGGTAATATCGATATCTTCGTTGTCGCTTTCAGCCAATGTGTCTTTGATTTGATCACTATTCATATTCAAATACTAAAGTTGGTATCGTTTGGGAATTATTTCTTTCTCACTTAGTCTTTTTAAATCTATGTATTTCTCCAATGAAATAATTAAATTAATATTTATTTCATCCACCCTACTATCTGCAAAAAATCCATATTTAAACTGTGCGTAAAATCCCAGTTTTTCAAAATGTGCCGATCTCAACAACAATTAAATTTTATTTTAATGTTTGGCGGTAGAAATGCTGTAGAAAATGAATTCGAGTCTTTAAAATCTAAATGATTTAGTAAAATACTTTCATAACACTTCGGTATCGTGCGGGAATTTGTAATTATGGTCGGCCCCTCAGAAAGCGTGGAAGGTTCTTCCTTTTCAAAATGATTCAATTGTAGAGTGTATAGAATCAACTCTATAGAATTGTGGGCAAGGTGCCCATTTTCATCACTATTTTAAACTATATATTATGTTTCTTTGTCATATTTTCCACTATTAGAATTAAATAAATGTTAACGTTTACCCACAATTTGGTTTAATATACGAATATTGCAAGAAGTATATTAAATTATTGTATATAAGGCACAAATCATACAAAAACACTTCGTCTTCTCCAAAAAGACAGCTACAAAAAGGAGCTACTTTCAGTTCTTGTGGGTAAACTTTCTTCATCTGGATCGATAAATAAATATACAAAACAAATAAAAATAAAAATATAAAACAAAACTTCGAACCTCTTAGCTTAGTTCATTCGTAACATATCGTACTTTAAACCAAGAGACGAACACTTCATTCTATGGCCGAGGGTATAAAAATACACTTATTATTGCATCAACATATTGATAGACCTATCTAAAACATTTATAAATATCTCCTACATTATCTGAAAGCTTTTGCCTAAATTCATAAACTGTCACTTACGATAAAATTGCTTTCTTTGAAAATGTGAGCAGCGACTTACGATGAAATCTTAGCCCTATTTTTTATATAAACGTTAACAATTTTGTCATTTGGACAATTTTTATTTATTTATCAGCCGATAAAATTTTAAATTCAACAATAAAAACTATTTTCAGAAAATGTCGCTTACGATAATTCTGGCTCGATATCATGACTATATATTCAGGGCGATATTTCAGTGCACTGCAAACAGAATACAAACTTAGCTAACCCCCAATCATATGGAGGAGGGTATACAAATATATATATACGATCACATATTTTGTTGCTCTATAGTACCATCTTCTACATCAGTGCGTAACAGCTGAAAATATCAGATGTTGTTGGCCATTCTACCCACACTCGCGGCGTAGGTAGGCAAGGATAATTAATTTCTTTGGAATATCAGCAAAGTTAATTAAACAAGTTGAACCATTCAACATCTATGGTGTAAAATGAACTCCTTTCAATGAAACGTTTATATATGTATTGAATATATCCGTACAAGTATATGTCAAAGCTGTGTTTCTTATAATTAATTACTTCCATTAGTTGTGATGTTGTTCGCTTTTCCTATTCCTATGTTCCAATTTCTATTTCACGAACTAAATGTACTTCCTTCATTCCTCATACGATTCATTATAATCATTATCGTAATTAATACATTAAATGTTTTTAACTTTCTACAATATTTTCTTGTTTTTTTCCTGTTCATCTTCTTTCGAATAGGAAATAGGGAACAAATTCACATTATGGCACTACCAAAACAACGCAACTATAATTAATTAGCAGAGAAAAACACCCCCACACACCAGTCAAGGAAGCGAGAGAAATGCTTTCATCGACAAACAGTTGGTGTTCGTCGTTTGTATCTTTTTGGTTATTGCCGTGGCAAAAAGGCAACGAAATGTCAAAAGCCCACATCAATGGCAGTGGACAGGTTCTTCAAGAGGACGCTAACACACATGATATACTGACGATGGAAGCATATGTTCTGTTCTTAAATGGAACAAGTGTGGGTAATTAATAATTTCTGTTGTTCTTCACTTAACGAACGAACGAGTCAACATTTTGCCATTATTTAAGAAAATTCAGAAAATTTAAAATGTTTCACTTTCTTCGATTACAACAGAACCTTGCACTCTAGCCACAGCACCATCACTAATATCCAACATATGGAACACTCCATCAAAGTGGCTGCCAGGGCGCAACACTCAACACTGGGCTGCCAGGGCGCTTTGACATAATGAAAGAAAAAGTGTTCTTATTCATCTGGTCCCCAACAGCACGAGAAGTGACAAGATTAGTACCACAAGCTGATGATGATGCAGACGATGATGCGAACGATGAAGTGCTTCAGCCGTCTGCTTCTGTAGCTGCTCTTGTATCTTTCAGTATAAGTTTACAGTTTTAGATTATTCCAACACCATGGAATATTGTCTGTACCATACAAAGAGTTGGACGGACGGACAGCTACACAGTCGGATGGATGGACAGACGTACAGTCAGAACATTCCTTTGGATACTCCGGCAAGATTATGGTTTATGTCTGCCAAAGTGACATGTTGTTTATCAAAGACCAACCAAGAGCAATGTAAGAAATGAAAATCAAGAAAGAGTTTCTCGAGATAGCGAGCGCCAAGATACAAATGTTACCGAAGATTATATTTGTGTTTCACTTGTTTTCTTTGGTAAGTTTTGGATTTTGTATTTCAATTTTCCTTCCCTACATTGTATGTAAGTATGTATACAAGAAGTCAAGGACTTTGAAAATTGTTTCGTGTTGGTAAAGAGTTAATGCTTGCTGGCTTGCTTGTTCATCCCATTCCATCATCATGTATAGCAGTCGTCGTCGTTGTACGTCTTTGTTGGCCCGCAAAAGATGCATTACTTTGATGTTGAAAAATTATAATCATAAACACTTACTACTCGAAGTACAGCAAGTTTACAACAACCCCTTACATTTCAGCCATCCATCCATCTGTACATTCATCACAAGAGCCCCAAGTGTTGACTGATGATCTACAAATGTTTTAATCTACAAGAACAACATTTAAGGCATGTTTCTTATTTTGGGTTTTGTTTGATTTAATGTCTGCCCAGAGGCTAAATGATCAATTGGAAAATGCTAATAGTTGCAGAGCCACTAGACTTTAATTAAAGAATGCGATCAGCCAATGTCATGACTCTAAATAAATTGCTGATAGCAAAATTAAATCTATGTTAAATCTAGTCGGGCTACAAGAGAACATCCAAACCTACAAGGCTCATTTTCATATTGATAGCTTTGTTATTCGTTAAAATTGTCGCTTTTTTGGGTTCCGATTACCCACATGTAATTGTGCTTCCTCAAATTGCCACCGTTTGATATGTATTTAATGCTGGAGCCTGGTCCTCTTTGCACGTGAACATGGTCAATAACCGAGTTCTTTATATTTGTATGGGACTATATTGATGTGGACGAACTGTAGTTTCAGCAGAAGGGTTCGATAATTTTTTTATTATTGCAGGAGGCTTTTCCGGGTCGTGTACTCTCTCGCCGCTGTGATCAAAATTGGAAAATTTATATGGAGGAGGTCAAACGTCTATGTCAACGAGATAACAGCATCCACTCATGCATTGAAGTACGATTATTGACTTCAAAAGCTTGGGTTGTTACTAGGGTATCCAATTATTCAGACTTTTAAGATATTCGATTAATCGTTTATTCGAAAACAAAGATTTCCTATTAATCGAGTAATTGTTCAACTCATTAAAACATATGTAATAAGAATTAAATAGCAAGGAAAATGTAATTCTATGGGGATTATTAATAATCCAAGGGTATATTATCTGTATGATGTATTCTGGATTTTCTTCAGAGCAGTTTGTCAAAAATTCCGTGATTAATATAGAACATTAAATAAATATAGAACGTCAAAGAAAGCCAACGGATTATTTTAAATCAGTTTACAATAAAATTTTGGACATTTTTATGCAAATCTTATAAAATCGATTAATCGATTATTTGAGTCAATTTATTCGAATTATTTGTTATTCGGAAATCATGATTTCTTCATTATTCGAACAAATATTTGAAAACAATTATTCGATTAATCGAACAAAATTTAATCGGTTGGATAACCTAGTTGTTGCGAAAGTTTGTTTATGTATTATTCTAATAAAAATATTTTATACGTAATTTTGAAAAAAAAAAATATATATTTTTTCACCAGTTATGACCAATTTAATGGTGACGAAATTAGGATTTTTTTCAGAATGGCGTGTTCATGCAATCACATATAACTTCGGAAATACTTGACCGATTTGAATGTCCTATATCTTTTTTGGAAGGTAATTTCAATAACTTTTAAAGTATTGATTCGGAATGTTATTGTCGCGTTAGATACTTCAAAGTTTTTTAAATTTTATTCATTTTATTTTGAATGTCGAAACATTACATTACATTAATTGATTTGTTTTAAATTTTGAAGTCCTGAGGAGAGTTTTTGGCGACTGTGTGATTTTGATGGGTTTTTTAGCAAAATTAATTTCTAATTTTCCACGAAATGTCTCATATATAAAGAGTATATATAAAAATTTGCAAAAATGAAAATAGACTCTATGCAGAACTGCCATGAGTTAAGATTATTTTTTCCAATGAAACATTCACATTTTATTAAAGTAAAATAAATATATATTTCACATCGAACCTGTTACAGAATTCATAAAATAAAGCGCAGTGTGAGATCAATTCAAACATCTTTTCAAGTTTCAAAATTAATTAAAGATCAGATATTTCTTATTTTATTGGAAAATGTGGACGCAACGGACAATGATCGTTCACATTAATAGTGAGTAGAGCATTAAATGAAATGTTTGTTCTTTGTCCTGTCGCTTCGAAAACTTTAAATTTTTATTTTTGGCCTTCGTATACACGCCCAAAATCTATTTTTTCCGGATTTTATTTTTTTCATATGGAGCTTGACAGGAATCCCCGCGGGATTCCCGAATTTCCCGAGATACGGGAAATGAAGAATGTGCAAATTCCCGGGAAATTTCCCGCGGGAAATCCCGGGAAGCAAATGATGTTAATACTGAACTAATAGAGATTCAAACATCACATTTGAAGTATTTTTAATAGATATTCTCCCCTTTAATTTGACACTTATACCGTTATCATAGTATGAGAAAAAGTATATAATATATATTTTTTGAAAAACTTTATCCTTTGGAACTTTGTAGTCCTGTGAAGGGGCAACAGCAGAGATACAAGCCGACCGATTTTAAGCCGACAAGCCGCCGCCGCCGCATGTTTCTGCACGAGCCGCGCCGCCGCCGATTTCATGGGCTCAAATCGACTCAACCACGCCGCCGATTTCATCGACTCATATCGACTTCAACCACGCCGCCGTGATTTGACGGAGTTCTAACTCAGTCAAATCTTACTACCAAAATAGACAACCCACTTAAAATTACAAAAGAAAATATAAATGTCAACGTAGACAACCTACTGCTGTGAAATATATTGATCTATTTTTCATTTACATAATTCAATTCCAGTACGTGTGGCCATGTGTTCCTATAAATAACAATATCTATTGTTCTTTAGTGTGTCGAAGTAGGTAGAGTATTATCATTCTTTTGAAGGATTATGATATTCAAGAACGTCTGGTCAAATATGCCTCACATGAAAAGCTGTAATTGCAAACATATTTACTAAATTCGTCCATATTATAAGTTTTGGGAATGGTTTTGCCTTAAAAAACTAATGAAATCGTCGTATGCTTTGTATGATAAATTGATTTTGAATAGCCAGTTTGCTCCATTTGGGTACACCGAATATAAAACCAACATTTTTTCGATTTTTGATCCACAGATATTAAAATAACGATTTATCCAACTTCATTTATAGTAAGAAGAATAGTAATTTCATAGAATAGTAAATTCATAGAAAAATTGAGGTTAACACCGTGATAATAAAGTCAGTTCTGTTATAAATCATATGATCCATATTCGAAAAAGTCAATGGATAACTTCTGATATTATGCTCATTTAAGGGAATGTTCTTTATTTTGATAAGATATTAAGATTTTTGTCAACTTCTAATAATAAACATTCAATATATAGTTGAACTAACTCTAATTAATTACATTTTATTTAAGTGAACAATTGCTCGATTAATCGGTTAATCGAATAACATAAAAATCCGAATAATTGGATACCCTAATAACTATATTAAATTATTGGAACATTGGCTAATATTAACGAATATTGAACTACTTGCCAAAAAATAAAAGAAAATTGTTCCTTCCAAATAGGGGTATTTGAATGACAGAACGAGCCGGCAAATCAGCCGAAAGCCGCCCCCGCCGACCCATTTTGAACAGCGCCGCCGCCGCCGATAATTATGGTTCGGCTTGTAACTCTGGGCAACAGGATGAGGAAATGAAAAACTCAAAACGCCATTTTGCCAATAGTTTCATACGTATATCATCCGTTTCAAGTGTAACGACTTTTATTCAAAATCAACTATAAGTCCAGCAATCCTGCTCCATTTTCGCCAGGTTAGTAAGGGTTCAAAAGTAATATATCAGCCGGATTTACACATGGGATTCTGTATTTCGTCTTTTATTGCAACCAAAGTATTTAGATATTCCGAAATTTCGGACTCTGCTATGATATATTTATTCAAACTATTCAAAATTTCGAGAAAGAGAGAAAAAAATACGTATTTGCCAGCAATATTTTATCATTTTTTTTATATTACAGGGTGGACCATTTAAAATTGGAATTGGCTTTAAAAATTTACTGATTATTTTTTCAAATTTTTGGTTTTATTCGAAAGGTCGAACTTGGTCATTTAATAATGCAACACAATATTATTCATATGACTACCACGATAGGCTCGACAGTACCTCTTTCGATCAACCCGATTTGTCAGTACATTTTCGATTGTTCCGGCTCGAATCTCTTCAATGGCAACTTCGATGTCATATTTCAACACTTCAATCATCTCTGGTTGATTTGCGTAACAATTATCCTTAATGGCTCCCCACAGAAAATAATGCATAGGGCTCAAATCACAGTTCTGAGGCGGCCAATTGACATCACAATTTCGGCTGATTATTCGATTTTCAAAAACATTGCATAGTGTGGCCCCGTCTTGTTGAAAACAAATGTCGCCCATATCATTCTCTTTAATTTTTGGAAACAAAAATTCGTTGAGTATGGCGGCTTCTTGCTCATTTTCGAAGAAAAATGCCGCCAACCCAAAATCCATTATAAACAGTGATTCGTTGTGGATGCATTGGCTTCCCAATAGCCACGTGTGTCCTCTGGACCCCATATGCGGCAGTTTTGCTTATTGACATAGCCACCGAGATGAAAATGAGCTTCATCTGAAAACACGATTTTTTCGTAAAATTCTTCATAGACGCATAGAATGGTCATGAGGCTTCAGTTGTTCGACCAATTAAACTTTGTAAGCCTTCATACCGGCCTTTATGCAAAATTCTGCTCAAAGAAATGCGAGAAATGTTCAGTTCCTGAGATCGTTGATGAGTTGATGTTGATGGATGTTCTTGGATATTCTCAGCCACAGCAGCAATGTTTTCAATTGGACGTACTGGACGAGAACGTACACGGGTTGGTGTCTCCAATAACGATCCATTTTCATGAACTGGCTTTGCTTTAAAGACTCACTACTAACTCCTATAAAAATCTTATATAAATCAGCTAGATTAAATTTAAATTTAATCAATACACATTCATTTACAGCAAACACAATCTTAAATTTATGTTAAATCAATATTTTTCGCCCGGTGTATTTGAATAAGATACTTCCGCATTGGAATCTAATATATTTTCCGGCAAATCCTCCCATTTCCAGGCGATTAATTCATGCCTAAACCTAGCCATTTTTTCCGAATTTTCTTTAATTTGTAATTTCTTTGAAATCACCATGGAAAATCTGCCAGGCGAGCACAAGGAAAATGATTGTTTTCCAATTTTCAGTGTTACAACCAAATCAACATTTGAAAATAATTTGCCCGAACGAATGTGTCCACAACATGTCCAGCACTTTCGGCTGGGCTCTTGATGAAATATGCAAACACTCTAGCCGCTGCACGCTGCTCAGGACTGGCAGCTTGCTGCCACGTCGTTAATGTGCAACAAATGCAAGTTAATTGAATTTTTGCCCAGTTTGATACAGTCAACTGCAACCCACTGCCATATGGCTGCTGCTGGAAAAAGGAAATTGTCCATGGAGCACCGGGTTGTCTGTCTCTCTCTCTTCGTCCTCTCTAGGCAAGTTGTCCACTCTTGGTTAAGACTCATGCACACACACACACTTTGAGTTACAACATGCCACCGAGAAATGGACACATTCATCAAAACTGTGCGAGTGGTCGGTGGACGGACGTACGGACGGCTGTTAACTGGGAGTACAAGTAATTCCGGCGATAGGAAATGTGGCGGTGGCTGTGTGTGATTTGTGATTTCTCATTTCTGATTTGCCGGTATTACCTGCAGCTGGGAAATCTGTGTGTTTGCCACTTGATTTTCGATTTGGTTTCTTGTTGTTGCACGAATGTAGTATGGTATGCAGTCTGTATGTATGTATGTACGGATGTTGCATGATGATGTTGCTCGTAATGAATAAAATTTAGCCTGAAATTGTTTTCTTTTGTTTGGCGGCAAATTCAATTACAATTTGGCGACGGTTTTCACCGCATATCTCTGAGCGAATGCATTGTTGCAACAAAACCTGTTTGTTGTCGTTACACATGCCACAGAACTGTCCAGCTTGCCTGCCAGGCAGCCAGGCGTTGCATAGTTGAGTGGTTGGTTTGCAGCAGTCAAGCCACAGAGATCACAATTTGAACGCTTTGGTTAAATTATTATTAGAGAAAAGCCAAATTGATTTGAAAATCTATAAACAATTCGCGTGCGAAAGTTATAAAATAAAATTATATTGAAAATTGCCTCATGTTGTTCATTTACCACCACCACTGCCACCACCAGTTTATCACACTGTTGCTCTGATTATGTTGTGATGATGTTGCGGCATGAATGAGATATTGTGGCAATGCCCTACAGTGTGAAATGTACATACACACAGGCGAATATGTAATAAAGCCATCCATGGAAGTATCTATGGACTATATATTTAAAAACAAGTCAAAAACAAGCGGTAAGTTCGGCAGGGTCGAATCATATTGAATATTATATTAGGATAATTATGATGTTTTTTGTGTTTTTTGTAAATTATATCCCTATTAATATTATAAAACCTTAGTGTAAGTCTGTCTGTCTGTCTGTCTGTTTGTTTGTTCCGCATTCACGTGTAAACGGCTGAACCGATGTTGTTGAAATTATCAGTACAGATAGATGCAGATCTGGAAGGAACTATAGGCTATAGAATTTTTAAAAATTTGCTCTGTGGGCGGAGGGGGCGTGGCAATAGTGTTATTGAGAGCTAGAAGGCTGAAAATTGGTACATATATATTACTGATCACGATAAAGATCAATTTGATGCCGAAATTTGAATTTTCTACTTGTGGGCGGATTGGGCGTGGAAATAGTGTTCTTTGAGCTAGATGGCTGAAAATTGGAATGTATATATTACTGACCACGAGAAAGATCAATTTGATTTCGAAATTTGGATTTTCTTTTCGGGGGCTTTGGGGTGTGGCAAAAGTGCTTTTGAGAGCTAGAAGGCTGAAAATTTTTACATAGATATTACTTGCCACGAAAATGATAAACATGATGCTGGATTTTGAATTTTCGTTTCGGCAGTGGGGCGTGGCAAAAGCGTTTTTTTAGGTAGAAGGCTGAAAATTGGTACATATATATTACTGACCACGGGAATGATAAATATGATGCAGAAATTTGGATTTTCGTTTTGTGGGCTGAGTGGGCGTGGCAAAAGCGTTTTTGGGAGCTAGAAGACTGAAATTTGGTACATGTATATTACTGACCACGAGAATGATAAATATGATACCGAAATTTTATATTTTCGTTTATTGGGCGTGGCAATAGTGTTTTTTAAGCTAGAAGGCTGAAAAGTGGAACGTATATATTACTGGCAACGAGAAAGATAAATCTGATGCAGAATTTTGAATTTTCAGCGGGGTTCAGCTAGTTTATTATAATCTAAAGGACGATACCCAATTAAAAAGCTAGGGCTACCAATATGTTTTATAGCGTGATAATCCTCGTCTATATATATAATAATACACCTATATATTAGACAGTATTTTAATTCGATTTCGCTTTCGATATTGGTACGTAGTGGGAGCTACAGTTGGTTGTATTTCCCTTAATTCATTAACTTCATGATTCAACCAATTACTGCCGTAAAAGTACGAATTGGTAAAATCTTTTCATTTTGAGTGTCTATGCAGTCAGAGGAATGGATACACCGAATTCCCATTGTTCTAAGTGTAGCCGTTTGGTTGGTACCATTTTATCCCTCCGTACCCATTGTATCCTTGAAAGTACGAATTTGGAAAAAAATTTTATTTTTCATATCTACGTAGTCAAAGGAATGTATACTCCGAATTTCATGAGTCTAGCTGCGGTCATTTGGTTGGTACTATTTTTATCCCCCTTTTCTATTTTGACCCCAAAAAGTACGAATTTTTAAAAATCAGTTTATTTTCCGTGTCTACACAGCCAGAGGAATCTATACTCCGAATTTCATGACTCTAGCTGCGGTCATTTGATTGGTACTATTTTATCCCATTTTTTAATTTTAACCCCAAAAAGTACGAATCCGTGTATTTTACGTGTCTATGCAATCAGAGGAATGTATACACCGGAATTTGAGTATTCTAGGGGCAGCCGTTTGGTTGGTACCATTTTTATCCTTTTTTGCCCCATTTCACCCCCTACAAATAAGAATCACTTTATGGTGCACCTTTTTGTTATCGGGGGAATGTGCATACCCAATATCAAGTAAGTACAAGCAGACATATTGAAAAAATATGCTTAAATACTCTAAAATATTAGAGATTATTATGGGTATTTTTAGTCCTTGTGAGGGAAAATTTTTCCCTTTGGGCCGATTTCGCCCCATTTCAATCCCATCCGATCTACGACTATAAGACGCATTTATGGAAAATTTGAACGTCCTAGCTCCTTTCGTTTAGATGCTAGCGTGCTTTCAACAGACTGGAGGGCATGTCTAGATCGTCCTAGAATTTTATGACGAGAATATATTTGTAGGGTCTCAGGTCGATATTTCCAGGTGTTACAAACGGAATGACAAAGTTAGTATACCCCCATCCTGAAGGTGGAGAGTATAAAAATATTTTCAAATATCAAATTGCCACTGATTTCGACAATACTAATGGAAGTTATATTAGTTTTGTTTTGATCATGTTTATGTCAATTTGTGTGGCAGGTACCAGAAGGGGTGTGGCAATTCATCATACACCAATTCATCCGGATATTCACGAAGAAGTTGCTACATTGGTTTTAATTTAATATAGAAATATGGCCCATTTTTGGGAGGTACCAGAAGGGGCATGGTAATTTTCGCCCATTCGCCGAACTTAAATTAAGTTTGGGAAAAATATTTCCGCGTTCAAAATTTGAATATATTTCTTTATTCCTTTCGACAGTTGTCGTGTACACCAGCCAGACAGACGGACGGCTTAAAAATCGTGAAACGGATTAGATTCAAAAATACTTAGAGTCTTAAGTCACTCCTGCAATGCACTACATTTTGTTTCTGTCCCAGATGATTTATACCCTCGTACTCTGTCGGGGTATAAAAAGAATTTATCCATAAAAAAAATATCTGTGATGATTTTATGAATCAGTATGCACACAAAATATATATTTTCTCAAAATTAAGTAAAAAAAAAAATAAAATTGTTTCTATTAATTAATCTAATAAATATTATTAATCTAATAATCTATTAATCTAATAAATATATATGTCTTAAGGAAAACATATTATAGTAATAGATCGATCCGTGTAGAGTGTTGTTTATGGTTTACTTGGCCTATCACAAAAACGGCAAACTAGCCAGGCTTTCTCAATAACTTGGCCAGTCGGACAATTACGTAAAAAATGGTGATTTTAACCCCAACAGCTTTCGATTTTCAGTCGCATGAAGACATGCAACAACTGTCGGCGATAGTAGTAAGTCAGTCAGAGCAATTATTTTATATTAACTTTTATATCAACGAAATTGTAAAGTAATTACATTGCAATACATCCACATCAACTAATACATATGTCTACATTGTATGTGTATAGCAATGCAATTGAAGAAAACTCCCTCCCCAACACCAAGCACAACGGCTTTGTTTGCTGGTCTTTGCAAACTTATGACTCTCGAATGACAAGTGGTTTTAGCAAAAAAAGAAAAAAGTTTCTTTCATTAAAAAAAAAGAAAAATTGTTGCAAACTTTGTGGAAACAAAAGCAACTGCTCCCAACTGGCCAATTTGCTTGAGATACAACACGGCGGCGGCACGACGGCTGTGTGGCTAGTTTAAAAAATTTAAACTTTTTTATTTAGTTGGAGTTTCGCAATTCGCCATTTGGTGGTTAATATCGCAAATGTTGTGCTTTATGAATTATGATTTCTGGTCCGAACATACCGGTATAAATGTTTGTGCACAATGTATGTATACATATATATCCGATCCATGTAACTATAAAATAAAATCGACCATTTAATAATTTCCATATCGCCATTTCATAGACAACCGCAACAAACTATTTCTGTCCGTCCATCGGTATATGGAGCACACCTTTGGGTTTATTGCGGCGCGCTGGCGTGTTTTTTGTTTTGCGCCAGGCGAAATAATTTTAATATGCTCAACCGCAACGAAAACGCCAACAAAAAAAAAAGAACAAAACGCAAAACTGAACTGAAATGAAATGTATTGAAATTATTACTGGCCGTGCAGGCAAGATAAAATTAAATAAATTGGAGAGATAAGAAATTTCAATATGAGCTTACATACTCGCATAAATACATACATACGAGTGCATACATATACATCCATACAAATGTATGTGTAATTTATATTAATTTTATCAATTATGCCCATAAAAGTTAAAGTAATAAATTCTGAAATATATCTGCTCAAATTATACCCAATGCGGTTTAATACCAAGAAATCGGCGAAAAAACAACACAGTTTAAACTTTAATCGATCATTGTGGGATATATTCAATAAAGCATATATTTAAATTGGATTTGGGTTAATCGCGTGTGGTGGTCCTGCTCGTGGGTGTTAGGGGGGAAAATCAGCGATAAAACACTAGCAATTTAGTGGACAATATGCTGGGTGGCCATAGTGTACATTGGCCGAGATAGCAGTGGAGATTTAAAAACAAAATATTTCACACGAAAGATTTCTGTTGAAAAGTGGCTCAGAAATATAAAAATCACATGGACAATTTTCTGATGGAAATTCAATGTGCTATTTGTGTTCTTAAATATTTTTATACCCTACACCACTTCGTGGACTAGGGTATTATAAGTTAGTTTTCCGTCAAATGTTTGTAACACCAAGAAATAATAGAGCTAGACCCACCTTTAAGAATACGGATCGGCTTAGAATCACCAGCTGAATCGATTTAACGATGTCTGTCTGTCCGTCTGCTGTCCATCTAAGCTTGTTCGCACTCTACAGGTCGCAATTGTTGTCCGAATTTGGCAGAAGGTTCTTTTTTTGACCAATAACCATCGGTATTGAATTTGGAGGAAATCGGTTCAGATTTAGATATAGCCTTCATACAAATATCCCTATAATTTACACTGTTATTGCTCTAGAATACACATTTTAAACGGGATCATGACAACATTTTCGGGATCGTGTTATATTTAAACTAGAAACAGTTAACAGGAAAGTGGACCACATGGGTCCATGGTTTGATATAGCCCCCATACAAACGTACCTCCGATTTACAATATTACTGCTCTAAAATGCACATTTTTCACCGGATCTTGATAAAATTTACCACACAATGTGACATTTAGACTAGAAGCTCCTATTTTGAAAACCAGCTATATAGGTCAATATTTTGGTATAGCCCCCATACAAATGGGCCGCCTGTTCACACTATTTTCGCTTCAGAACCTATATTTTACATCGGATCTTTATAAAATGTTGCTGATCGTGACTCATTTCCACTAGGAATGGCTAAATGGAACTATAATGGCCCATGTTATGGTACAACCCCCATGTGTTGCTATAGGCCCTGTCCAATTTCCTATTACCGTCCAATTTATCCTATTACCGCTGTAAAGTCTGCATTTGTCATCGGATCTTGGTCAAATTTTCCAGATCGTTTTATATTTACTCTCGGAATACCTACCCGAAATTGGTCAATGTATCCAAATACAACTGTCCCACCAATTTTCAATATTATCGTTTTAAATCCTTCATATTACGGATTTTCACATTTCACATTGGAACACTTACTGATGAAGTGGACCATGGATCCCGATTTTAGACGTATTTTCGACATCACTTTATATTTCAGTTAGGAACACTTACAGCAAAGGTGGAGCATTACGCAAAGAAATTGTCACTGCTCATTATCAGTTTCTAATTTGTTTACATAACACTTCAGATTCAAGTTATAAAAGGCAATCAATTTTGCCATATTCGTCAAATTTTTGTAACATAACCTTATAAACCAAATTTTTTATAAAAAGTTATGAATGTTTCTAACATAATGTAATATTTGTAGTCGTTGTCCCAAAATACTTCGGCTTTATCACTGCCTAATAAAGAAATGAAATATGAAAAATTAATAGTTTTGTATTTTTTGTCGTTGAAATAGTCGTCGGCCTCTTTCGTTTAAACGACGAGTTTTGGTTTTAAAATTATTATTTTTTTCTTAATGTGTGAAAATTGCCTCAGACTAAGCCTTTCATTGAATAAATTCATGTTTTATATGAACGAAATTTCCCTGAGTAGACCAGTTAATATCAGAAACTAAGTTGCATTATGTGAACCATAATGCAACAGAATATTGGATCTGAAAGATTTTATACATATTCTATTTATTTATTAATTTGTTTATTTATTTTGAATTACAATACAAAGTAAATTTATATTATAATTTTGGGTTCAGGGTCCGGGGTGTCTAAGACCATTGTAGCTAGTTATTGCAGCGACAGACCAGAGCCTCTGGTGGAAACCGAACCCACTACCCCAACGCTGATAGCCGAGCAAGCTTCCAACTCGACTACAGGGGCGCTCTTATACATATTCTATTCAAGAACAATAATGTAACAATTTTTTAGCTATTGACGTTAATGGAGCTCGATATCGGATATATTGCAAGATTTATAATTAACACAATTCTATATTATTTATATTATAATATATTCTGGTCATTTGATTTAACGATAAAACAAATCGAAGGATGACTATCGAAATAAGGAGAGAGTGACTTATAACCAGAATTTGTTGTTTAATTAGATTTTTCACAATTTCTTAACAATCTATGTATAGGTCGGTTTTTTAAAACCCGGTAAACAGATTTTGATTAATCCAAAAACAGTTTTTGAACACCCTAGTTAAAGCGTACCGTAAAGTGATGTACATTTGTATACTAGGGTATTATGTCTAGATATTATGTCTTATGTCAAAAGGAAACGAGATAGATCCATCGTTTATTATACCGATCGACTTAGAATCACTTTTTGAGTCGATTTTTTTCGGAATAAGGACGAACGCTATTTAATTTGAACAAAATCGGTTCTGATTACGATTTTCGCTCCCGATTTGACATTTTCTGTTCTATAAACCACATATTTTTAACAGATTTTCTTCAAATTCAGCGAAACATCTTCTATTTCAACTAGAAACATCTATGTTGAAAATAGGTGCGATCGGTTCAAATTTTTATATAAAAGCCACATATTTTAATATATCTTCCTTAAATTTAACAAAATTTCTTATATTTCAACTAGGAGCACCTATGATGAAAATGGATCTGATTGGTTCAAATTTATATATAGGTCTAATTTATACAGGGTGGCCCAGAAGTGGCAGGGTGGTGTGAATTCCTTATAACTTTTTTATTATAATTTTTTTTTTCTTTTCTTTTCAGTATTTTGTAAAGAAGACTTGGATAATTTATAATGGAGCAATACACAATTGAACAACGTGCCCATATTGTTGAAATTTACTTTTCAAATCAACGGTCCATTGTGTTGACTCAGCGTGCATACCGTCGTCAATTTAATGTGCGGGGATTTAACCGCTCCAGACTGTTTTCTTTGGGGCTATTTAAAAGGAAAAGTTTATGTTAATAAGCCTAGGACTATTGAGGAGTTAAAAACCAATATTCGAGAAGAAATTAACAACATACCACCGGAAGTTTTGCGAAAGGTCATGGAAAATGTGTTGGAAAGAGCACATTTGTGCGAAGCAGAATATGGCCACCACTTGCGGGATATCATTTTTAATAACTAATCCAAAAATATTCCCCATAAATTTAATGTATTTAAAAAAAAAAATTAAAAAAATATCTCTTAAATAAAAAGTTATAAACAAAACAATTCACACCACTTCGGTCTTTCTGGGCCACCCTGTATATATAGGTCAGATCTCCACACAAATTTAGACCCCGATTAGACTTTTTTCGTCCTAGAAACCACATATTTTAACAGATCTTCTTCAAATTTGGTAAATTAACTTATGTTTCTGCTAGAAACAACTGTGATGAAAATGGGTTAGATCGGTTCAGATATGTATGTAGCTCCCATCCAAATTTTCCTCTCGGCTTGACTTTTTTCGCCCCAGAAACCATGTACTTTCACCGAATTTCTTCAAATTGGCACAGCGGCTGATTTTTAAACTAGAAACATCTGTTGACAAAGTGGGTCACAGCGGATCAGATTTATATATATCTTCCATACAAATTTCGCACCCGATTTTACTCTTTCCGCTCTGGAAGACACATATTTTAACAAATCTTCTTCAAATTTGGCAAAATATCTCATATTTCAACTAGAAAGACCTGTGGTGAAAATGGGTCAGATCGGTTCAGATTTATATATATTCTTCTCTATTTGAGAAAAGTGGTTCAGGTCACATCGGTCTATGATTAGGACACATACAAAAATCCTCCCCGATTTCACTTTTTTACCGAATTGAATTGTATTCGGATAGAAATTGGAGTATATCATATAGTCGTCCCCGCCCGACTTTAGCCCTTCCTTACTTGTTTTTATATGATTCTTATTAATAAAATTATTTTTTCAATATTTTTATTTGTTTTAGATTGGCTATATTCAAAAAATTTAACATTTTCCTGTAATGTTACTGCACTTCTACGAAATCGACAGCCTCTGGTGGTGGGTAGATAAAGCTCGGCCGAGCCGAACATAACGCCGTTTTTACTTGTTTTATATAATATAAAGGGTAGTTAAATTTTAAGGGCCGATGTTGATTTTGAATAAAATTATTGTTTTTTCTTTTTATTATGATAATATTGGTATGATTCAATTATGTATGGAACACACCTCCATCCGATGACCAAAATTTTCGATGACGCTGAGGCATAATTGTGGTTCTATGCCGTTAATGTGACGAATTATCTCATCCTTTAGCTCTTGAATTGTTGCTGGCTTATCGACGTACACCTTTTCTTTCAAATAACCCCAAAGAAAGAAGTCCAACGGTGTCAAATCACATCGCCACCACGTGAGATAACACGGCCATTGAATTTGTCGCGCAAAAGACCCATTGTTTCGTTAGCCATAAACCGCACCAAACAGTCAATCTTTGTGGGTGCATTGGTTTATCAATAATCACTCTTGGGTTATCATTCGCCCAAATGCGGCAATTCTGCTTATTGAGTAATCCACTAAGGTGAAATTTGCCTCATAACTGAAGATGATTTTCTTCGAAGTGCACGATATGCATTTTGATTTGAACGCCCATTCTCATAATAAGCCTGAATAAAATTAACGCATTGCTCGATTGTGTATCTTTCCATGGTTCATATTGAGTTAGACTGAAATTGAGAAATGTCAAATGAAATGCAGAAAAAAACTTGACGTTTAGGTGTGGTTCACATTCAACATCGGCCCTTACAATTTAACCACCCTTTACATACTTTGTTTTATATTTGTTAATTTAAAAACTAATACATATTTATTAAATTTTTTAATAATGATAGAATATAAATGATTTCCACAATCGACGACGAATGTGTGATATTAGTTATTCATTTTTGTTCGGAAAGTTGCAGCGGGATTTGCCTCAATTGTTTCACTGATTTAAATCATTCAAATTTGTTGCAGGAGATGTTGAGATTTTTTTGATATCGGTCTATAGGGTACTTTCGCTGCAATGCTGTCGTAGCAGGACTGGATATGGGATAATTGTACCATCTTGTTGAAACCATACCCTGTTGGAAGAGTTTCACTTTCAGTAGTTCTCTAAAGATAGACTCATTCAACATCATGATAGCAGCATTTATAAGCCACCCTGTAAATCAATCAGTTAACGTTTTGGAGTTACCAACAAATAAACCCTTTGCTTTAGTGTGGTGTGTGAGAGTAAACAAATAAAATAAAATCGAATTTAATGCATGTTCCAGGTCCAAAGAAACACTGTGCTCCATAGCTCTACGAAATGAATGATCACATTTGTTGGTTTGATTGGCAGAATTTTGAAATTAAGTTGAGGATGTCAAACAGAGTTTTGAACTCAACGCCGTGATGTGGGTTAAACAAATTAGAGTTTTTGTGTGGATGTTTATACACAAAGAAAAAACTATTCATTAAAAGCAAAACTTCTTTATTTGAACCATTGACTTTTCCAGTAATTTATCAAAAACAAAAAACAACATATACAACCAGCAGCAACAACAACAGAAAATACCAAATTTAAGTGGCAGCATTTTGAAAAATGTCAAAAGCAACAAAAAACCTTTTTGATTAACATAATTACAATTGTCCAAAAACTAAAACAGAAAAAACACCAAACAAAACTAGGCAAACAAAGAAGGAAAAAACATGATTAAACCTACTCGCCACTCACAGTAACAAAGTATGCTTCCTCTGACGAAAAAATAAAAACATCATTATTCACCTAAACCCCCGACCAAGCCAACCAAGAAAAGAAACAGAAAAAAACGGCAACAGAAACAGTGCGTCAACGAACACTAATCTACCTGTTCTCGTGGCCCAAACAATGGGCCAGTTCTATGGACGGTGGATGAGTGAGTGTGTGGGACACCCTCCCCTTTATCAAAAAATATATGTATAAAAAACTCTAACAACAGCAACACGCTTCATATCATTTTCTAAATGATTTTTCCATTGTGATACTGTCTACACCCGCATTTCATATGACAGCTGCTAACTGTCGGACGGTTGAGCGAAGTCAGTGAGTGAGCGGAGGACGTCGTCCATCCAGATGAGTTCACATTCATTGGTTGCCTAAACTATTCCAGCGATGTTGTTGATTATGATGACGGCGGCGGCGTTGATGCCGGTGCACATAAGTATATTAGGGAGGAGGGTTTTTGATATTCTTCGAAAGTCAAGGAATGAAGCTGAGAAAAATTTATTTAAAAAATCGCTTAAATTAAGTATGAAAAGGGGACGAACAGAAACAAAATAAATATAAATCAGAAATATGCCACTGAAGGAATTTTTGATCTATAGAAATTTACTTTACAATAATCTCTTTCTTTTGCGAATGGAGTTGTTAAAGACTGTGGCAAGCCTGTAAGTTTGATGCTGTGTATATTCTGAGGAAGAGGTTTTACTAGGATTGTTAGATTTTACCAAATAGAAAATTAAATAAAATTAAAACAAAATGTTGAAAATAATTTTTAGAATATTGGAAGTATTTTTTAAATATTGAAAATAATAAGCAAATTAGCCCAGCAAAACCATATAATAATTATTTTTTTAATATTCATTAAAAATAGGTAAATTTCGGCTGTGAGTGTGGTATAAGTTTCTTTTTATAAATTAAAAAAAAAAAAATTATTTTTTCCATCATATTACACTATGCAACAAAAATTTTGTAGAAAGGCTATCTATATATTTTTCTGATGTATAAGGCTCATATGTTCAACAGAATATCTTATCGAAAAAAAATTGGGAAATATTAAAAACTTACTTCCAATGTAGTGAGCCTTTAAGACGAACTGTACGAAATGTACGTGGAAAATTTTCGTGTTTTCAGATGAAGCTCATTTTCATCTCGGTGGCTATGTCAAAAAGCAAAACTGCCCCATATGAGGTTCATAGAACCCACGCGTGACTATTGAGAAGCCAATGCATCCACAACGAGTCACCGTTTGGTGTGGATTTTGGGATGTACTGAAAAATTAGATTGATCGGATGAGGTACTGCGGAGCCAGTCTTGGTTGTCATTTGAATAACATATTATTAAATGATAAAGTTCTACCTTTCCAATAAAACGAGAAATTTGAAAAAATGATCAGTACGCTTTTATCGACGATTCTAATTTAAAATTTTATATGACCCACCCTATATTAAAAAATATTTTGTTTTATTATTCCTAAATTTGGCAAAATGTGAGTACAAATATAAAAGGTACCCTCGACGAAAAATGGAATTCTAATAAAAACAAGTAAAAACTAGATAAAGGGCTGAACTTTATATACCCTCCACCATGGAGTGCCTTCCACAGAGGCTTTCCATATTCGTAGAAGTGCAGTAACATTACAGGAAAATGATAATTTTTTAATATAGCTAAAACAAATAAAAATATTGAAGAAATAATTTTATAAATAAATATAGAATTTTAATTATTTTAAACCACATGGCTACCAATTTATTAATACTATATATATCGACATAATACTTCAAGTCAATTCAAAATGTAAATATAATGCAGCAATATTCAAAAAGCTTAAAGACCCTAAATATCGGGTAATACAACTACAGCCTGTTGGTTGGTTGTATTTCCATCTTATTTTTATTCCAAAAGTATAAATTTTTAAAAACCATTATCTCTCACGTACACAGTGCAAGATAACTAAACTTCATGATTCTAACCATTTTTGCCGTAAAAGTAAAAAATCCAAATTTGAAAAAATCTTTTTATTTTGCGTGTCTATGCAGTCAGAGGAATGTATACACTAAATCCCACGATTCTTTTCATAATGTTTTATACCATTTTATCCTCCTTTACACCCTTAATAGTACGACTTTCAAAAATCTCCTTTTGTTGCGTGTCTACGCTGTGGCCGTTTAGCTGGTACCTTTTTTTATCCCTTTGTTCCCATTGTATTCCTTAAAAGTACGAATTTGGAAAATATTTTTTTTGAGTCTACACAGTCACACGTATGTATACACCTAATTTCATGATTCTAGCTGCTGCCATTTGGTTGGTACAATTTTTATCCCTTTTTTCCATTTTATCCCCATAAAAGTACGAATTTTGAAAAATTCTTTTATTTTACGTATCTACGCAATCAGAGGAATGTATACACCGAATTTCATTATTCTAGTGCAGCCGTTTGGTTAGTACCATTTTAATCCCTCTATTCTCATTTGACCCCTTAAAAGTACGAACTTGGAAAAATACGTTTATATTATCTATAGTATCTACTCAATTAGAGGAATGCTCACACCGAAATTCCTGTTTCTAGATTTTGTCGTTTGATAGGTACCAATTTTATCCCTTTTTGTCCCATTTCACCCCCTACGAATAAGAATGACTTTATGGAGCACGTTTTTGTTATTTGGGGAATGTGCACACCCACACCCATAATGAAAACGTGCTTAAATACTCTAAATATTATGGAATAAAAGGGGTATGTTCATTCCTTATGGGGGAAAATTGTTCCATTTGGACCGATTCCGTCCACTTGCAACCCCAATCGATCTAGGACTATAGGGCGCATTTATAGAAAAGCTGGACGGCCTAGCTTCTTTTGTACGGACGGGCGGATATGTCTAGATCGTCTTAGAATTATATGGCGATCATGAATATATATACTTTATTGGGTCCCAGGTCGATATTTCAAGGTGTTACAAACGGAATGACAAAGTTAGTATTCCCCATCCTGCATATGGAAGACATAAAAAGATGGCAGTCTTTCAATCTTTTACTCCAATAAATTGTCCAAACCAGCCCTTATTGGACACCCCAATTTATACTGTAAAATGTATGATGCAAAATCTACCCCTTCTTATTGGATAACCCTTTACAATAAATGATTTATACTAAAAATTTTATTTTGCAGCTTGACAATTATTACAACTTCCTCTATTAATATCACAAAATCAAACATTCGCTCTACCCTAATGTACAAGGTTAGAAAATTTAGTTTTGACATGGTTGTTTTTTGTTTTTGGCCAACACTCATATTCGTTCAGACACTCGCACTCACACTGAAATAATTGACTTGACCCAATGTAATGATGCAACATACATCAAAATGTCTCAGTACGCCGACTAGAGATAGATAGACAGACAAGAGGACAGACAGACATGCGGACAGACCGTCAAGTAAGAGACGGGTGGGCTGGCTTACGGACAGACAGATAGCGACACAACAAAGAGCGTATTATTGTAATGACTTAATTTTATTAAAAATGAAATGGTAGCAACATAAAAAATGTGCCATAACTTAGGCACATACTTTCCGCATCGCAGCGAGGTACACTGCTCGGCTGCATGTCTGTGATGTCTGAGGCCTGTCTGTGCCCTGTCTAAGCCAACAAACTATTGCATTTGTAGGAGTTAACTGAAATGTGGAAAAACATCGCCCGTCGACAGCCGACGACGAAATTCCATAGTTGGCCTAAAGAACAATAGATGCTTATCTTTTCGGGGTTTCGTTGATTAGAATTATTAAAAATGTTTTTACGCCAACTGCACATATGAATTATGTAAATTAAGACTCAACGGCCACGTCAGACGCGACGGAGATGTTGTTTTACAAACCGGACAGCAACATTCCCAATGCAATGCGAAGCGATGCGATTCGGTCGTAACTTAAACTGACTATTAAAATCGCATAAACTTAAACCAAATTGAGTTGTTTGAGGGAAATTGTTGTTGTGCGGAAACTGGCAGAGAACAAATAAAAGTTACACATTATGCATATTATAATAATGGCTAGAAATGGGGAAATGCAGTAAGTGGCTGGATCGAATTAATAAAGGGCCAGCAGCATTCAACCTGTACAGTGGGAACTTTGGGATAATCTAAGCAGCTAGGTATGAGTAGCAGTGACCCCTTATACAATCACTTTCTAATCTGGTAGTTTATTGGGCTTCTGAAGCAGGAATTCGCTTTGAAATTCCTCAGCGGAAATTCCTGTGTTCACCGAGGGTTATGTTCGCTTGGCGCCTCACTATTGGGGAAAGCGAAGCGATAATAAATGTTAAAAGAGGGCGGAAATTCACACACTATCCACTTGTAGGCTAGGGTAGCAGCTAGAGCTAGAGACATCTTTCATCCTCTCAGAATCGTACAATGATACAGAATGGTCCATATAGTGGATTGTATTTGAATAATATGTTACAGTGCTCTTTCCAGCTCGAAATCTCGACAGAAAATAATCTTCAGACGCCAGTGGACCGACTAAATCGCCTTACACTTGATAACTATTAGGAAATAATGGAAATATTCCCAAATCAATGCTGTGTAGGACAAACAGTGCTTATATTGAACATCAGTTTTAACCGATTCAGTCCCGGAACATCGCCTCGCCATTGACCTCAACAACTCAGCATTTCATGATGCGAATTTTACACAAAGCCTCACAATATACGCTTACTAGGTCCAGTTGACTCAGCAATTGAAGACACAAGACAATATGATTCGTTATCGTTTCTCAGTTAGGACCTTAGAGTAACTCGTAATGGACAATGATTTTGCAACTCGGCGGCTATATTAACAAGGAAAGCTGCCGCATCTGGGGATCGGAAAACCTGCAAGTGATCGTCGAGAAGCCAATGCAATCCTGAGAGAGTGGCAGTTTGATGCATATTTAAGAGCATCATTTTCATATCCTCCACATTATGATGCACAGTGGTTCCAAATCGATTTTTGGAATTAATTCTTTAACTTTTGAACGGAAAGAGATATCTTGACGAAACATCACATGCAGGGAGTAGAGGTGTGGTCCAGATGATTTGGGTTTGGTACCTACTTGGTGACCCTCTAAAGTGTGTCACCTAGGGAATGTCAAATTGTGAAACGACTACCAAAAGTATAATTATTAGGGTTTGGGGTCCGAAACGGTTTTCCCGGGAATTCCCGAAAAAAATTGGACGGTAATTCCCGGGAAATAATTTTAAATTTCCCGGGAATGCGGGAAATATTAAAAAATACTTTATCGAATAGTTGGAGTACTAATACAGTTGTACTTTATAAATGGAAAACTGCAGATCTATTTTAAATTCATTAATTACATTACTGGCAATAATAATCAATCTATTATAGTCAAATATTTTTCAGTTCCATCTCGTTTATAAATGTTGCATATTTATAAACTATAGACTTATGATTATTTTTTTGTGGGGATACCAACAATTTTTACATTTATGGTGAAACACATTATCGTGGCTGACATAGTGTCAATACTTAACCCTTCGTGCCATCTTGCTTAACATTAAACTTCTCCTTTCTCTCCACCTTGAAAAATATAAACGTCATCAGATACTCGTTACTCCCCTTCAATGTTTTCCCAACATTAATTACTTACTCAAATATATTCGTATTTGAGTAAAATGACTTCTACAAATATCATTTAAAAATGCTCAATATAGAACATTTGGAAAAAATACTATTTTGTCAGACAAGAATTCTATTAATTTCCCAAGAAGGATCAACAAATTCAACGCTGGAAATCTTCTCAAAGAAGAATTTACCTTACATATGAAAACAGTTTAACCGGAAAATAAAAATTAAATGACACTGGAAATATAGCAAAATATTTACATAAGTGAACCTAATATGTATTTTTTAATAAATAATGGCTGCAACTTTTTCAATATTTTTTTGTATTATTATTTGTATTCAAATGATACTAACAAATAATTTGTAACTACTTATATTCCACATTGATAACATCAAATTTCAATTTTTTCACGGTTTCGAATATTTTCCCCCTGTTTCGGTAAGTTGTTTTAGTCTCTAGACGAACGAATCATTTAAATTAAAGGCTTCATGACAGTCTCTATCACTCGAGCTCTAGATATACGAGTTTCCTTAAACATGTTTTACACTAGCATGTGTTAGTCATTAGTGCATGCGATTTAAAAGTCCTTTTTTATGACATTTTTAATTCTGACAACTCGTTCGTCTAGAGACAAAATCTTATACGAAATCATTATACCCTACACCACTTCGTGGTCTAGGGTATTATAAGTTAGTTTTCCGCCAAATGTTTGTAACACCAAGAAATAATTGAGCTAGACCCACCTTTAAGTATACGGATCGGCTTAGAATCGCCAGCTGAGTCGATTTAACGATGTCTGTCTGTCCGTCCGTCCGTCCGTCCGTCCGTCCGTCCGTCCGTCTGCTGTCCATCTAAGCTTGTTCGCACTCTACAGGTCGCAATTGTTGTCCGATTGTCATGAAAATTGGCAGAAGTTATTTTTTCTGGCCAAGGACCATCGGTATTGAATTTGGAGGAAATCGGTTCAGATATAGATATAGCCTCCATACAAATGTCGGTCCCGATTTGACATTTTCCGCTCTAGGAACCACATATTGTACTCGATTTTCTTTAAATTTGGTACAACATCTTATAATCAAACTAGAAACACCTATGCCGAAATTGGGTAAGATCGGTTCAGATTTAGATATAGCCCCCATACAAATGTCGCTCCCTATTTCACTTTTTCCGCTTTAGAAACCACATATTGTACCCGATTTTCTTTAAAATTGGCACAACATCTTATAATCCAACTAGAAACACCTATGCAAAAATTGGGTAAGATCGGTTCAGATTTAGATATAGCCCCCATACAAATGTCGCTCCCGATTTGACATTTTCCGTTCTAGAAACGACATATTGTACCCGGTTTTCTTTTAATTTTGCAGAACATCTTATAATCCAACTAGAAACACGTATGCAAAAATTGGGTAAGATCGGTTCAGATTTAGATATAGCCCCCATACAAATGTCGCTCCCGATTTGACATTTTCTGCTCTAGAAACGACATATTGTACCCGATTTTCTTTAAAATTGGCACAACATCTTATAATCCAACTAGAAACACTTATGCGAAAATTGGGTAAGATCGGTTCAGATTTAGATATAGCCCCCATACAAATGTCGCTCCCGACATTTTTCCGTTCTAGAAACCACATGTTGTACCCGATTTTCTATAAAATTGGCACAACATTTTATAATCGAACTAGAAACATTTATGCTGAAAGTGGGTAAGATCGGTTCAGATTTAGATATAGCCCTCATACAAATGTTGCTCCCGAATGTTTAACCGATTTTGGCCAAACTTTACACATTATATTTCACCAATAAACATACATGGTGAAAACGGGTGACATCGTTCCAGCTTTCGATATACCCCCATACAAATGTCCTTTCCGATTTAACATTTTTTGTCAAACACATACATTTACAGGATTCAAAAATCCTTCCCGATTTCACTTTTTGAATGAATTGACTTGTAGTGAGATATATAGTCGGCTCCATCCGTCTTTAGCCTTTCCATACTGTTGGGGAGATGCCCATATGTCCATACTTTGGTATAACATAAATGGGGCCCATTCTGCTCTATTACAGCTCTAGAAACTACATCTTACCTCGGATCTTCATCAAATTTTGCAGATCATTCTATGTTTCAACTAGGAATACCTACCGTGAATGAGAAATATATTGGCGCATGTTTTGGCACAGGCCTCAAGTGTTGTTATAGGCCCCTTCAAATGTCCGTCCGATTCATCCAATTACCTCTGTATAATCTGTATTTGTCTTTGGATCTTGATCAATTTTTCCAGATCATGTTATATTTACTTTACTCGGAATATCTGCTGGAAAATTGGATCAATTACTTTATTATTTACCATATTCATTAAATTTGACTAAAGATGAATTTATAGTATAGTTTATATGAACTACATAAAATTGATCCCATGAAATACTAATGGGTTTAGTAATCAAAGCGAGGTAAATACGCAGGGAGTGGTGTAGGGTATTATATGGTCGGCCCCGTCCGACTTTAGCCTTTCCTTATTTGTTATACCCTACACCACTTCGTGGTCTAGGGTATTATAAGTTAGTTTCGCGCCAAATGTTTGTAACACCAAGAAATAATTGAGCTAGACCCACCTTTAAGTATACGGATCGGCTTAGAATCACCAGCTGATTCGATTTAACGATGTCTGTCTGTCCGTCCGTCCGTCAGTCTGCTGTCCATCTAAGCTTGTTCGCACTCTGCAGGTCGCAATTGTTGTCCGATTGTCATCAAACTTGGCAGAAGTTATTTTTTCTGGCCAAGGACCATCGGTATTGAATTTGGAAGAAATCGGTTCAGATTTAGATATAGCCCCCATACAAATGTCGCTCCCGATTTGACATTTTCCGCTCTAGAAACGACATATTCTACCCGATTTTCTTTAAATTTGGCTGAACATCTTTTAATTCAACTAGAAACACGTATGCAAAAATTGGGTAAGATCGGTTCAGATTTAGATATAGCCCCCATACAAATGTCGCTCCCGATTTGACATTTTCCGCTCTAGAAACGACATATTGTACCCGATTTTCTTTAAATTTGGCAGAACATCTTATAATCCAACTAGAAACACGTATGCAAAAATTGGGTAAGATCGGTTCAGATTTGGATATAGCCCCCATACAAATGTCGCTCCCGATTTGACATTTTCCGCTCTAGAAACGACATATTGTACCCGATTTTCTTTAAATTTGGCAGAACATCTTATAATCCAACTAAAAACACGTGTGCATAAATTGGGTAAGATCGGTTCAGATTTAGATATAGCCCCCATACAAATGTCGCTCCCGATTTGACATTTTCCGCTCTAGAAACGACATATTGTACCCGATTTTCTTTAAATTTGGCACAACATCTTATAATCCAACTAGAAACACCTATGCAAAAATTGGATAAGATCGGTTCAGATTTAGATATAGCCCCCATACAAATGTCGCTCCCGATTTGACATTTTCCGCTCTAGAAACGACATATTGTACCCGATTTTCTTTAAATTTGGCAGAACATCTTATAATCCAACTAGAAACACGTATGCAAAAATTGGGTAAGATCGGTTCAGATTTAGATATAGCCCCCATACAAATGTCGATCCCGATTTGACATTTTCCGATCTAGAAACGACATATTGTACCCGATTTTCTTTAAATTTTGCAGAACATCTTATAATCCAACACGTATGCAAAAATTGGGTAAGATCGGTTCAGATTTAGATATAGCCCCCATACAAATGTCGCTCCAGATTTGACTTTTTCCGCTCTAAAATCCACATATTGTATCCGTTTTTCTTTAAAATTGGCACAACATCTTATAATCCAACTAAAAAACCTATAGTGAAAGTGGGTAAGATCGGTTCAGATTTAGATATAGCCCCAATACAAATGTCGCTCCCGATTTGACTTTTTCCGCTCTAAAATCCACATATTGTATCCGATTTTCTTTAAAATTGGCACAACATTTTATAATCGAAATAGAAACATCTATGCTGAAAGTGGGTAAGATCGGTTCAGATTTAGATATAGCCCCAATACATATGTCGCTCCCGAATCTTTAACCGATTTTGGCCAAACTTTACATATTATATTTCATCAATAAACAAAGCGGGTCACATCGTTCCAGGTTTCAATTTACCCCCATACAAATGTCCTTTCCGATTTAACATTTTTTGTCAAACACATACATTTACAGGATGCAAAAATCCTTCCCGATTTCACTTTTTTACCGAATTGAATTGCAATGAGAATACAATACATACGCAGGGAGTGGTGTAGGGTATTATATAGTCGGCCCCGCCCGACTTTAGCCTTTCCTTACTTGTTTTTTTAATTTGTAATTTGTCAGTATTTAAAATAAAGCACACAATCTACTAAATTTATATATACTTTAAACAATATTGTACATACATAAAAGAAATTAAGTTTATTCCCGGGAATTCCCGGGAATGAAGTTTTCCATTCCCGTTTTCCCGGGAAATGAAAAAAGTCCGGGAAACCCCAAACCCTAATAATTATCAAAAATACCTACAAAACTGTGCTTACATGTGTGTATACATGAATTAGTTAAAGAGATATTTGATTGACAAGGAAAAAATATATTATTTGCTTGATTTAAACCTATTGCAATGGAGGGTATTTCTTTAAAAAATAAAATTTTTGGGACTTATCCTCCCCGTTTTGGGAATTATGGAATTTTTGTTTTCAAAAACAGTTCTTGTGGTATCTCATTTAAAAATCCCACAATTCCCAAAAACGGTTAAAAAATCGTTTGGCTAGGTTGGTTTCGCATTTTAAACATTGTGATAGCGAATGCCAGGTATTTTTCTAAAAAAACAAATTTTTGGGATTTATTTTTCCCGTTTTGGAAATTGTGGCATTTTTATATGAAAAGCTGTTTCTCAACAGTAACACGATTGCAAAAACTGTTGTGTTTTTAAACAATGTTTTTGTGGTATGTGTTGTCATTTATTTTGGTTTCAGACTAAAGGTTGTGCTGAAGTCTTCAGCAGAACCCAAAACTTGTGGTGAATTTATGGTATTTTTATATGAGAAACTGTTTCTCGAAAGTAATACGATTGCAAAACCTGTTGTGTTTTCAAATTTATTATTTATTTCATATCCCCCAAAGGAAAAAAATCCCTAAAATTTCATTTTTTTAGAAAAATAAACACCATTAGTTTCAAGAGTTTTTTTCTTTGTCTTATCCTCGATCAAAATTAACGAACGGCGGTTATTTTCCTAATTTTTTTTAGTTTTTTCGTTTGTATATTTTTGGTCTGTAATCAATATTTGACTTGAACTGGGATATTGTCCTGGCTCAAGACCATCTTGCATCTATATTTAATACAATGCAAATTATATAAATTTATTTACAAATGAAATGGTGGCATTTATTACTTGGCTGCAGACTACCAAGACTATCTTTCAAACATCAAACCCGGCCTCTTTAAGGAAATGATTCTCACAAACGAATGAGAAGCACAATTCCTAAAGCGGGGAAAATAACTCGAAAAAATATATCTTTTTAGAAAAATAACCGTCATTCGTTAATTTCGATCGAGGAAAAGAAGACAACAAATATTTTTAACAAAGAGAAAATTTTAATTGATCATATTCTAGTCATACGGTTAATCCATTTATTGTAGTTATCTATTTTCTGATTCTTTTGGGTTTATCTACATAATGTCCTAGAAGTTCTAATATACAGATATACTTATTATATATATCTTAATGAAGGTAGGTAAGCACGATCAAAGACATAATCTTTTGAAATACATGCGTCATCCATGGTATGCGGCAGAAAAATATTTATAACTTATAATAAGTAACAGGCAAAAATTGTGCATTTTTTTACAAAAAGCAAATTCATATTGAACATTGCGTAAAATCGAAAAAATTAACGAATATTTTGGAATTATTGAGCAAAAATGTCTACAAAAATAATGTATTACTAGGGACCGACTATATAATACCCTACACCACTCCCTGCGTATATACCTCGCTTTTATTACTAAACCCAGGTTTTTAATGGGAACGAATATTTAACGAATATGGTAAATAATTTCTAATTAACATTAGAAATAGGATGAATTGGAACGACATTAGAAAGGGGGCCTATAACAACACTTTGGCCCTATATATTTCTCATTCACGGTATGTATTCCTATTTGAAATATATCATTATCCTATGTAAGACATAGTTTCTAGAGCTGTAATACAGTCGAATGGGGCCCATTTGGGTTATTCCAAAGTATGGACACATATCTTTGACTTTCATAGTATATACTCTTAGTTGAAATATAATATAATCTGCAAAATTTGAAAAAAAAATCCGATGTAAAATTTGCGTCCTTGAGGGGTAAAAATTAAAATGGGGCCATTTGTAAGGGCGCTACATTAAAAAGTGGACCTTTATAGATCACTTTCAAAGTAGATATTCTTTAATGAAATATAACGTGATCTGCAAAATTTTATCAAGATCCACTGTAAGATGTGGGTTCTAGAGCGATAATAGTGTAAACTGGAGGCCATTTGTATGGGGGCTATACCAAAACATTGACCTATATAGCTGGATTTCAAAATATTTTTTTGGGCTTGTTTTATTGAATTCGATGTCCTTAATACAATATTTAAATGCGCTTAAGAGCTAACATTAGTCATTCATACATTATTACTAACATACTTAAAGTATTTTTTCTAGTACTATATATTCTAACGTTTATATGTTGTAGTTATACATAAAGGGTGATTTTTTAAGAGCTTGATAACTTTTTTTTAAAAAAAAACGCATAAAATTTGCAAAATCTCATCGGTTCTTTATTTGAAACGTTAGATTGGTCCATGACATTTACTTTTTGAAGATAATTTCATTTAAATGTTGACCGCGGTTGCGTCTTAGGTGGTCCATCCGCTTAGTCCAATTTTGGCATTTCCACGTTTTTGAGTAACAGAGACCCAATTGGTGCGAACGGCGACGAATCGAAAATTGGTGGTCATCATTAACACTGGCCGATACAGCTGCGATATTTTCTTCAGTTCGCACTCTACGTAAGCGTGTTGGTGGTTTAATGTCCAACAATGTAAATTTGGTGCGAAATTTAGTCACAATAGCCCGAATAGCCGCTTCAGTGGGTCGATTAAACTGACCATAAAATGGAAGCGCGCAATGAACTTTCTTAACAGAGCACGCATTTTGATAATAAAATTCAATAATTTGCAAGCGTTGTTCGTTTGTAAGACGATTCATGATGAAATGTCAAAGCATACTGAGCATCTTTCTCTTTGACACCATGTCTGAAATTCCACGTGATCTGTCAAATACTAATGCATGAAAATCCTAACCTCAAAAAATTCACTCTTTACATGTCACTTATATTAAATCTATAATATATCAAAAAATTTCACCCAAAATAAGAATTACTAAAAAGGGAATTACTCATCTTTTTTTATATAAAACTTAAATTAACACTTAACACTATCACTTATAACTACTATTTACAATATGGCTTTCAAAATTGTGTGGAAAATTTGATCAAGATCCGATGAAAAATGTGCATTTTAGAGCAGTAATATTGTAAATCGGAGGTTCATTTGTATGGGGGCTATGTCAAAACATGGTCCACTTTCTCATGAGCTGTTTCTAGTTCAAATATAACACGATTCTGAAAATTTGAGTAATAGTGTAAATTATAGGAATACTTATATGGAGGCTATATCTAAATATGAACCGATTTTCTCCAATTTCAATATCAATCGTCCATGGCCAAAAAAAGTAACTTCTGCCAAATTTCATAACAATCGGACCACAATTGCGACCTGTAGAGAGCGAACAAGCTTAGATGGACAGCAGACGGACGGACGGATAGACAGACATCGTTAAATCGATTCAGCTGGTGATTCTAAGCCGATCCGTATACTTAAAGGTAGGTCTAGCTCAATTATTTCTTGGTGTTACAAACAATTGGCGGAAGACTAACTTATAATAACCTAGTCCAAGAAGTGATATAGGGTATAAAAATTGCTCCTATTGGAAGAAATAAAAGTAAGTTAAAAGGCGTTAAAAATGGATCCCATTTTGGATGTTTTGTCTTTAGAGTGTTCAATTTCTTTCCTTGAGAGTTAATTTCATTTATTACTAACTTTAAAAGTACCATAACTTCTTACGCTTACACCTTACGTTCAACCATCAACACTGGTGAATGTAGCCCTTGCTAATAATAAATCCTCTAGGCTTCGTTGGGTCTTCCTCTCCTCAATAAATTAGTTAATGAAGGATTAAATTGAAATTACCGATAAAGATTACGCTACTATAACATAAATTAAAAGTTGTAGATGATCGAAAAACTTAGTACCACACATATTATACTCACACATTCACCCTTGAGTCTTGATTAAGCGCACACACATGCCGTCAGTCATCAGGAGATGTGGTACACGAGCTATGCTCTTGCACATTATCCTATACGAGGATGAGCATCAATAGCTAACCTAACTATTGTTTATTTATTTCAAAATTTACGAGTATCTAGATATAAGATTTGACTTCCTCTTTGAATGTTATTTAATGTAAGGAGTGTGGTAGTATTGAGCTCGTATATGGTACGATGGTCGTATAGTAACTTGGGAAATGCGAGAATGAATTTGATTCCTGGCCTCCAAAATACAACTCAATGAAAAGTTGGTAATATTAAAATGGGTATTTAGAAAGAAAATCAAGAAAGCTCAAATTTGTATACCCTCAATCCAATATTGGTTGAAAGAGTAGTACTCGAAGAGAGAAAACTTGAAGAAATTTTCGTCATAATCCCAGGAGAAACATGGAGAAGCTTCTCTCAAACGGCGAACTGTGCTCGATATAAATTTGCAGTCACTGAAAGAGATTTAGCCTGCCTGCGGATATATCAATAATTCCTCAGACTTTCTATGCTCTCCTCTTTCATCACATTCATACGTAAATATTCGTTCGAAATAAACATAAATTAAAGCCTATTAACTTTAGATTATCATTAAGGTTTTTATTGCCAAAAAGCAATAGATGTGTGTGAATATATGGCCAAAATGGATTTTCGAGTGTTTGAAGGTATACCCGACTGTCTGTTTGCCTAACGCCAGTATCACCGATAAAACCGAAAATTATTAGCAAAAACTTATAAATACTACAGAATGTGCAAGAGAGAGAGAGGGAGCGAGAAATAGGATAATTATCCGTAAAATAAGTTGATAGAGATAATATTGTGCTTAGCACACACAACGTCATGTACGCACACACACATGCATACTCCTACACCATACATCCACATCCACATAAAAAGGGTTTAGTTAAGCCATGGACGTGCTGTGATATTCTAATACTTTTGATGTCGTTATACCTTTCAAAGATTTTTGTCAAAGTAACACAAATTCACTGAGATCTGAAATCTGATTGTAATAAAAGGCAAATAAATGACAAAGGATTTTCTCCGGGATAAATGTGTTGCCATTAAAGGGATGCCATTGTCTTGCCTAAGACGACAGGATTTGGTGTAATTTTCTATTGTCGGTAGTTCGGGGAATAATTAAAGAAAGCTCTTTTCCGGGCTAAACATGTTTCTTGAGGGGGGAAGTGGTAATTTTTGCTGTTTATTGGCGCAATTCGACAATATGACTGAAGTGGATGGGTAATGAATGAATTGCCGCCACTATGTGTTTTCCTGGAGGCTAAGAAAGTAGAGGAGGCAACAAATTGTCTACAGATTATAAGGATACACTAATTAAAGAGTTGAAAAGTTCATAGACCTACGTGGATGATAACAATGACTACTTATCATTCATAAGCTAGTAATATATAGTATTCACAGATATGCAATGTAAATTCAATGACCTGCTGATGATGACAAATTCTAATTTATAAGTTAGTAAGAGATACAGATAGAATTGCGGACTGCCTTTCTCTGAAATCTAAGAAAATATGACATAAAGTGAAGAATAAGAATATCTCGAAGTCACGAAAATGTCATATGAAAGTCAACAGCCTAACAAAGGACAAAACAATATAAGCGTCATTAGCTAAATCTACCTGTCCATACTGGAAACTCTTAAAAATATATTTTAAAAATCGTTAACGAAGACCTTTAGAAATATTTGTATTTATTTTAAATTCACATTTTATTTCAAATGTTTTCCAAAACCAGAGATATATGAAGAAGTAAAAATGCGTAAAGTTCGTTCGGGCCGAATCTTATATAGTCTCCACCACGGAGTGCATTACACAGTATTACCGACACATTAGAGGCTGCCGACTTTATGTGATGTTACATTAGTGAAAATTAAAAAAATTTAAACAACACTGTCGAATAAACTTTTTCGAAAATAACAAGGTTCTGACAATGGATTCTTATAAAGGGGGTAAAAATGGTGTATCGGCGTTAAAAGATTACGTATCGTGGTCATTTTAGAAGTGGATCAATATTTTTCCCTTTTTCGCATTCGTAAGATGAACCGGCATAGGAAACCTTGTGTTCCTTACATTTTAAGTATAGAATATGTTCAGAAATATTACTTAAAACACTACGAGGAAAATTGTTGTGAAATATTTAACCCTCTAGCTCCTCAATATATGTGTCTTTTTGGACCCATTTGTACAATGTTTACTATAAGTATCTGAAAACACCAAAATTCAGAACTCAACTTACTCAAGAAGAATATCTGTCAAAGTTTGTGGTTTGTAGAGCGGATAGAGTCAAATCGGAGGAGAAATTTGTATGGAAGCTATATATAAATCTGAACCGATCTATCCTATTTTGACCAGAGCTGTTTTAGTTGAAATATAAGTTGTTTTGCCAAATTTGAAGAAAATCTATCAAAGTTTGTGATTTGTAGAGCGGAAAGAATAAAATCGGATGAGAAATTTGTAAGGAAGCTATATATAAATCTGAACCGATCTATCCTATTTTGACCAGAGCTGTTTTTAGTTGAAATATAAGTTGTTTTGCCAAATTGGAGGAAAATCTGTTGGCATATGTGGTTTATAGAGCGGAAAAAGTAAAATCGGAAGCAACATTTGTATGGGAGCTATATCTAAATCTGAACCGATTTGTTTCAAATTAAATAGCGTTCGTCCTTATCCCATAAAACTTCGTTGTGCAAAGTTTCATTTAGTTCTAACAACAATTGCGCCGTGGACTTTGATTACAAGAATATATGGACAGACGGACGGACATCGCTAAATCGACTCAAAAAGTGATTCTAAGTCCATCGGTATAACAAACGATGGGTCTATCTCGTTTCCTTTTGGGTGTTACAAACAAATGCACAAAGACAGTATACCCTGTGGTGTTGGGTATAAAAATAATACATCAAATGTTATTAAGAAGTTAAAATATGTCTTAAATATTAGGGATATTCTCAGTCTTCGTCAGGGAAAATCATTTTCATTCGAGGTCGATTTCGCCCAAGTGCAATTTAATTATTCCAACTACTTCTGCAACGTTTTGATCCCATTCCGCGTTCACAGTGGACATTTGGTACCAGTTTGTCGCTTTTTACCATTTGGACCTTAAAAGTAGGAATTTGTGAAAATCCTCGTTCTTCCCCTAAAAGTATACATTTCGAAAAAATCCTTATATGTTGTGCGTCTAATCATTCAAAGGAATATAATATAGACTTCTATGTCTAAAATTCTACCTGCAGCCATTTGGTCGGTACCCTTTTTTTATCCCCTTTCCCATTTTTACTCGAAAAGATCATAGGATCTTTTTATGCCGCTATGGGCTAAACGGAAGAATTTTGCAACTATAACTTTTTGAATCGCGTTCACGATATATGGGTAATGTAAGTACCATATTTGAAGAGAAGGCGGAAAATTAAAAAGAAATGTTTAAATATTCTAAATATTAGGGTGTCTATCACCGTACGACAATTTTTAAAAAAGTTGTTACACTTGAACCATATGGCATACGTATGAAACTATAAGCAAAATGTACCACAAAAAATTTTTGCTCTTGAGTGGCCTATTTATTCGAAAATTAAATTTAGAAAAACTTTCTGTGGCATAAGATTTGTAACGCTCAGCTCACAGAAGGCTTGACTCAAAGACGACAAATTATCAGTAACCAATCCGAACATTATTTCTGGGGGATGACTGGAAATTATTTGTTTTCTAATTGTATGGAACGCGACCCAGACTAATGGACAGGAGACGCTGTTGAAGGATGCCTTCAGCGAGATTTTCTTGATCCGTGACTCAAGCTTACTATTTGAGGAATTTCAGCGAGATCTCATCATCAAAATTGAATTTCCTGTATGGAACGCGACCCAGACTAATGGACAGGAGACGCTGTTGAAGGATGCCTTCAGCGAGATTTTCTTGATCCGTGACTCAAGCTTACTATTTGAGGAATTTCAGCGAGATCTCATCATCAAAATTGTGTCTCCTTCCGAGTTGTAGATGATCTTTGTCAAGACGCTAAAATTGAATTTAATTAAGAAGAAAGTCTCCTATGTCGATTCTTGATTTAGGGAGATGCGAATTGATTTTAATTAAAAACAGAGAACTTTCAGTGGCTTGTAGATTCTCAGTCGTTTAAAGGGTTATCTGAACTGTGGCAATTTATATAGCTGACTCCACGTTCCAGCTCTCAAGTGTATGAAGACAAACAGTATCTAATATAGGGTGGGTCATTTAAAACTTTAAATTAGAATCGGCTATAAAAAAGTACTGATTATTTTTTTCAAATTTCTGGTTTTATTGGAAAGGTTGAACTTTGCCATTTAATAATGGAACACAATATCATTCATATGACTACCACTACTGGCACGGCACTACCTCATCCAATCAACCTAAATTTCAGTGCAGCCCAAAATCCACACCACGTGTGGGTTCTCTGAACTCCATATGCGACAGTTTTTCTTATTGACATAGCCACCGAGATGAAAATGAGCTTCCCGAAGGCTGAACTGAAGGTCGATCTCATCTCGAAATTTTTCCATGTAAATTTCTTACAGTTTGAGTTAAAGACTCACTACTTTGGAAGAATTTTTTTAATATTTCCCAATTTTTTTTGAGCGTATATCGTCCCATTATGAAAATGTCAAACATAAACCTTAAAATAAAAATAAAAGTAAAAATTAATGTTATTCTACCTCTCGAAGTCGAAGTAATCGGTAGCTCACATTTAAAATTTTAAATGGTCCATCCTTCATTACCTCCGCACTTTTACATGATGTCGACAATTTTCAACATTTCTATCTTTTTTAAAAAACATTTTTTTAAAACGTAAAAAATATTATTAACGGTACAATATGTCTGTACAAAATCGTAAAAATCGAAGTTGATCCGACTGTCTTGTCGTCTATATAAAACTTATTTCCTGGCTTTAAAATCCAAGGAACTGAAATTTACCTTTGGTTTCCAATTATACTTCAACCATTTTAAACACTTGTCCTTATCAAAAAAGGTTAAAATTTGTACACTGTCGTCTTCGAAATTTTCTCTATTGAAAATACCCTGCAGTCATATACAAATGTTTTCCTTGCATCCGACTAAGCCGTGCCAGACATACTGATAAAGAAACTCTAAATCACTTTTTAATTTAACGATAAGTTATCAGCAGCAGCAGTAGCAAGTTCTCATACTCATACTCGTAATTGTGAGTAGTGAAGTTTTATTGGGGTTTTCTCTCCATTTGCCAGAGTTTATATTTAAATTTCGGAAAATTTGATAAAAGCCCCATAACGTGTATTAACAACAGCAACAACAACCTCCTATCCAAATAGTAAAGACAGATCCCCGCAGGTTATAATTTAAAAGCTTTTCTTTCCTCAACCGAATATTGTTATGGTTTAGGGCTGGAAATACCTACTGTGAAGGACGATGTGAAAGGCAAGAGCAAGAAAGAGGAAGTGGAAGTGGAAAAAGGGTTGGCTCTCAAGGAATAGAAATAATTCTTTTCGGTAATTTACCATTCATTGATAAATTTTTGCTTGATATAATTTTGTGGGTTTTTATTGTTAATGTTTTTATTACTTTTGTTTTACTTTTATTTCCGTTTAGGCCAGTACCGACAGCAACAACAACAATAGCACGCGAATGCCAACCACCGAGAAGTATTGCCATCACTACTCGCACAAAGTTTTGTGGAGTTGACTGTAGGTAGAGCCTGCTGAACGTTTCCTTTGTTGTTGCTTTACATTTCATTTGTGAAATTTTTACGTTGTTGTGTGGTTTTATTGTGCTGTGTGATTGTGTGTGTGTGTATGTGTTAGTTAAGGAGTGTGTTTTTGGCTGCGGGTTAATATCCTTTTTCTGGTAATGGCTTGCAAAAGGGTGTCGACATTTTTGGAGTGTTGAGAATTTGTTTGATGATGGAGTTGAGAAAGGAAGTGGTTTTTGGAACGAATGTAACAAAAGTTACTTGGAGTTCTTCGCCACCAAATTAATGCTGCACAGTGTTTCAGCACATGCCAACCCTAATATATATCTAGACAGACTTTCCACGACCCACAACATTTTATTTTTTTCGAATTGAGAAGATCAGCTTGAGTAATTTATACACCTAAGGATGGGGTATATTCAATTTGTCATTTAGATTGTAACACCTTGAACAATTCATCGGAGATTCCATAAAGTATATATATTCCGGGTCGTGGTAAAATTCTAAGACGATCTAGTCATGCCCGTCTATCTGTTGAAAACACGCTAGCCGCCGAACGAAATGAACTAGAAAAGTTAAATTTTCCAAAAATTTGTCTTATGGTTGCACATCGGTTGGAATTGAATGTGGGCGAAATCGGCCCAGAGGGAAAATGTTTTCCCTAACAAGGACTGAAAATATACCCTAATATTTATACTATTTAAGCATTCTTTTTTAATTTCTGCTTCATATGCACTTGAAATTTGTTGCGTACATTCCTCTTGTAGCTTGAAAGCACAAATAAAAGTTCTAGCGGGCGAAATAGGACAAAAATGGATAAAAATGGTACCAATGATACGACAACAGCTAAAAACAGGAAATTTGGAATGTACATCCCTCTAACTGCGTAGATATGTAAAATAGAGCTATTTTTTGAAATTCGTACTTTTGGGACAAAAAGGGATAACATTTGGAATGTGCATCCCTCTAACTGCGCAGATATGTAAAAATAGAAGGTTTTTATACTCTCTACGAGAGTATTATGTCTTTGTGCATTTGTTTGTAACACCCAAAAGGAAGAGAGATATTCCCATTGTTAATTATACCGATCGACTTAGAATCACTTTTTGAATCGATTTAACGATGTCCGTCCGTCTGTCTGTCTGTCCGTCCATCTATTCTTGTAATCACGATACAGGTCGCAATTGTACACAGAACCAAATGAAACTTTGCACAACTAAGTTTTTCGGGATAAGAACGAACGCTATTTAATTTCAAGAAAATCGGTTCAGATTTATATATAGCCCCCATACGAATTTCACTCCCGATTTGACTCTTTTCACTCTAGATACCACATATTTTTAACAGATTTTCTTCAAAATTGGCAAAACATCTTATAGTTCAACTAGAAACATCTGTGGTAAAAATGTGTTAGATCGGTTCAGATTTATATATAGCTCCCATACAAATTTCGCTCCCGATTTGATTTTTTCCTCTCTAGAAACCACAAATTGTATCAAATTGTCTTCAGATTTGGCAAAACATCTTATTTTTCAACTAGCAACACCTGTGGTAAAAATGTGTTAGATCGGTTCAGATTTATATTAGCTCCCATACAAATTTCGCTCCCGATTTGATTTTTTCTGCTCTAGATACCACATATTTTAACAGATTTTCTTCAAAATTGGCAAAACAGCTTATAGTTCAACTAGAAACACCTGTGGTAAAAATGGGCCAGATCGGTTCAGATTTATATATAGCTCCCATACAAATTTCGCTCCCAATTTGACTTTTTCCGCTCTAGATAACACATATTTTAACAGATTTTCTTCAAAATTGGCAAAACAGCTTATAGTTCAACTAGAAACACCTGTGGTAAAAATGGGCCAGATTGGTTCAGATTTATATATATCTGCCACACAAATTGCTCTCCCGATTTCACTTTTTCCACTCTATAAACCACATATTTTAACAGATCTCTTTCACATCTTTCAAAATATCTTATATTTCAACTACAAACACCCATGGTGAAAATGGGTCCGATCGGTTCAGATTTACATATAGATACAATACAAATTTCGCTCCCGGATAGACTTTTTCCGCACCAGAAACCACAAATTTTCTCCGAATTTCTTTGAAGTGACCACAAAACGTTATATTTGAACTGGAAGAACTTATTTTGAAAGTTAGTCACTTTATTCCATGTTTGGATATAGCCCCGATACAAATATTCTTTTTGATTTGACAAATTGGACCATATTAGCCTATGATAAGGAAACATACAAAAATTTTTTCCGTTTTCACTTTTTACCGAGTTGAATTGTATTCGGATAGAAAGTGGAGTGTATCATATAGTCGGCCCGCCCGACTTTAGCCTTTCCTTACTGGTTTTTAATTCGTACTTTTGAGACACAAAGGGATAAAAATGATACCAATGATACGACAACGGCTAGAAAATTCGATGTCTAAATTTCTTTGATTGCGTAGACACGTACAATAAGGGAATTTTTCGAAATTCGTAGTTTTAGTGGTTAAAATGGAAAAATGAGATAAAAATTGTACCAACCAAATGGCCGCAGCTAGAATCATGGAATTCAATGTATTTATTCATCTGACTGCATAGACTCGCAAAATAAAAAGATTTTTCCAAATTCGTACTTTTTTCGAAATTCGTACGTTTAGGTGGTAAAATGTAAAAAGGGAATAAAAATTGTACCATCCAAATGGCCGCAGCTAGAATCATGGAATTCGATATACATATTCCTTTGACTGTATAAACACGCAAAATAAAAAATTTTTCCAAATTCGTACTTTCAATGGATACAATGGGAACAGAGGGATAAAAATGGTACCAACCAAACGGCTGCATCTAGAATAATGAAATTTACATTCCTCTGATTGCGTGTACACGTAATATAAACGGATTTTTCGAAATTCGTAAATTGTGGGGATAAAATGGAAAAAGGAGATAAAAATAGTACCAACCAAATGACCGCAGCTAGAGTCATGAAATTCGGAACATACGTTCCTCTAACTGCGTAGACACGAAAAATAAAAATGTTTTTTCAAATTCGTGCATTCAAGGGATACAATGCGAACAGATGGATTTAAATTGCACCGGATACAGCTAGAATGATGAAATTTGGTGTGTACATCCCTCTATTTGCGTAGACACGTAAAATAAAGAGATTTTAAAGAGATGGGAAAAAGGGTATAAAAATGGTACCATCCAAATGGCCGCGGCTAGAATCATGGTGTATAATTTCCTCTGACTGCATAGACTCGCAAAATAAAAAGATTTTTCCAAATTCGTACTTTTTTCGAAATTCTTACGTTTAGGGGATAAAATGGAAAAAAGGGATAAAAATTGTACCTACCAAATGGAATCTGTTCTTAACCTTTTAACCTTATTTTGCTCCAAACTTCGAAATACTGTTCAAAGTAGTCAGAAGGTGTTGATTCGTTAGATGGTATCGTACAATTAAGAACCATCTGGACTAAAAGTGTTTTGCATTGTTTTTGCCAGTTCATATAATCCTTGCCATGCCACTTAAACTTGATAATAGTTTAATAAAATTGTATTTAATGGGTGGACATATATTCCCGCAAATGGAATAGAATTCTTCATTATTTACGTCTCTCTTCTAGTCATTGAAGAAACAATATCGTCTGCAATTCCATTTTAAAATTTCTCCAATTTAAATATTAGTTCCTTCCATTCCCAGTAGAAACCACCTGGTTTCAATTTCTCGCTTTGAATTTTTTTGGTTACAATATAAGGATCCTGTAAAACCTTTTCGAAAACAATGGCTTCATCCCAATATTTTTCTGCTAATGCTAGGTCATTATTGTCCAATCGTTTAAATGACTTTTCATTTCAATTAGACGTTTCAGCATTAAATACCTACTTCCCCAACTAGTCGCTTGATCTATAATAGCTTCTTAGCCGGTACGTCTCTTTAAAATTGCATCAATAAATGAATACCACATCAACTTTAGCTTTACTTTAATTTTTTACATTTATACACAATTATAAAAATTGTGTTCACAGAACATGTCTCAGATTAATATTTTAAGATTTAAAACCTTTGTTTATTCAATTTTTTCAGTCAGGAAATATACTATAATTTATAATAACGAAAAAAAAAAGATTTACCCGGAGTCGAACTTTTTTTTCGATTCCGACTCCACCAAATTTCTCCGAATCCGACTCCACAACCCTGGTATACATTCCACTGACTGAACACGCAAATTAAAAAATATATATTTTTCCAAATTTGTATTTTTTGGGTAGAATCATGACGTTAGGTTATCTTGCACTGTGTTCGTGAGAGATAATGAATTTTCAAAATTTGTACTTTCGGAATTAAAATAGGATGGAAATACAACCAACCAAACGGCTGTAGCTGAAAATGCACCCTCTATCCCCCAATATTTACGATATTTAAGTTTTCTTTAAACATTGCTGCTTTATATTTACTTTTTGAATTGATTTGAAGTATTATTTCGATATATGTAGTATAAACATATTGGTAGCCTTATCTTATAATTAAAAATTTATATTTATATAAAATTATTTTTTGAATATTTTTTTTTGTTTTGGTTGGGCTATATTAAACAAGTAAGGAAAGGCTAAAGTCGGGCGGGGCCGACTCTATGATACACTCCACTTTCTATCCGAATACAATTTAATTCGGTGAAAAAGTGAAAACGGGCAGGATTTTTGCATCCTGTAAATGTGTGTGTTTGACAAAAAATGTTAAATCGGAAAGGACATTTGTATGGGAGTATATTGAAATCTGGAACGAAATTGGTGAAATATAATTCGTATAGTTTGGCCAAAATCGGTTAAACATTTGGGAGCAACATTTGTATTTGCGCTATATCTAAATCTGAACCGATCTTAGCCACTTTCACCATAGGTTTTTTACTTGGATTATAAGCTGTTGTGCCAAATTTAAAGAAAATCGATCTAAAGCGGCAAAAGTCAAATCGGGAGCTACATTTGTTTGGGGGCTATATCTAAATCTGAACCGATCTTACCCAATTTTTGCATAGGTGTTTCTAGTTGGATTATAAGATGTTGTGCTAAATTTAAAGAAAATTGGATACAATATGTTGTTTCTAGAGCGGAAAATGTCAAATCGGGAGCGACATTTGTATGGGAGCTATATATAAATCTAAACCGATCTTACCCAATTTTTGCATATGTGTTTATAGTTGGATTATAAGATGTTGTGCCAAATTTAAAGAAAATCGGGTACAATATGTGGTTTCTAGAGCGGAAAATGTCAAATCGGGAGCGACATTTGTATGGGGGCTATATCTAAATCTGAACCGATCTTACCTAATTTCTGCATATGTGTTTATAGTTGGATTATAAGATGTTGTGCCAAATTTAAAGAAAATCGAGTATAATATGTGGTTTCTAGAACGGAAAATGTCAAATCGGGAGTGACATTTGTATGGGTGCTATATCTAAATCTGAACCGATCTTAGCCACTTTCACCATAGGTTTTTTACTTGGATTATAAGCTGTTGTGCCAAATTTAAAGAAAATCGATCTAAATCGGCAAAAGTCAAATCTGGAGCTACATTTGTTTGGGGGCTATATCTAAATCTGAACCGATCTTACCCAATTTTTGCATAGGTGTTTCTAGTTGGATTATAAGATGTTGTGCTAAATTTAAAGAAAATTGGATACAATATGTTGTTTCTAGAGCGGAAAATGTCAAATCGGGAGCGACATTTGTATGGGAGCTATATATAAATCTAAACCGATCTTACCCAATTTTTGCATATGTGTTTATAGTTGGATTATAAGATGTTGTGCCAAATTTAAAGAAAATCGAGTATAATATGTGGTTTCTAGAGCGGAAAATGTCAAATCGGGAGCGACATTTGTATGGGGGCTATATCTAAATCTAAACCGATCTTACCCAATTTTTGCATATGTGTTTATAGTTGGATTATAAGATGTTGTGCCAAATTTAAAGAAAATCGAGTATAATATGTGGTTTCTAGAACGGAAAATGTCAAATCGGGAGTGACATTTGTATGGGTGCTATATCTAAATCTGAACCGATCTTACCTACTTTCTGCAATGGTGTTTATAGTTGGATTATAAGATGTTGTGCCAAATTTAGAGAAAATCGGGTACAATATGTGGTTTCTAGAGCTCAAAATGTCAAATCGGGAGCCACATTTGTATGGGGGCTATATCTAAATCTGAACCGATCTTACCCAATTTTTGCATAGGTGTTTCTAGTTGGATTATAAGATGTTGTGCTAAATTTAAAGAAAATTGGATACAATATGTTGTTTCTAGAGCGGAAAATGTCAAATCGGGAGCGACATTTGTATGGGGGCTATATCTAAATCTGAACCGATTTACCTCAAATTAAATAGCGTTCGTCCTTGATCCACAAAACTTACTTGTGCCAATTTTTGTTAAGATCTGACTATAATTGCGACCTGTAGTTTGATTACAACAATAGATGGACAGACGGACAGACAGACAGACAGACGGACAGACGGACATTGCTAAATCGACTCAGAAAGTGATTCTAAGTCGATCGGTATGCTTAACAATGGGTCTATCCCGCTTCCTTTTGGGTGTTACAAACAAATGCACAAAGACATAATACTCTCGTGGAGTGTATAAAAATTTATCATTTTCATGTAATACTTCCACGAAAATCGTTAGCCTTTGTGGAGTGAAAGTTCGGCCGCGCCATTTTTAAATCTTTTATTATCTAGGCTTTATGTCTTCTGCCACGCAAATCGGTGACACCCTCTATCAATGGCATTGCAATCCTTCAGATTTACACGAAAATTAGCATTTAAAGGTAGATTTTCTTCTACTACTCCACATTATTCTTTATAGCGGAAGGAAAAGGGGCAATATGCAAAGGACTCGGATTTGCCATGTTAAAGGATTTATTTCATTTCTTGCCGGTTTGTGCTGTTGTGTATTGGCTTGACGAGGAATTCTGTGGCATGAAAATATTTACCGAATATTTAAATGCCAATAAATGCTTTTAAATCAGTTACAAGCCTTTTTCCATTCACTCGGGCTTTGTCTATGGGCGCCCATTTTTCGCTCAGTTATCCTTGAGATGGCTGGTTGTGCCACGCCGTAAGTGTTTGTGTGTGTGTGTTAATATATCCTTTCATTTTGCGGTAATCGTATCTGGAAGGTGGTATTTCTGTTTGCTTTGGACGGATTTCATGTTATTTTTTTTGCATTCTTACTTGCCTCTTGTTTGATTCCTTCATTATTACCAGAAATTAACAAGGGTTAAGTGGGTGGAGGCTACCCTGGTGGGTGGGTGTTTAAATGTGTAATCATGGCATTTATTTGTTTTCTTGCTCTTCTTCTTCGCATCATTCTTCCTTGTTGTACAGCACAAGCACAGCGTTGTCTTACGCTCTTATCTTCCTTGCGTTGGCGTGGGGTGAGGGAGTTAATTTATATTTTCTTTGCCTTAATACCATCTTAACTAAGCCGTAGTCTTATAATTAGATATTATGTCAATATTTATGGAGATACATATTTACTTATATTATGTTAATGTTTTCATGGTGTAATTAATCATAGGCAATAATAACAATGTAAAAGCCAAGCCAAGTAAAACACCCCAACACCCCAGTCCGCACCCGTTGCAAGACAAACATTAATAATAATAGCAAATATATATGAATGAGTATTGCCTTCATTACGTTTGAAGTTGTTGTTAAGTACTTCCGGCCACCGTAATCGTCAGACGCAGATAAAAATATCAAATATATTTTTTGCCAATGAATAAGTTAGCAAATGCTAATCAAAATGATGCCACGTAATAATGATTTGACTTTGATTTCAATATATGATGGTAGGAAGTCAAGAGATTTCATTAAGAATCAGGCTTGGCTGATGTGGGGATTTCATAATGGTCAAAAGGAATGTGAAAAATATGAATTGGGGACTGGGAATTTTTGTGAGAATTTTGTAAAATATTTCGGGGATTTTATGGGGGTATTCGAAGTACTTTGAAAAATATTTAGTACTAGCTGACCCGACAAAAATTTTCCTGTCCATATTTCATATTAGTATTAGTTTATTTGTGATCGTAGTGTGAATTTTTGAAAATCTATTTTAGTTGTTTAAGCAAACCTGGAATGAGAAATATTTTGTTCTCAGTGATATCGATTAACGTTTGCTGGCATATAGATATTCAATTTAAATATACGATCTAATTCGTATTACACATTCGTATTTTAAACAATGTTTAGGAACATCTTTCGCATGAATTTGATTTGTCATGCAGGGAAGTGAAAAAATCGATGGAAATATAATGCAGAAGGTCGACATTTCAACGGCAATTTTGCCAAGCAATTGTTTTGAATATAATTGTGCCGAAGAGTCGTTCTGCTTGATAGTACTTAATTTATATGTCGTGATGTTTTCCAGAAAAAGGACGTATTACAATTCATTTAGTTTATTGGGTGGAGTAGGCCGCGGAGTCACTGGTAGTGTTTGGCAAAAATTACGAAAAATCATTAATAGACAGCTGATTTTTATGCAAGTAATATTTTTTATCTTTGTATTTTTAATATATGCGACATATGCTAAGATAATATTGTTTATAAAAATTTTCTAATATTGGGATCTTGAGAATATTTATAATCATCCTCTCAAAATATAATAATAAAAATAAAATATTAGCAGCCCCTCAGTACCTTTATCACGATTTTGGTCGGCGACGAACATCTTCCGCACAGAAAAGATATGAAAAAGGAAAATGTCATTCGCAAAGAAGTAGCATTGAAATGATTTCTATAAAGTATTCAATACTATCAATAAAAATATAAGCTATATATTGAAATAATTAATGAACTGCTGTAAATATTAGCTTTCATCGAACAAGATATTATTATAGAAATATTAAATAAGATTGTCGACGAATCAACAAATATTCATAAATTGTTTTTGTCGAATTCTTTAAAATAAAACAACTTTTATATATTTTGGGGATAAATGGAGATTTTTCGTGGCAATTTTGGGGGCAAAGAAAAAATTCATCTGGCAAGCCTGTTAAGAATCTTTATAAAGGGATGGAGTTATTTCGTAATTTATATAATTTTGATAAGATATCTAAATATATACATTAACGATCAACCAAATTAACTATATAATAATAATAGTAAGGCAGCCGAGCTATTACTGCCTTAAAACTCTCATGCTCGATTTTTCTTTTTAATAAATATATAAAATTTACTAAGCTTTTTAGACGATATGAGTAACACGATGTTTCTTAAAATTACTATACTGCAGAAATCGTTTAAATAAAAATTATATTTTTAAAATGTTTTTTCAGTTCTTCTTGTAATCGAAGAAATTCAATAAATATGCGAAGAAATTCTAAAAAAATAACAACAAACTCAAATAATTGAAATTTGGAACTTCACTTTTGTTTTCGCCTTCCTACGTCTACCTACGTTCTCTTTTTGAACAATCTATATTACAGATTCTGCAAAAATGCGATTTTATAACACTAACGCTTTAACCCTTTCATGCCATATGTTGGCCATAGCATTTGGCAAGAAAGGGTTAAAATTATTTTGATAGTATGGTGGAACATTTTTGGAAGATTACTCTCTTATATACACTTTTTGAATACAGTATTGTGTGAATGCAGAAGAAGAATTTTGATATGTATAAGGTTACCAAAACTTGATGGTAACCAATATGAATTGGCCTTTTGCAAAATTTTTCATCTCTGTGTCAAGTCATCTGTAAGATTTTTTATTTTTTTTTTTAGAATTAATAGATCTTTCAACGAACTTTTAATTTTAAAAACCACAAGTGTTTACAAATGTGTTTTTATACACTCCACGAGAGTATTATGTCTTTGTGCATTTGTTTGTAACACCCAAAAGGAAGAGCGATAGACCCACTGTTAATTATACCGATCGTCTTAGAATAACTTTTTGAATCGATTTAGCAATGTCCGTCTATCTATTCTTGTAATCACGATTCAGGTCGCAATTGTAGCCAGAACCAAATGAAACTTTGCACAACGAACTTTGTCAGGACAAGGACGAACGCTATTTAATTAAGAAAATCGGTTTAGATTTAGATATAGCCCCCATACGAATTGCACTCCCTATTTGACTCTTTTCACTCTAGATACCACATGTTTAAACAGATTTTCTTCAAAATTTGCAAATCAACTTATATTTCCACTAGAAAACCCATGGCGAAAATGGGTCAGATCGGTTCAGATTTATATATATAGCTCCCATACAAATTTGGCTCCCGGCTAGACTTTTTCCGCACCAGAAACCACGTATTTTCACAGAATTTCTCCAAATTGAGCACAACACGTTATACTTGAACTGAAAAAACTTATTGTGAAAGTTAGTCACTTCATTCCATGTTTGGATATAGCCCCAAAACAAATATTCTTCTCGATTTGACAAATTGGGTCAGGTCATATCAGCCTATGATTTGGAAACATACAAAAATCCATCCCGTTTTCACTTTTTTACCGAACTGAATTGTAGTCGGATAGAAAGTGGAGTGTATCATATAGTCGGCCTTTCCTTACTTGTTGTAAAAAGGTTTCTGCTAGTGACGAAAACTTGATTTTTAGAGTTTACGTAAAATCGATTTCGCTACGCGAAGGTAAAAGTTACAGCCGAAATATTTTGTGGGTAGTCAGAAAACAATCCAAGATTTAATTTTAGGAGCGGAAACCCGCAACTTTTTTTCCGACCTGTCTAATGTCCATATATAAACAGAAAGTCGGATAAGTGAGATATTTGGGGAATATTGTGGGTTTCTTTATGTGAATTAAAAAGGTCAAATGGGCACACATCGATTATTCACGAAGATTTTGCTAAATTTCTGTATATACAAATTTAATGATATGTTTATATTCCACGGAATCAATATGTAAACAGTAAGGTATTCCGAAGAACAAGTTCTATAACAGGATTTACTTTATCGGTTCTTTTGAACTGAAAGACCACCAGGAGCAAAATTGCATACTCAGATTTGTTTTATTTCGCGATCTTTTGTCCTTTTTATAGGGCTTTCAATTGCCTAGAGAAATGTTATGATTTTACCAGTATTATTTAGTTTAGCATCAACAACTATTTCAAGTTGTCCCCTTAAAAAGTGTAAATTTATTTAGTTTATTCATGATTTAATTTTTAAGGGTGGAAACTTGAAATAATGATAAACTGCTACTTAACTACTTAAAATCGAGAGCCTGTAATCTACCGATAATGCTGTGGAATTCGCTCCATGGTGGAAGTATGTAAGATTCGGCGTGGCCGAACTAATCGCATATTTTCTTGTTAATATTTGCTTTAGAAAATGTACATTAAGATTGGTCCATTTCCATGGGAGAAAAAAAAATTTCCACATAAAATGAGGGCTTGATTTCTGAATATTCCCAAAATATTTTGGCTATAACCTCGCAAATTGAAAGGTCAAATAAAAGGTAGGGTTATAAAATATGATTGACTCCGCATCTAACCAAAATGTAATATAAATAGTTTATTTAAAATTATAATTTAAAATCGGGAAAAAGATGTTGATTTTCATAACAATTTCAAAATTGCCACTAAAGTCGCAAATGATTATGTTTCTATTGGTCTTAAAATAATTTTCGTTAACAACTCGTGATAGGGATGGATGTGATAGTAGAGAGGCTTCAAAATAAAAGTTGTGGATGTTTCCGACAAAAATGAAAGATTAGATTTTATTCAAGAGAAACCTGATTTATAGAGGTTATTTTGAACTCGTCCATCTCACGAACGGACAATGATAAAAGCGAAATAGTTTGGGAGAACACATAAAACAAACCAATCTTTCATTTTAGTCGGGAACATCAACGACATTTTTTCCTTCCTCACAAAAGAAGCCACTCTAATGTGATAGTAGGCCATTTCATGTTAATCTACTGTCGTGGATGAAATGGTTTAATATTTGGACTTTGAGTAAATTTATGGTATAATTTCCTTCAATTCAATGTAATTTGGATATTTGTTCAATTTAACACATTCATCTAGTTAATGAAGTTTTGCCCTTAATTCGAATTATATATGTTTTGAATTGATGTCGAAATAAAGTAATTTTTCATTAAATGACTAAATTATTTACTTAAATTCATAAATGATCATACATTAAATAAATGCCAAATGAAATGAAGAAATGTTTCATCAGTTTTTTTCTTGCAGTGCAATTTGGCAATAAAATCTCCCAGAAAAATATCATTAAAAATATCAAATCCCATTGTCAAGTCACTCTTTGCTTTTCTTGGACTCTCTGTCAACACATTTCGTTAAAGGCGGTGATGACCGCTCTGTATTCCAGCAGTACACCCGTCAATTCTTTTATGAACATTCTAAAATTCTCTATTTTTTCATTTATGGCACATTTATGGCAAGTATTACACAAATAGAACATTATTTTCGAAAAGAAACTCAAACACTGCTAAGCGTGGGAAGTTTTTGTTTTAATATTTTGTGGATATTTCGAATTTAAGTATACACCTGTGTCATGAGCAGAACACATTTCGAACGGTAATACTGATTGATGTTTGGTTACTGACACAAATATCATTTGAGATCTTCTCAAACTTCACACCAACTCGGGGAGATCATTAATCGTTGGCTGGCCAAGAGGGGAACACCACTCCACTAATGAACTCACTACTGGTTTTTGAAATCTATTCAAAATATTCGCTTTCAAAAGTCAATAATCGATTTTTCGTAAAAATGTTTATCATGTTTTTTCGTTGTGCTTTCAGCTTTATCTTATATCTTCCCAGATGTTTTTTTGTCATCTCTTATCATAATTTATCACTCGATAATACGAAACTGGTGTAAATTGTATTAAAAAGATTTTTATCACCTTTCACTCATCATCATCGATGATGATGCGACCCACAAAGACCTCCGCTTGCTGGGTGGGCTTTTTATAATGTTCGAGAGAGGAACAACAAGACTACAGAATAAAAACCTACAACGGCTATAAACAAAGAAGAGGAACATGGACAAGAAGAAGAGTCTAGAGGCCTGGGCTACAACAAAAAAACTGTAACACTTGTAAAGCCATAAAGTCACAAAAACTAGAAAAACTCATAAAAAATTCTAATTGACAACTTAAGAGGAGTAACGTTACAATCTACACAACACGGCCACCACCGTCAGCGTCAGCCACATCATCATTCCATGTGCCCATGTGCATCATGGGAGGAATTCCACATGCTGCTCCACCGGCAAGTTTCATGTGAAGATCCTCTAGACGTCTGCTGAAACGTCTGAAGTTCCATCATCAGCGGCGTAGTTAGCCTTGTCATGTCAACATCTTCTAGAATTTCATATTTTTATGGATCTGCTGCTGCATCACTGCACCACACATTCAGTAACTTGTTGATGTTTTGTGCAGAGATTTTTGAAAGTGGCAGAAGGCAAACGCTGAAGCGCTGCGCAGCTCCTCCTGGTGGCGCAAAAATATGACGACGACGACGCCGAAGAAGAAGAACAGACTTCTTTGTTTAACCTTAAACATCTACCTTTGTGCGCGCGGGTATGTAGGTTTTCTCTTTTGTTTGTTGGCTTTAAATTGCCATCATATGTATGTATGAACCATGATGACAGCCAAGTAGAAAAGTGGACGGATGAACGGACAAACCAACAGATAGGCCGACAGACAGACAGGCAGTCAGACAGACATACAGCCAAGCAGATACATAGCTATTCCAACATACATAGTTGTGTGGTAAGCGGTTAGTGCTGCTGCTGCTGTTGCTGGCGTTGATGGTGTCAGCTTTTAAAAAACTTGACATTCTTATTCTTTGTCGTTGACGCGTTTAATAGATAGCGACCATAGCACTGACAGCTGTCATAATTAATTTTGACATTTTGTGGTAATTATATCTTTTTGTTTAACATCCCTATACATACGGACATAGTGAACCAAAAAAGTATATATACATACATAGATATATAAACTAAACTAAGCCAAACAAAACCACGTTTAAGCATAAACTGCCAGAGGTGTGGGGAGTTAAGCGTGGTTAAAATGAGAACTTCCGATTCATGATCGAAAGCAAGATGAAGATGATGAAGAAAGCAAGAAGTCAACTCAAAAAATAAATATTCAAAAAAGCCATAAATATTAGTAAATAGTGGGTGCTACAGTTGGGTGTATTTGCATTCTATTTTAATTCCAAAAGTACAAATTTTGAAAATACATTATCTCACGTTCATTGTGCAAAATAATCTAACTTCATGATTCAACCAATTTTTGTCGTAAAAGTAAAAAGTACGAATTTGGAAAAAACTTTTTATTTTGCGTGTCTATGCAGTCAGAGGAATGTATACACCGAATTCCATGATTCCAGCTGCGGTCATTTGGTTGGTACCATTTTTAACCCCTTGACGTTTCTACGCAATTAGAATTTCATCATTCTAGCTGTAGTCGTTTAGTTGGTACTATTTTTATCCCTCTGCACCATTGTATCCCTTGAAAGTACGAATTTCGAAAAATCAGTTTATTTTCCGTGTCTACGTAGTCAGAGGAATGTATACTCCGAATTGCATGACTCTAGCTGCGGTCATTTGGTTGGTACTATTTGTATCCCCTTTTTCCATTTTAACCACAAAAAGTACGAATTTCGAAAAATCCGTCTATTTTCCTTGTCTAAGCAATCAGAGGAATTTATACACGGAATTTCATTATTTTAGGTGGAACCGTTTGGTTGGTACCATTTTTATCCCTCCGTACCCATTATATCGCTTGAAAGTACGAATTTGGAAAAGAAAAACCTTTTATTTTTCATGTCTACGTAGTCAAAGGAATGTATACTCCGAATTTCATGACACTGGCTGCGGTCATTTTGTTGGTACTATTTTTATCCCCTTTTTCCATTTTAACCCCAAAAAGTACGAATTTCGAAAAATCCGTCTATTTTCCGTGTCTACGCAATCAGAGGAATGAATGTACACACCGAATTTCATCATTCTAACAGTAGCCGTTTAGTTGGTACTATTTTTTATCCCTCCGTACCCATTGTATCCCTTGAAAGTAAGAATTTCGAAGAAACCTTTTATATTTCCTGTTTACGCAGTCAGAGGAATGTATGTGACAAAGTTAGTATACCCCCATCCTGGTGGTGGAGTGTATAAAAATCGTCGGCAAAAAAGAAGCCGGACTGAGAACATAGCAGCCTGGACTTATACTGAGGAGCTAATGAACTAATAAACCACGCAAAAATTCCAGAGAGCTCGTAACATCAAGGGACCAACAACTCAAATTGTAGCATGATTGTTAGGACTCCACGCTATCACCACCCAATTTAGCGATTCAAATGTTGACAAATATTTCCACTGGACCTAGCATCAGGAATATCTGTCAAAATGAAACGTTTCCTGAAGGACTGATTGCCAATGACCCCAAAAAGGCGACCTAACACAAAGGAAGTAAAGGGTCCGCCATCTAACGTTTTTTTTTTTCAACTATTCAACCGTCGGACTATTATTTGTGGGGTGCCCGAGGCAGCCATTTGAATGAAATTATTTTCCATTATTAACCGGAAGGATTTTACTTTCAAATAAAAAAAAAGAAATTTGAGAAAATATACAGTAGTTTTCAAAAAAAAGTTATTTGGCGGACCCTTTATTTCAGGGGTATACAACTTCAGAGTATATATGATAATAGTATAAGAAAGAATATTGTCTGTGGCCTTATTACCGCAAATAATTCATAAACCACGTCAATAGTTTTTGAACCATATTAGATCAGTCAGTGCAACACAGATCACACTCTATCTCACATTTATAGTAGGCACCAATTCACAACGAAATATGAACAAACAAATAAAAAACAACGATGGCTGCTTTTCCGATTTCTATTACGTACTTTTCGCAATTTAATAAGGGACAAACTATTATTATTATTTGTACCTCTCGTCCTTCTTATTTTTCAAATATTAAGGACTAGCCGCAAAGATAAATGAGTGTACCGATCAATGGTCCACATGTAAAACATGGAAGCAATGAAATCATCATCAGCGACGAGACCCATTTTTGAATGAACTGATACGTCAGCAAGCAAAATTGTCGCATTTGAAACGATATCATTGCAGAAGAAGCAAGTGACACTGCAAGTGACAGTGCAGTGAATCGCAATGTTTGAAGTGGATTGTGAGTCGGTGGTACTTTTGATCTTTTTCACCATGTGGATCAAAATTTATTGTGTATTTAGTTAACTTTATTAATTATTTAATTCTGTAACTTTTGAACTGAAATAGATATCTTGAAGTTTTATATGATTATAGCAGTTGTGTTTTTCAGATGACTTGAACAATTTCCATTCCCCCATATGGAGCCATATGATGCTCTAAAGTTGGACACATCGGCCATATAAAATTTTGAAATTATTGTCAGACGCATAACAATATACCGATTGCAAAAAAATCTGGCACGGTTATAGTGCTAGTGTATACGTAACAAATGGTCAGATGTGTGATTATTTTTTAAGTATATGTATATTAGGCAGGATCGGGGTCCCCACGAAAATAATGTTTGGATTGTTTAATGATGATTTATAGTAATTATTTGTGTTTTTTTAATTTTTTATACCCAACATTGTCTTTGTGCATTTGTTTGTAACGCCCAAAAGGAAACGAGATAGACCCATCGTATATTATACCGATCGACTTAGAATCACTTTTTGAATCGATTTAGCGATGTCCGTCTGTCCATCTATTCTTGTAATCAAAGTCCAGGTCGCAATTTTTGTTATAACTAAATGAAGCTTTGCACAACGAAGTTTTATGGATAAGGACGAACGCTATTTAATTTGAAGCAAATCGGTTCAGATTTAGATATAGCTCCCATACAAATGTTGCTTCCGATTTTACTTTTTCCGCTCCAGAAACCACATATTTCAACAGATTTTCCTCCAATTCAAATATAAATTACTATAGTGGGTCACATCGGTTCAGATTATATATAGCTTCCGATTTGATTCTTTCCGCTCTAAAAACCACATATTTACACTCCATAAAATTTCGGAAAGCGTCAAATTTTTCAACTAGAAAACCGGTTCAGATTTGTATATAGCTCCCATTTATACTTTGTGCTCAAATTTTCTTATAAATACAGATAGAAGTATTGTAGTATATTCTCCTCTTATAGTTGCATCGTATATCACCCGGTTCAAATGTAATGACTTTTTAAAATCCTATACCATAGGATAGTGTAGGGTATCATATAGTCGGTCACGCCCGACTTTAACCTTCCTTACTTGTTATTTTTTGATTTTTTTATTGATTAAATTGAATTGAATTGGTTTTTAGGTCAATGTTACAATATAAATCTATCGATGCTTAAATATTTTTGTGGATTTAAAACTCATTTATCTTACTTACTTGAGCGCGTCGTTTTATAAAAAATCAAAACTCGGTTGAGGCTTAATATTTCTTGGTCGATGGCTTAAATCCTCCGCCACTGTGCAAACTGCCACACTTATCACACCATCCTCGTGCGAACTACCAAAAACACAACAATCATTCAACCAAACGGCCAACAATAACAACAACAATTTAACCAACAAAGCATTCAGGCAACCATTATTATTGCTGATGTTGATGTTCTAGTTTATGTTTTCACTTAACTCTGCCTTACCATACCATACAACATACAGCAAGCGGCAGCAGCAGCCAACAACTACCAACAACAATGTGTGATATGTGGAGTACGAGTCTGGTTGTTAAGCGCGCGATATGCGAGTTAGTACTCCTACAGAGTTTCAACAGAACTTTTACCTATAGAACACACACACACATGTGTGTGCTTGTGTGTGAGTGAAATTGTGCATGATTATGGTGTTATTTAGGTTGTTTCATTGTATGATTTGTTGTTGTTGCTGCTTGACCCAACTAGGTATGTGTGCCGACGCTGGCCATTAGTCGTCGTCGGACACGGTTGCTGCAGCCCCCAGCACAACCTACACCCGCAACGACACCAAGCCATCATAATCCACCCCCTGCCTGAACCCGAATTTCAAGTCAAGCTTTAGTTTTGTTTTTTATAACTCCCGTCAAAATTCTCTGTCGTCATCAAAACCGCAATGTTTGAGAGGGAAACGCCACTCGAGCAGAGGCAAAAAAAGTTTATAATTAATATGTACGTATGTATGTATGTAAAGAGTGATTTTTTTGAGGTTAGGATTTTCATGCATTAGTATTTGACAGATCACGTGGGATTTCAGACATGGTGTCAAAGAGAAAGATGCTCAGTATGCTTTGACATTTCATCATGAATAGACTTACTAACGAGCACCGCTTGCAAATCATTGAATTTTATTACCAAAATCAGTGTTCGGTTCGAAATGTTCGGTTCGACAAATTTTGTTCAGCGATGAGGCTCATTTCTGGTTGAATGGCTACGTAAATAAACAAAATTGCCGCATTTGGAGTGAAGAGCAACCAGAAGCCGTTCAAGAACTGCCCATGCATCCCGAAAAATGCACTGTTTGGTGTGGTTTGTACGCTGGTGGAATCATTGGACCGTATTTTTTCAAAGATGCTGTTGGACGCAACGTTACGGTGAATGGCGATCGCTATCGTTCGATGCTAACAAACTTTTTGTTGCCAAAAATGGAAGAACTGAACTTGGTTGACATGTGGTTTCAACAAGATGGCGCTACATGCCACACAGCTCGCGATTCTATGGCCATTTTGAGGGAAAACTTCGGAGAACAATTCATCTCAAGAAATGGACTGGTAAGTTGGCCACCAAGATCATGCGATTTGACGCCTTTAGACTATTTTTTGTGGGGCTACGTCAAGTCTAAAGTCTACAGAAATAAGCCAGCAACTATTCCAGCTTTGGAAGACAACATTTCCGAAGAAATTCGGGCTATTCCGGCCGAAATGCTCGAAAAAGTTACCCAAAATTGGACTTTCCGAATGGACCACCTAAGACGCAGCCGCGGTCAACATTTAAATGAAATTATCTTCAAAAAGTAAATGTCATGGACCAATCTAACGTTTCAAATAAAGAACCGATGAGATTTTGCAAATTTTATGCTTTTTTTTTTAAAAAAAAGTTATCAAGCTCTTAAAAAATCACCCTTTACATAGTAGGTGTTGGACAGCTATTTTGGCATGTTTGTTTGTCCGTTTGTGTTTGGGCTTAAGGTTAAATTCATTAAATATGTAAAGTTTTTACTTGTTTTGTTATAGTAATTTCGAAAATGAAAATAATAATTCCATATAATTTTCGGAGTTTGAAAAGGAAATGAAATGAATGTGTGCGTGTGTTGTGTTGTGATGTTGTTGGTGAAGTTTGACCAAATACACGGACACCACATGTAATGATAGGGTTGAAGAAGGACTGATTGAAAGGGTGCTCCGGGAATATTGTGGGAAATCCTGGCATAGGTTAACAACATCGCCACTTTGAAACAGCTGGGTATTGTGGTCGGAAGTCTCACACTTGTAAATGCTCTCACGGCTGAGTTCAATTAAATAAAGCCCTCTGACAACGATATTATGGCTGTTTTTCCTTAAGACTGGATAACTAAGCTGCGATAACAAAAATCTAAATAAAATGTTAAAATTTCAATCAAAATAAAAAATTCTTTTTTAAATTTGTCGCCAAAAGCAATATCAATGTGTGTGTGAAAACAAATTTTGAAAAAATAATGTTGTGTTAAAAATTTTAAGTAAGTTAAGTAAGTAAGTCAAAATTATGGTTATCGAGGCTAAGTCCAATAAAGTCAACACAAAATATTTTTTTGAAAATTTGTTTTGATACATGTATTTATATTGCAGTTGGCGACAATGAGAAAAAATAAATGTTTATTTTGAGCAAAAAATTAAATTTTTAATAACGTTTTTGTTATCGCAGCTTGTTATCCCGGCTTAAAGAAAAACATCCCTATTATCAATTTTGCTCAATTTGCTTTGTCATTTACAGAATTTTAAAGATATCATCATATGAGTAGAACGTTCGATCATTAGGCACAAACTCAACTAGAAATCAACGCTTAGCTCAGTTATGAAGCTCATTTTGGTTCAAGGGCCATGTCCATAAGGAAAATTGTTGCAACTGGATTGTAAAGAATTAACGAGAGATTCACATCCATAAAAACTCCCTTTTTGATAAGTTTTATTTGATGATCGAATCATTTGCATTTACTTGTCTAATTGAATGACAATAAATGGTTAAATGTATCGTGGTCCAACTTATTGACGTCTACGCAATTAGAATTTTATGTTTCTAGATTCACCTTCTAAAAATATGAGTTTTGAAAAATTCTCTTTTTACCAAATTTTGAATAAGGCAGAAATGTCCAAAAATTTACTTGAATAATCTAAAGATTAGGGGTAGCTTCAGACCTTCTTAAAGAAAAAATTCCCTATGGGCTGATTCGCCTATTTTCAATTCCAACCACTAGAAATAAAAAAAAAAAAAAAAAAAAAAAAACAAAAAAATAGTTAGAACCATTTCTCATATTTATGATGATACACATATTTTAAATACTTATTTGCACTTTATTTGTATTAGTGACATATTAAAGATGAGAATAACGCTTCTATCAGTATTAGTCAAGTATTAACACCCATTTCAAATTTACCTCTTAGTTTATTTTGTTTATTCATATTTTACTTTTTAAGAGGGAAATCTTGAAATGGTTGTTAATGCAAAACTAATACAGAAAGAAGATTGCAATTTAAAGTATTTTTACCTCATATTCCCTTCTTTAAATTGACATTTTTACCATTATCACAGGGTGCGATTAAGTATTTAAAACAATTTTTGGAAAATTGTATCCTTTGGAACTTTGTAGTCCGTTTAAGGTGCAGAAGGATGAGGAAATGAAAAACTAAAAACGGCAATTGACTCAATTCCACCGTTAGTTTCAGAAGTATATCATCTGTTTCAAGTGTAATATGGACTGATGTAATAGTTTTTTATCGATTGAAATTTGTTTGAAAAAATGCAAAAAATTTACCTCTAAATGGCAGTACATTTGGTCCATCTGCTGTTTATAATGCAATCATCGTATGAAATGTGGCCCACGTAACATGCAGCATTAAGAATCAGTAAATATTAGATTAAAATGCAATAGGTAAGAAAACGAACCTATGATGATTATTTAAACTACATAGGATAGAACAGAAATCTGTTCGCCAGGCCAGAATCGTAAAAACCCTCCACCATGAATTGCAGAGGCTGCCAATTTTACAAATGCAGTAACAGTACAGGAAAATGTTAATTTTTGTAATACAGCAAAACAAAAAACCACTAAAGATATGGAAAAAATTATTTTATAAATAAATATAAAATTTTATTTTAAACCATGTTTATAAGGCAAGGAAACCAATAGAAAGTCAATTCAAAAAGTAAATATAAAGCAGCAATTTTCAAAAAAGCTTAAATACCATAATTATTGGGGATAGTTGGTGCATTTTCAGCTACATCCATTTGGATGATGTATTTTCATCCTATTTTAATGCTAAAAGTACAAATTTTGATAATCCATTATCTCTCACGTACACAATGCAAGATAGCCTAACTCACTGATTCTACACATTTTTCAGAATTTGGAAAAGTCCTTTAATTTGGCGATTCTATGCAGTATACACCGAATTCCATTATTCTAGCTCTGGCCATTTTGTTGGTACAATATATATCCCCTTATTTTCCATTTTACCCCCTTAAGTACGACTTTCTCTTTATTTCAAATCTCGAAATTCATCATTGTAGCAGTAGCCGTTTAGTTGGTACCATTTGTATCCTTCTGATCCCATTGTATCCCTTGAAATTTTACGTGTCTATGCAATCAGAGAAATGGATACACTGAATTTCATTATTCTAGGAGCAGCTGCTTGGTGGTACCATTTTTATCTCTCTATTCCTATTTTACCCCTTAAAAGTACGAATATAGAAAAAATACTTTTGTATTATCTATCCACACAATTAGAGGAATGTACGCACCGATTTTCGTGTTTCTAGGTGCTGTCGTTTGATAGGTACAATTTTTATCCCTTTTTTGCTCCAATTCACTCCCTACAAATAAGAATTACTTTATGGTGCACATTTCTGCTATAAGGGCATACCCGATATCAAGTATATATAAGCAGACATATTGAAAAAACATGTTTAAATATGAGCGTAAAAAAATGGATTTTTAAAATTCAGCGCTTTAAATTTCCCTTGGAGTAAAAAGAAGTTTGCTCAGTCGATCTCCGTCTTCTTAATACTACAGAATGCAGCGGGAGAATTCATTTTTTAATTATAAGCAACTTAATCTACAAACTTTTACCAATCGCTGAACAAACTCGATTTTATTACTTTCTGCCATTTTTAAACGAATATTCGGCAAGTGAGTTGTGTTTTTCATTCGTTTGTGAGAATCATTTACTTACAGAGGCCGGGTATGATGTTGAAAAGTCGCTGGGGAAACCTTTGACAGGGTGGAAACCATGATAGTGGTAGCTTACAGCCAAGTAATAAATGTCACCATGCCATTTGTAAATAAATTTGTATTCTATTAAATATAGATGCAAAATGGTCTTGAGCCAGGGCAAGATAATTCTTTCAGTGTATGAAAAATTCATTTTAAGTTATATGGGCGGTATGTGATGGGAGTGGCTGATTTTTAATGAAATTTTCAGAACTTTTTCATTCGTTAATTGTAAACTCTGTGCAAAATTTCAGGACATTCGGAACGAAACACAAACTTTTGTATGAAAAATTAATTTTAAGTTATATGGGCGGAATGTGATGGGCGTGACCCATTTTGTTACACTTCGTACTTTTTTAATTTCAACTTTCATCACTCTACAACTCTCCCTATATTTTTTGCCGTCGAATGTATGAAGCTATCCCAATGTACGACGTAAAACCAAGCGAATGAACGAACGAACCTTAGAGATGTCAATTCTTGGCGAAATTGAGTGACTGGTTTTCGTTCGACAACTTGAAACAGGGCGAAAATAATGTAAATGTCAGTTTTCAAGAGCCAAATTCGCCTAAGACGAACGAACGTTTGATAAGTCGCAGGATTTCATTCTTGTAAAATAAATATATTCAAACTAATGAATCCCACGACCTTTAGAAACCTACTCTTCATGCCTAAAATTTTCTCACACGAATTTGTCTTCTGAAAACCGACTATAAAAGTATGCAAATGCGACGAGGTCTGTTTCCTGTTTCTGAATTATTGAACAAAAATTATACCAGCTCTTAAATCATTTTGCGGACCAGAGTTATCAAGACCATTAATCGAGGTAACTGAAACAATACTCCCCCCTTCATTTGTCCGATGAGCATATCACCAAAAATGTCTGTGTGTCTAATATTTCATCGAATTGTTGTTAGTTGATCCATAATTTATGTTGTGTTTATTTCGGTTCTCGCCGAGAAGAAACGAGTTAAAATCAAAAATTTTTTTCTTATACACGACGACCACCTGTTTTTCACACTCTTTCGAAAATTGATTTTTTCTTTATCTACGAATTGCTTACCGAAAATATAATTTATTATAATGGACTGGCGCCAAAAAAAACGGTGCTTTTGAATTGGTCCAATAAAAAAAACAAACCGAAAAAATTAATAAGATGAGAAAACCACCAAATATTTCTTGCCACAGCCATCATAAAGCCATTCAGCCATCGAATCATTCAACGCCAGACCTTTGGATGTAGACATAAAAGACAAAGGGCCAGTGGGCACCCCCTGGTGCCCTGGTGGCTTTTTAGTGAGTGGACCACAAATTGAAAAAGATAGACACAATTTTTTGTTTTTTTTTTTTTCGGACGAGAACAAAACAAAAGCCAAAAATGTCATAATGACACCAACACAAAAGGGCCAAGACAAGACACAAAACACTATAGAAAACGCCATAAACATTTGTTTCACGATGATGATTTTCAACATAAATTAATAAATTCTTACTGGGGACGGCGTCGCTCGGTTTTCCAACCGACGACAAAAAAATATTCACAGACACACCACAACCGTCGAAACTGAAATTTTAAATAATGGAAAAATAACTCATTTGAAAAAATAACACTTTCAATGTGTGTTGAAATCCAATTAATAAACACAATGTTTTCCTCTCCTCCTTCACGCTGTCGCTGATGGCTGGCATTTTTAAAAATTTCTAATAAATTATTACAGAAAACAAAAACCAAATAGTAAATAAACAACAAAACAACATATTCTTCGTCGTCGCTGTTGTTGTTGTTATTGTTGCTGGTTGAAATTGAATGAGTTTATTTAGTTTGAAATATTTCATGTGGTGAATATCGGCGAGAAGAAGGTGTATTTGATTTCAAAACATTTTAATTTAATTTATTTGTCATACAAATTGCCTCACGGCATGACACCAAATAAATCATTAATTTGTATAAAATGGATATAAATCGCATTTATTGGTTTATTTACAATAATAGAAACCAGATTAAGTGCTGGGTTTTTTATTTGTTGTTTTTTGCTATTGTTGCAGTGAACATGATTTAAAAATCAATTCCATCGAACAAATGAAAAATAAACTGGCATAAGTAAGGTCGTTTAATGTACATTGTTATGGAAAATATAGTCCTCTCCAGTTTTGTTTTAAATTTCAAACAAGTTGGATCGGAACTGATAAATTATGACGTGACCTGGACCAAAACTGGTGAAGAAAATGTCTCTAAAACTGTTTTGCATTAAAGTTAAAGCTAAAGCAATACAATATCGTTTTTGTTGATGTATTGATACTTCGTGAACCTCCAGTGGATTACTGCCAAATTCCGTCGTAGAGCTATGTATAGCATTCTCTGATGTATTTTGGCTTCCTGAACTCGAAAGCGTTAATAAAAATTTTTTATGTATATATTTTTTGTAATTTTCGTTTAAGGTATCTTTAGTATTTCGTAAATGCAAAATGATCAAACCGAACGATTTTCGTAAAAAAATACGACCACGTTAAAAATATTTTACACGTATTTTTTAACAAAAAAACCGAAATTTTCTTTCAAAAGATAGGACCAATTGAAAATTGGGAAAATCAAGAAAAACGTGCCGAGGTATGAACATTGAAAATGGTGTGGTGAGAAAACGCGTGGGCACAATTCAAAGAATGAAGGCTTATTTTAAAGGTACTTACAAGTACTTTTCGCCGGCGCTCTTAACTATTGTCAGCTACTGACAATAATGTTGTGTAATTCTGATTTTTCTTCTTCTTTTGTTTTTTTTTTCACTATGGAAACACCAACCTAAAAATATAGACATATACCCTGTTCGATTCTAAACAAATCCTGAAAATTTCAGCTTGGAGAAATAACGGGCTGTATTAGTAAAAATGTAGTCGCCCGAAAAAGTATTTTCTGAAAGATTTTATAAAATAACACATCTATGCAGTCGGAGCAATATACACACCGAATTTCACTATTTCAGCTACAGCCGTTTGGCTGGTACCATTTATCTGGTACGTTTTATCCCCATTCGCCCCATTTATTGTCTGAAAGTACAAATTTCGAAAAAATGCCTTTAGGTTTCGCGTCTATACAGTCAGATGAATGTATACACCGAGTTTCATGATTTAAACTTCAACGGTTTGGATGGTACCATTTTTATCCCCCTTTTTCCCTTAAAAGCACAATTTCGAAAAATCCTTCTATTTTACGTGTCTTCGCAATTAGAAGGATGTACTCATCGAATTTCATGATTCTAGCTGTTGTCGTATCATTGGTACCATTTTTTATCCCTTTTTGTCCCATTTCGCCCGCTAAAACTTTTATTTACTTTTTGGTGCTTTCAAGCTACAAGATGAAGGTTCGCAAAAAAAAAATCAAGTGCATATAAAGCATTTTCCTTGTTAGGGAAAATGTTTTCCCTCTTGGCCGATTTTGGGCCACTTTAATCCCAACCGATATGCAACCCATAGACACATTTAGGGAAAATTTGAACCTCATTTCGTTCGGTGGCTTCGGGTTTTCTATATCGTCTTAGAATTTTACCATGACCCAGGATATATATATAGTTTATGGAGTGTCCGATGAATATTTCAAGTTTCGCGCCAAATGTTTGTAACACCAAGAAATAATCGAGCTAGACCCACCTGTAAGTATACCGATCGGCTTAGAATCACCAGCTGAGTCGATTTAACGATGTCTGTCTGTCCGTCCGTCCGTCCGTCCGTCCGTCCGTCCGTCCGTCCGTCCGTCTGCTGTCCATCTAAGCTTGTTCGCACTCTACAGGTCGCAATTGTTGTCCGATTGTCATGAAACTTGGCAGAATTTATTTTTTCTCGACAAGGACCATCGGTATTGAATTTGGAGGAAATCGGTTCAGATTTAGATATAGCCCCCATACAAATGTCGCTCCCGATTTGACATTTTCCGCTCTAGAAACGACATATTGAACCCGATTTTCTTTAAATTTGTCAGAACATCTTATTATCCAACTAGAAACACGTATACAAAAATTGGGTAAGATCGGTTCAGATTCAGATATAGCCCCCATACAAATGTCGCTCCCGATTTGACATTTTCCGCTGTAGAAACGACATATTGTACCCGATTTTCTTTAAATTTGGCAGAACATCTTATAATCGAACTAGAAACACGTATGCAAAAATTGGGTAAGATCGGTTCAGATTTAGATATAGCCCCCATACAAATGTCGCTCCCGATTTGACATTTTCCGATCTAGAAACGACATATTGTACCCGATTTTCTTTAAATTTGGCAGAACATCTTATAATCCAACTAGAAACACGTATGCAAAAATTGGGTAAGATCGGTTCAGATTCAGATATAGCCCCCATACAAATGTCGCTCCCGATTTGACATTTTCCGCTGTAGAAACGACATATTGTACCCGATTTTCTTTAAATTTGGCAGAACATCTTATAATCCAACTAGAAACACGTATGCAAAAATTGGGTATGATCGGTTCAGATTTAGATATAGCCCCCATACAAATGCCGCTCCCGATTTCACTTTTTCCGCTTTAGAAACGTCATATTGTACCCGATTTTCTTTAAATTTTGCAGAACATCTTATAATCGAACTAGAAACACGTATGCAAAAATTGGGTAAGATCGGTTCAGATTCAGATATAGGCCCCATACAAATGTCGCTCCCGATTTGACATTTTCCGCTCTAGAATCGACATATTGTACCCGATTTTCTTTAAATTTTGCAGGACATCTTATAATCCAACTAAAAAGCCTATGAAAAAATACAAAAATGTAAATTTATTTTAAGTACTAATAGTGGTTTAGGAAGAGTCACCTAAAAAGTTGAGAATATATTAAAAAATCACGAAAAAATAAAAAAATAGAAAAAAATATTTTTTAATAGCTGGCATCAGAACGACCTTTTTGCAGCAAATCTATGGATAAATGCATAACTAAGTCAATTTAAGAAATAGTTGGTAAATATTGATCCACGTGTTTTTTTTAAATCCCCTTATTTTTGAAAGAACCCGGTCTATTGAAAGCACGCTAGCATCTAAACTAAAGGACGTCCAAATTTTCACAGAATACGTCTAATATAGGGTCCGCCATCTAACGTTTTTTTTCAACTATTCAACTGTTGGACTATTTTGTTGATCAATCAATTTAAGAAAAAGTTGTTAAATATTGATCCACTTTTTTTTAAATCCCCTTATTTTTGAAAGAAACCGGTCTGTTGAAAGCACGCTAGCATCTAACCGAAAGGACGTCCAAATTTTCACAGAATACGTCTAACATAGGGTCCGCCATCTCACGTTTTTTTTTCAACTATTCAACCGTTGGACTATTATTTGTGGGGTGCCCGAGGCAGCCATTTGAATGAAATTATTTTCCATTATTAACCGGAAGGATTGTACTTTCAAATAAAAAAATAAATTTGAGAAAATATTCAATATGTCTGCTTATATTTACTTGATATTGGGTATAACAAAAACGTGCACCATAAAGTGATTCTTAGTCGTAGGGGGTTAAATGGGGCAAAAAGGAATAAAAATGGTACCTATCAAACTATAACAGCTAGAAACACGAAATTCGGTGTGTACATTCCACTAATTGTGTAGATACATAATATAAAAGTATTTTTTCAAAATTCATACTTTTAAGGTGTAAAATGGGAATAGAGGGATACAAATGGTACCAACCAAACGGATGCACCTAAAATAATGAAATTTGGTGTATAAATTTCTCTTGGCACCTAGACACGTAAAATAATGGGATTTTTCGAAGTTCGTACTTTTTGGGATTAAAATGGGGGTAAAATTGTACCAACCAAATGGCGGCAACTATAATCGTGAATTTCGGTGTATACATTATTTATTTATTTATTTATTTAATTCAAGTCTATGGAAATAACATTTTCCTTACAGACTAAGCTTAAAAACTAAAAATATATTAAATCTAAATCTAACATCCGACTGCGTAGATACGAAAACTATTTCCAAATTCGTTTTCCAAGGGATACAATGGGAACAGAGGGATAAAAATGGTACCCATTAAACGGCAACGACTAGAATGATTAAGTGGAAAAAGTGATAAAACTGGTAGCGAGCAAATGGCTAGAATCATGAAGTTAGGTTTTCTTACAATTTGTACGTAAGAGATAATGGATTTTCAAAATTTTTTACTTTTGGAATTAAAATAATGGAAATAATACCGTTTGGTTTGTAGTATTTGTAGCTGTAGCTGCCACTACCTCCCAATATTTTGGTTATTTAAGCATTTTTGTGCATTGCTGCCTTATATACTTTTTTAACTGACTTGAAGTATTATTTCGATATTTATATAGTATAAACATATTGATTGCCTTTCCTTGTGGTTTAAAATAATTAAAATTTTATGTATATTTTTAAAATTATTTTTTTTAATGTTTTTATTTGTTTTGGTTTATTTATATTTTTATTTGTTTGAAAAATTTAACATTTTCTGTAATGTCACTGCAATTTTGTAAGCCTCGTCAGCATCTGTGGAATGTAATCCATGGTGGAGGGAATATAAATATAAACAACTTTTTTACTTGTACTGCTCGAGAAACCACATAACTAAGCGATTTTCTTCAAATTTGATACAACAGCTTTTATTTCAACTAGAAATCAGATTAATATACATGTTGCTTCCATAAAATTTTTTCTTCCGAGTTGTTTACGTTCTACAAACAACAGTTTTTTTTAATATGGCACATATCTTATATGCATTTCAGTTTTAAATCTTTCCTTATATTTCATTCAGATTTAAATATTCCCTATTTAACTTTTGCCTCACTGGAAAAACCACCTTTTCTGATTTTGAACTAATTTGACGAACATGTTAAAAAACCTTCCCGATGTGACTTTTTTCACCGAGTTATTTGTATTGGAATAGATAGTGGAAGGTATCATATATTCCGCCCCGCCCTACTTTAGTCTTTCCTTACTTGTTTTTGTAGTGAAAAATTGGCATTACTGGACAGGAGATGATCTCGTTTAGAAGTATGCACAAACGTATTTACGCCAATGTTTTCATTAGTTTCTTTAGAATTTTATAAGAAATATGTATAACAGTACAAATATCATTTCATCGTTCCCTTGATTTCCAAGAGAACAATTATATAAATTGTGTCAGTAAAACTGCTGTACTTCAAGTATGACTTAAGAAGACTGTGTGTGTTTACGGATAGATAATTTCAAATTTTCTAGTTCAGTTCATCTAAGAACTCCAGTAGCCTAATATTGAAACTGATATTTCACACATCTTCTAATATTTCATATCGTCCCCATATAAATAGACTTGATGTTCAACTTTGCAATAGATTTGACTTAAGATGGACCCAACGCAACGGGTGCGAAAACATTTAAAGACAGATGTGGTGTCCAATACCTGTTATTTCTTAATGTTTGCTCCTGGTGTCCAATTGTTTTCTAAAGAAACCCTGACCAAGCGATTTTATGAGTCGTATGCCCATCAAATCTCCCATTTAAATTGATGTCTACAAAAAGCCTTCCTAACAGCCTAAATACACATTTCTTTCGAAAAATGTCTCTAATCAATTTCAAGCACTTTCTCTTCAACGAATATTTTGTACCATAAAAAAGATAAATTTTCGTCCACAAATGCATGCCTGCATTGATTGAAAAATACAAAAAATATCATAGTTATTAATTAAACCAATATGTTATGGTCAACATTTCGATAAGCATCTCTCAATCTCAATTAAAACGAAGAAGAAGAAAAAACGTTTATGTATAATATAAAAGCTTTTAAGCAGCCCCTACCCTACAGCTTCCGCTACATCAGGTCTGCTCGGTGTAGGAATGCATCAATTTGACCATTTAGTTTGGTTATATCTTAATTTTCAGTTTTTTATTACTTCTTCTCAGTATTTTTTTCTGCATAAATATTTCTTTCGTCATCTACGTCCGACTACATGGACTTAATCTCTGTCTCTGTTGTGTAGTTGTTGTGTTGTTTTCATTTCAATGGTAATCATGCCAATTAACTTCTCTGAAATGTTGTTTTTTTCTTGTGTTTTCCTTACTTACTTAAATTGCTTTGATTTGATAATTGGTTTATCTTCTGAAATGCTTCATTCCAACCAAAACTCAAACTTGTTATTAGTCATAGGTTGTGGGATCTTTTGGTATGCCCTCTCCTCCTCCCCCAGTGGTTGACTATTTGCTTGGCATTTTAACCATCAACCATTTGTAGCTGAGCAGAGCCGAAGCAAAAGAAAGAAATCGGCTTGTCATCTTTCGGGGGAAATGTCATAATTTTTTTGTGGCTATATTTTAATGTGGGGAGAAACAGAATGATGCATTTCTTGGGGATTTTTTATACATTTTGATGGTTTGAGTATTTGAAAAATGTCTAGTGTCGTTCCAATGGCAGACTAGCTCGTCTTCTAGGTCTCATTAATATTTGTGTTGTATTTGGGGAATGTTTTTAATATTCGCTTTAATTGCTGGCGCCTGAGTTGTAGTGAAATGCATTATTGAAGACACAAAATGTTATGACTGCGTTGCACCTGCATGCCAAGAACGTTGAGAAGAATTTATGCTCTCTGGAATGTTGGATTTTTTTTCCGGCGGCTAATATGATTTAGTGGCTAATATCTCATGTGTCTGGGTGGGCTTTAGACAGACTCCACGGAATTCTTGGAAATGTTGTTTATATTAGTGCCTTTGTCAATTTAGAAAAAACATCAAATATTTCAAATAATATTCAATGCCAGATTCTGGTGACATATACACCGTGAACTAGAAGTTCGGACAATTGAAGATGCTGCTATAATAGTTTAGAGCAGCATAAATAATTTAAAGGGACACACTTTTCCAAAACATGCTGGATTTTGGTCAATATTCTGTTGCCTAAAAAATTACACTGGGAAACACAAAAAATAACAAGGTACTGACACAGCCTTTTGATAGAGAGGTAAAGGATGAATTTACGTGTATCAGCGTTTTGAGAGTTTACGTATGGCGTTCATTTTAGAAGGGGTAAATATCTCCATCCATTGCATATTCTTATGATGAATTTGCGTAAGAAATTTTGTGATCCTTTCACTTTAAGTACAAGATGTTTTCAGCCATATTACTTGAAACACTACGAGGAACATTTTTGTGGAAACCCTCTACTCCTCACTATAAGTGTCTTTTTGGTCCCGTTGTTGCTTAAGGCTAAAAAACACTCCTAAAATAGAGGTAAAAGGGGTCAAAATGTTTCGCAAAAATATTTTCGTAAAACTCTACTAGAAGCCTTTGAATACACCAAAATTCAGAACTGAATATAAATGCCACAAATATGTCAAAACTTATAATTCATTTTAGGGATAATGTAAAACACAGTCGAAGTTGGTTTTTGATTTTTGAATTATAAAATTTTAAATAAAATAGTAGACAGATTAGTGCAAATGGGTTGACAATTCTAGAAACACAACTGCACCTAAACGGTACCTAATTTATGATTTTTTCCAAAAAGGCGATTTTTAATTTTTATAACCCACACCACTTCGTGGGCTAGGTATTATAAGTTAGTATCGCGCCAAATGTTTGTAACACCAAGAAATAATCGAGCTAGACCCACCTTTAAGTATCGATCGACTTAGAATCACCAGCTGAGTCGATTTAACGATATCTGTCTGTCCGTCCGTCTGTCCGTCTAAGCTTGTTCGCACTCTACAGGTCGCAATTGTTGTCCGATTGTCATGAAACTTGGCAGAAGATATTTTTTCTGGCCACTGACCATCGGTATTGAATTTGGAGGAAATCGGTTCAGACTTAGATATAGCCCCCATACAAATGTCGCTCCAGATTTGACTTTTTCCGCCCTATAAAGCACATATAGTACCCGATTTTCTTCAAATTTGGTTTAACACCTTATAATCAAACTAGAAATACCTGTGGCGAAAGCGGGATAGATCGGTTCAGATTTAGATATAGCCCCCATACAAATGTCGCTCCCGATTTCACTTTTTCCGCTTCAGAAACCCCATATTGTACCCGATTTTCTTTAAAATTGACACAACATTTTATAAAAGAACTAGAAACACCTATGTTGAAAGTGGGTAAGATCGGTTCAGATTTAGATATGGCCCCCATACAAATGTCGCTCCCGATTTCACTTTTTCCGCTTTAGAAACCACATATTGTACCCGATTTTCTTTAAAATTGACACAACAACTAAAAATCCAACTAAAATCTTGATCAATTTTTCCATATCATGTTACATTCACTTTACTCCGAATATCTGCTGGAAAATTGGAGCAGTTACTTTATTATTTACCATATTCATTAAATTTGACTAAAGATGAATTGATAGTAACGGTATAATTTATATGAACTACATAAAATTGCTCCCATGGAATACCTGGGTTTAATAATCAAAGCGATGTATATATGCAGGGAGTGGTGTAGGGTATTATATAGTCGGCCCCGTCCGACTTTAGCCTTTCCTTACTTGGTTTTCTTCACACAGGTGCAAGTTTCTGCTATTCTTTGTAAAGAAGACATAATTCGGACGGTTTTAATATACTTCTTGAATCGTTTGAGTCAACGACCTTCTCTGTAGATTCCTCCCCAAAATTTTGGGGAGGTGCAAGTTTCTGCTATTCTTTGTAAAGAAGACATAATTCGGACGGTTTTAATATACTTCTTGAATCGTTTGAGTCAACGACCTTCTCTGTAGATTCCTCCCCAAAATTTTGTATTGATTTTTTCAATACAAAAAACTTATATGCGATAATTCTCAAATCGGAAAGCACAGACTAGAAAATATTTAATATATTTTTAATCTTATACTACTTACTTAGAAATTATTAGCATATCACTGAAGTTTATAATTTTAGTGAAAATTCTAACATTTGGAAACAAATTCTCCTCATTTTGTAAATTTGGGTATTTTGTTGGGCAAAAATACAAAAGCTTTGTGAACAATTATTTCTGCAGGCATTTTTTCTACATAATCCCAAAATGTCTTTACGATGTAAATGAATTTGTTATGTTCCAAAAGATACTATCTTCCTATTTGTTCAAATCGGTGATATTCATTAAGATCGAAATATGGATTTCAGGACGATAATTAATTGAAAAGGCACATTGTTTTTTCTTCTTCCTATCTACTTTCATAAATATAAATAATAGCATATATTTATAGAGAGAACTTCGTGTTAATAAGCGGAATAATTAATACATAAATGGATAACTATATTAACTCGCTTAGTCGTCTCCCTAAACCCCATTTTTGGGGATTTATTTTCCCCGTCTTAGGAATTGGGGCATTTTTAGATTAGAGATCCTGAGTTTTACAAATCATCTGCCAAACACCTCTGATCTAAGAAGTTACAGTAGCAATTTCAAAAAAATCGAATAGGAACCACTTTGCGTCGTTCTGTTGCAAAATATGCCGTCAGTCAATAGTCTGTTCAGAAAACAATCGGCAATCAATGCTAACATTTGATGGTTGCATACCCACTGTTCTCATTTTTAATGAAGTAATGCCCAACCTAAATATACCTTCAGTCCTTGTGGGTGGAAATATTTGCTATCTAGAGCAATTTCGTCCATTGGCAATCCCAACTGAACTAATAAGTTAATTTGTGGCGACTGCCGATTGCAGTTGCCAATTAAAGAGTTTGGGGGTTCCCCTAATCAAGATTTTTTCGTTACTCACGTTCACGCACGCTCACGTGAGTAAAATAAAATTTTCCTCACGCGTGAATCACGTGATTCACATTAATCACGCAAACAATTTCCAAAAAGAAAATAATATATACATTGCAAATCGAAATGACTAACACCTCGCAAATCCGAAAACTATATTATTTAAATCGCTCTATGTTTGCGATGTTTGTCTTAAATTCATATTTTTAAAGTAGTATACAAAATGACAGTGTGATATATAGTGACATAAAATCCAAGAAGAAAAGAAAGCATATACCCCAATATCAGTTATGTGTTTTTTTAATTGAACTAGCACTAATGGGAGTTTCCATATAAATTTAGTGCCTAGTGTTGATGCAGGGAATGCTTGCTTAAATAATAGAAAGAATAGAAATTATACCTGCATTGAAGTACTTTGTTTTATAAATAAATATGTATATGACTTTTATTTTGAATGTAAAATTTCACATTTTTAAATGAAATAAAATGAAAATAAAAGAATTAATAAATATGTGCGAATCACGAAAAAACCACTTGATTCACGCAGAAATTAGACTCACGCACATTCACGCACGAACATTGTTTCGTTCCTCACGCTCACGTGAGTAGAATAAATTTTGCTCACAATCACGATGGATTCGCGCAATTCACGTGAGTCGCGCCCATCTCTAGCCAGAACCAAACGAAACTTTGCACAGCGAAGATTTTCGGGACAAGGACGAACCCTATTTAATTTGAAGAAAATCGGTCCAGATTTATATATAGCCCCCATTCAAATTTCGCTCCCGATTTGACTTTTTCTGCTCTAGAAACCACAAATTTTAACAGATCTTCTTCAAATCTTGCAAAACATCTTATTTTTAAACTAGGTACACCTATGGTGAAAATAGGTCAGATCAGTTCAGATTTTTATATAGCTCCAATACAAATTTCACTTCCGATTTGACTTTTTCCACTCTATAAACCACATATTTTTGTGAACTTTTTGGATAGTTAGTCATAGCCCCGATACAAATATTCTACTCGATTTGACAAATTGGACCAGTTCATATAGAAAAATTCGTCCCGTTTTCACTTTTTTTAACCGAATTGAATTATGTTCGGATAGAAAGTGGAGTGTATCATAAAGATGGCCCCGCCCCACTATAGCCTTTCCTTACTTGTTTCGATTGTTGAATGTACCATTCAAGTGGTTTCCACGTAAACCAACCAGGTCTGTACACCTGCTGTTCGCACCAGCACTAGTGCTTTCTGTCTGCCCAGCTCTAATAAACTCTCGGCACAGAGACCTCACGAAACAATTACTACAAGATCGCAAAATAAATATTAGAGATCTAAACAAATATCTCAATTTTTAAGCTGGATATAAATGCCGAAATTAGCCCCCACGCCTGCCTGAGCGGTTGCTTGCATATCGGCAGGGATTTACCTCTGTAAGCAAGTTCCAGTGGAACTTTTAGTGGCGTTCCTATTTTTGTGAACTCGTCAGCTTTGCAATTTGTGCCGTTCAACTGATGTAAATATCGAACTGATTAGCCATCTACTGACGATATGAGCGGAAGTCTTAGGCTGTTCTTGAATTTAGGGCCATCAAGTCCTGGGATCAACTGGCAGTCGGACTATACGAGTAGATGTTGATGCCAGAGTTCTGCACAAAATTGTAGCACGACAACTCCGCGACTCCTCTAACAGTTATAACTTTGTCGAGCCAAATTAACTTACAGTTTCTGGAAGTGTAGCATATATCATAACCCAATATGTCCACCCATCCATTCATACGTTGTTGTATGACATGTATGCTATAGTTCTTGTCAAACAGAACAACCAGTATTGTGTAGTTTACACTGTTGCCGATCGTCTAGGTGAAAACCGGGGTTTCAAACTTTGATAAGTATACGGCGGGCATTTAAAACTTTATATTAGAATCATCTATGAAAAAGAACTGATTATGTTTTCAAATTTGGAACACCATATCATTCATATGACTATATGGCTCGGCAGTACCTCATCCGATCAACCCAGTTTTTCAGCACAGCCCAAAATCAACGCTAAAGAGTGACTTGGTTCTCTGAACCCCATATGTGGCAATTTTGCTTATTGACATAGCCACAGAAATAAAAATGGGCTTCATGAAGCCTGAACTGAAGGCCGATCTCTTCTCGATAATTTTCCAAGTAAATTTCTTACAGTTTGCATTAAAGGCTCACTACTTTGGAAGTAAGTTTTAATTATTTCCCAATTTTGTTGGAGAGTATAGAGTCCCATTTTACAAACGTCCAACATAAACCTGAAAATAATGAATAATTTTATTCTACCTTTCAAAGTCAAAGTAATCTGGAGTTCAAATTTATAATGTTGAATGACCCACCTTATATGAGGATGTAATCTTTAGGCCGAAGCAGAGCCCTGTCAAACAGTGCAATCGGCATAGTGGACCTTAAAGGAGCAAACCGGGTTGTAAATCTTGATAAGTTCAAGTGTGTCAGCAAGTCCAAATCTACTGTGAAATTGGTTGTCACAGAAAACCCTAAGTCTCCTCCCCTCCACATGGCCCCATATTTCAATATTAACGTTCCAGACTTTTATTTGAGTAGTATTAAAAACAATCATCCCTTGTTTCGTGATTGCAGACTTTATGACGTGACTGCGAATTTTTAAATTATAAATTCGCAATCTCGGACAGAAACCTTGCCAGATGCCTTCTTCGTGGTACTTCGAAATATTTACTTAATAGTGTTATCACGCAGCAAAACACCTTCACAGTAGATACCATAGCCAACCTGTGACAGCTCATAGTTAGCCAGTCCCTGCCAGTCAGTCTGTCTGTCTCCTCAATTTAGTTAAGTACCAATGTAGTCTACAATTGACAGCGGTTTTTGCACTCTTTCCTCCTAAATACACAAAATCTTAATTAAATTTAACAATTTTTTCGGCTGTTTACAAATTATTACGTGTAGGTTGTTGGACGGTTAATTGAATTAGATGACACTTTTTTCGGGAGGACCCCTCCACCCTCCACCCACCAAGCGACACAGAAGACACGAAAGAAACCTCTTAAAATGCCATCATCACCGACATCACCATCTTCAGCAACTCAGGGGTTTCGTCATCATCATCTTCTTCGTCATCGTCACTAGCATCCATGGATGTCTGTTTGTCATTGTCGCTGGCCCTGTTTGCTGCTTGGCGTTGTTGTTGTTGCTGTAGCTGATGTTTTTTGGAGTTACTTTTTTTAGGTGAACCATTATGATAAATGACATCTACCATGAGCTAACATAGGGTTAAACTACGAACTAAGATGCTTTTTAACATATCATCTCATTGAGAGAGCTGAAGCTGTAGCTGGAGCTGGTGCTCTGACGGCTTGTCTGACTGCCTGTCGGTCTATCTGCCAATGTGCGTCTGTTGCCCGTTGTCTTCGCCTGATTATTTATAAGTTTTATGTCACAAAGTGACAAATACGAATGTCATTTTGTCTGCTTGATTGCTGTTGTTTGTGGATCTCTGTGTTTTTTTACCAAATATTTTCGTCTGCTTGGTTTTTTGTTCATGTTTCGGGTTTGTGGGTTAAATGAAATTGTGTTAAGATGATAACTTCCTACAACTTAATTATTTATACTAAATCTTAAGAAATACACTCTACACATGGATGTAATTAATATTCGTTGAGTTTTGTTGGATATTTCAGGTGATTGTAATTTAATTTTCTCTTCGTTTGTGTCGATGTTTTTTGGATGGCCAATTAATTACAACTTCAAAGGAAATCTAAATGATTATTCGAGAGTTTGATTTTCTAAAAATTGGCGTTAATTCATATTTAACAACGAAGATATTTCAGTTTTCGTCAGGGTACATTTTTGTACAGAAATTGAACTTTAAAACAATTTTCAATCCAATACACACGAGGTACAGTGAAGACGGGACATACAACATGCATTGTTGCGAGCGGTGCGAGCACATGCATAACATTGAATTGGCAAAGTGAGATGTTTAGTGTGTCGACTTAGTTCGGTGGAATATTTTGTTTATCAGCGCTTCTCATTTGTCATATGTGACCGCTACTAATATGAACCCTGATTTAAGTCAAAGACATACATTCGTTGCGAAAGTTCTGACAAGATGGGGTAGCGCCCATCGAAACTGCGCAGTCAACTTTTAGCTGCAACAATAAAGGTCTCACTTTGCCTTATTGCTAATTTTGGGTTCTGCTGAAAACTTCAGTACAACCTTTGGTCTTAAACCAAAATAAATGACAACACAATTTTCAATTTATTCATCTAGACGGTCAAGAAAAAGTGGAATTACAAAGCTATAAATAATATATGCTTCCAATATAGATTTATTTATATTTTCGCAATGAAGCTTCTCGTTTCCAGCTGAAGTAAACATTCCCTGAAGTAAAAAAGTTCAATGTAAAATATTAATTCTGCAGAGGAAAAAAATATCTCATTATTCTGATCAATTTTTCATATTTATTTAGGTATTTAATATGAGAAACGAGGAAAATTTATTGAGTGGCCCAAATTCATAAAAGTCTGTTACCAATTTGAAAAAGAGCTTATGAATTATAAATGTAAACAAAAGAGAACATCGGCAAACCAAAATGATTAATGGGTGTTCAAATATGAACTGTTCTGATTTCAGCTAAAAACTAATAATTTTACCAAATACATAACGACGACTCCGAATAATAGTATGCTAAGTCGACTTAGCATGATTTAAAGTTATTTACTTTTTTAGATTCAACGGTCTTCAACTTAAATTATCTCAAAATTTGGTAATGGCCAATTATCAATTCGAAATATATGATCAACATTTTCTAGCTGTTAACTATTGTTCGGTGGCGGTAATATATAGCTAGCCTGTGTCTAAGGTTTTGTAGTAAAACGAGCATCAGCGAATAAGATCGATTCTTTCTATGGATTTAAATCTTTAGTTTAAAGTAAACTTTGTAAAAAGTCTGATTTGTTATGTCGTCCAAGATAGAAGTGCATTTTTGTTATTAATCTAAACACATATTATAACAACTGCAAAAAAGGTATTAATTTAAAATTTTCTTCAGGATGAAGTATCCTTTTTACACCCCCAATAGAGGGGTATTAGTTCGATTGACTTAGCAAGGAAGGGCGATATTTAATTTAAAGCATTTTTAAATTTACTTTTTCTTAGATTTTATTAATAAAAATAGGGCAAAATTTTATTCTGTTGTATTTGGATGCTTTTGCCAAAGGTATGTTAAGATTTGAAAAAATTTAGATTTTTATTCTTTATGGGAGAGGTACCGTTGGTACCGAAATAATGGCTGCAACTATATTCATAAAATTCGGTGTCTACATTCCTCTGACAGCATGGACGCGTAAAATGAAGGCATTTTTAAATTTCTACTTCTTGGGTGAAGGGGAAACGAAAGGGGGTTAAAAATTTGGTGTAAATTTCGATCTGGCTTCTGTTTATATAGGATGGGCCATATAATTTTAAATTTGAACTACCGATTACTTTGACTTTGAAAGGCAGAATAATATTCATTTTTATTTTCAGGGTTATGTTTGACATTTGCAAAATAGGACGCTATACGCTCGAACAATATTGGGAAATATTAAAAAACTGAAGAAATTTACATGGACATTTTTCGTGTTTTCATATGAAGCACATTTCCATCTCGGTGGCTATGTCAGTAAGCAAAATTGCCGCATATGGGGTTCAGAGAACCCACACGTGACTACTGAGAAGACAATGCATACACAACGAGTTACTGTTTGGTGAGGATTTTGGCTACACTGAAAAATTGGGTTGATCCGATGATGTACTGCCGAGTCGAGCCAGTCGTGATAGTCATATAAATGATACTGTGTTCCATTACTAAATTTGAAAAATTTGTCTGTCTGTCTGTTGAAAGCACGATAGCCGCCGAACGAAATGAACTAGGAGGTTCAAATTTTCCCTAAATGTGTCTTAAGGTCGGTTGGGATTGAAAGTGGGCGAAATCGGCCCAGAGGGATAATTTTTTCTTTAACAAGAATTGAAAGTACCTTCTAATTTTTTGAATATATAACCAATTTAATTTCTGCTTTGTAAACACTTGAAATTTGTTGAGCAAATTCCTTTTGTAGCGTAAAAGCACCAAAAAGTAAAGAAAAGTTTAAGCGGTCGAAATGGGATAGTAAGGGATAAAAATGGGACCAATGTTACGACAACAGCTAGAAATATGAAATTTGCAATCGACATCCCTCTAATTACGTAGATGCGTAAAAGAGAGAGATTTTTTAAAATTCGTACTTTTAAGGGAAAATAGGGATAAAAATGGTAGTAACCAAATCACGGAAGTTAAAATCATGAACTTCAGTGTATACATTAATCTGACTGCGAAATAAAAAGATTTTTTTCGAAATTTTTACTTTTATTCGGAAAATGGCGATAAAAATGGTACCAACCAAATGACTGCAGATATAATAATGAAAGTCATAATCTAAATGGGATCAAATTTGGCACCAATCAAGCGGCTGCGCTAGAATCATGATATTCAATATTTGCGTATGCGCTGAAAATAAGAGGTACCAATTTTTTAAATTCGTTCTTTTAGGGTCAACATGGAAAAAGGAGTGAAACTGGTACCAAGCAAAATGATGTAGCTAAACTCATGAAATGTATATGATATATATGTAGATGTGTATATTCCACACTGAAACTTATTGGATCTTCAATATTAGAACTTTTTCTATCAAAATGGTACAGAAATTTAGGCTGTAGCGGGAATCAAATGGGGAAAATCTGGCTTAATGGAAATTGTTGCTATCTAATAACGACTGTCAATACATCAAATATTTAGGGAATACTTTTGAAGATTGCATGTTCACTTTTTTTACACTTCAAGTTCTATATTTATATATATATTATATATATTATATGACTATTAATATTATAATACTGAAACATGGTTCTGCATTTCTATGTAAAGTCGACAACCTCTAATCTGTCGGTAATACTGTGGAATGCGCTGCGTGGTGGAGGGTATACAAGATTCGACCCTACCGAACTTAACGCCATCTTACTTGTTTCTATTCAACCTCGCTAATGTGTTAGCTATTAAAAAATATTTTTTTTCGTGGTATCAAAAATGAATGAATGAATGAAGAAAATCAAAAATCATTTTTCATACCAACAAAAATGTCCATAAAATCAATTTTTTGGCAACTGATCCTAAACCACTGTTTCTACCTCAAGTGGAATTCGTATGCCTCATAATTGTACTTAATTATTGATATTACGATATCATAATTATATTTTAATATTAAAGGTGCCTTTGACGAAAAGTTAAATTTCAAGAAAAAATAAAATGGCAAAATTTTATCACAAATTGTTATACACAGTCTTTCGACAAATTGGTTTTAAACTACTGGTTTTACCTCAATGGACATGTTAATAATCAAAACTGTAGTATTTGGTGTGAAAACAATTTACGAGTCGCCGTTACATCAACAAATAAGCCTAAAAGTTAGGACAACATTGTTCGAAACTTACAATTAGATTGCATCTAACGCCTTCCCAGGAAATACTTTCTTGGTTAATTTTTACTTCCAAAAAGGCATCTAAGGAGTTGCTAATAGTGCTTAATTTTCCAACTGAAAGTCGACTCTTCAAAAACAGATATTCTCCGCTTTTTATTTTTTAAAAATCATTAAAACATTTATGCGATTTGAGTCTACCGAGAAAATGTCACATTTTTCAAAAAAATTCCCTCTGACAGAGCAACATTTTTGTTTCGGTTGCGAATAAATAGCCCAGCCAAGTGATATCATTCATTCTCCTCGTCTCTTGTTAGGTCGCATTTTATTGCAGAAGGACTTTATGCGGCGGAGTGGAAAATTATGGTCATATTCAAACACAAAACAAAGAAATAACATCAAAAACAATTTTTATTGCATTTCTGGTGAAGAACAAAAGGTTTCCTTATGTCCGCTACTGAAACTGAACACATACCAAACGTGTAGTGTAGTGTGTGTGTGTGCGTGTTTGAATGTGTGTGTGTGCGTGTTTGAATGTGTCTGTATGGGGACATTCAAGGATGTATGGCCACGTACATGTGTAGTTGGGTGAATATGAAATACTTTTTCCGCGTACATGTGTGCATGTGCGTGTGTGCGAGTGTGTGGGTAAACAATGTCATATCATAGAGGCCATTAAACGTAAACATGCCGCATAATGTTATAATGTTATATTCACAAATACTTGTGTACGTACCACATACATTGCAAATACCAACACACACATGACACATACACTGATCACATGAGTAATCTCTCGTATGTGTGTGTGTGAGTGTGTACGTGCGTTTTGCTGTGTTTTGGCGCTTTTTTAGCATATCCTCCTCCGAAAAAAACAATACCCCAACAACTCACCCGAATATTTCATTGTGTGCGACGTATCAGTTCATATTGAGTTCATGTGTGTACATGAGTTCCCCACCACAACAGTGACACTACCACTACACCATCAACATTGTTGTTGTAGTTGTTGTGAAGGGCGGGGAGGTATCCTCAAACACATACACTTACACACCGTCACTGTCACAAAGGTGGTAAAATAATAATGGCCGTATTGTCACGACTCCTTTAATGTTATTTTATCAATATCATAATACAATTGTCTCAGGAAAAGTACATGGCAGTGCATACACACATCGTCGTACCTACAATGACATACTCAACAGATATATACCCCTATTAGTGTTGCGAATTTAGCGATTTTTAAACCTTCATTGTGGGTAGTTTTTCCCGAAGTGTGTACACAGTCAACTATACACACCGAATTTCATGATATCAGATTGTTAGATATATTTTGAAAAAATCCTTTATCTTACGTGTCTACTCAATAGAGAATCAATATGTGTCTAACTTTGCAGTGTGATGTTCCATTTTTATACCCTCCACCTCCAGGATGGGGGTATACTAACTTTGTCATACCGTTTGTAACACCTTGAAATATCGACCTGAGACCCTATAAAGTATATATATTCTTGATCGTCATAAAATTCTAAGACGATCTAGCCATGTCCGTCCGTCCGTCTGTTGAAAGCACGCTAGAATCTAAACGAAAGAGCTAGAACGTTCAAATTTTCCATAAATTCGTCTTATAGTCGTAGATCGGTTGGGATTGAAACGAGGCGAAATCGGCCCAAAGGGAAAACAATTTCCCTCACAAGGACTAAAAATACCCATAATAATCCGTAATATTTTAGCATGTTTTTTGAATATGTCTGTTTATATTGGCTTGATAATTGGTAGGCGCATTCCCCTTATAGCAAAAACGTGCACCATAAAGTGATTCTTATTTGTAGGGGGTGAAATGGGCCAAGAAAGGGATAAAAATGGTACATATTAAACCACAACAACTAGAAACGCTAAATTCGGCGTGTACATTCCTCTAATTGATTAGATACATAATATAAAAGTATTTTTTCCAAATTCGTACTTTTAAGGGGTAAATGGGAATAGAGGGATAAAAATGGTACCAACAAAACTGCTGTACCTAGAATAATGAAATTCAGTGTATACATTCCTCTGATTGCATAGACAAGTAAAATACACGGATTTTTCAAAATTCGTACTTTTTGGGGTTAAAGTGAAAAAAGGGATAAAAATAGTACAATTCAAATGACCGCAGCTAGAGTCATGAAATTCGGAGTATACATTCCTCTGACTGTGTAGACACGGAAAATAAACAGATTTTCCGAAATTCGTACTTTTTTGGGCCAAAGTAGAAAAAGGGGATAAAAATAGTACCAACCAAATGACCGCAGCTAGAGTCATGAAATTCGGAGTATACATTCCTTTGAGTGCGTAGACATGAAAAATAAGAAGTTTTTTCCAAATTCGTACTTTCAAGGGATACAATGGGTACGGAGGGATGAAAATGGTACCAACCAAACGGCTACACCTGCCATAATGAAATTCGGTGTATACATTCCTCTGATTGCGTAGACACTTAAAATAAACAGATTTTTCGAAATTCGTACTTTTTGTGGTTACAATGGAAAAAGGGGATACAAATACTACCAACCAAATGACAGCAGCTAGAGTCATGCAATTCGGAGTATACATTCCTCTGACTGTGTAGAAACGGAAAATAAACAGATTTTTCGAAATTCGTGCTTTCAAGGGATACAATGGTACAGACGGATAAAAATAGTACCAATTAAACGACTACAGCTAAAATGATGAAATTCTAATTGCGTAGAAACGTCAAGGGGGTAAAAATGGTACCAACCAAATGGGCGCAGCTGGAATCATGGAATTCGGTGTATACATTCCTCTGACTGCATAGACACGCAAAATAAAAAGTTTTTTTCCCAAATTCGTAATTTTTCTTTTACGACAAAAATTTGTTGAATCATGAAGTTAGGTTATTTTGCACTATGTACGTCTGATAATGGATTTTCAAAATATGTACTTTTGGAATTAAAATAGAATGGAAATACAACCAACTGTAGCACACACTATATACCAATATTTATGGTATTTAAGCTTTTTGAAAATGTAAATATAAGAATATTTATTTTTTGATTTGAAATAAATAATGGTTTGAAATAATTAAAATATTATATTTATTTAAAAAATTATTTTTTCAATATTTGTTTTGGTTTGGCTATATTAAAAAAATTATATTTTCCTGTAATACTGAACTTCTACGAAAACCGACAACTTCTGTGGAATGCAATCCATGGTGTAGGGTATATAAAGTTACTTGTTATCCCTATTTTACCCCCTAAAATTATGAAATTTACAAAAATCACATTTTGGTGATTTTCGAATATCAACATAATTTTCAGAAACAAATATCAGAAATTTTCAAAAAAAATGTCGTTGTTAGTGGGGAAATTCGATCCCGATCACCCATTTGCAATCTCTTAACTGATCTGGAAGCAATAGTAACGTTTTTGTAATTTTTTTCTTTCGTAGCCTATCGTCCTACACCGCCCTATGACAAATTATTTTCTGATAAGTTTGGATTATTGAGGTCATTTTGTCAGACTTGGATAATAATTTGGTGGTAGAAGCCGGCAGATTGTTTTCCTTAAAGTCTGAATATTTTCCATTCGACTAACCAGGAATTTTGCAAAGAAATCTGAACAATGTGGTACGAATTCTTGTCAGACACCCGTACAACTTTCAATAAGATTGATGGTCATTATCGACATCAGAAAAGGCCGATTTGTACCAAATGTTCGTTAACCATAGGATGGTGGTTGTCGTGAAAGTTGCTAAAAAACAAATAAAAAAGGCTATAGTCCGGTGAGGCCACTCTACTTTCTACCACAATATAATTGAATTCGCGGAAACAGTGATATCGGAAACGATTTCTATTATGGGTACTATATATGTGGACTCTAGACCGGAAAAAGTCAAATAGCAATATTTCTTTATTTGTAAGAGGTACTCATTTGTTAGCATGAAGGTGTAATCCCTGGCCTCAATTCCCGCCCTAAAAATATATTAGAAATTTTACTTTTATTGTCATTTATTAAAATAAAAATAAAGTAAAAGTGTATATTTAAAATGTTTGAACTTCTGTAGTAATCAAAGTTCTTAGGGTGTCGCAAATCCAAACAAGATGTAAATTTGATAGAAAAAAGAGAATTTTAAATCAGAATTTAAAATTTAGTTGAACTCACATATTGTCTTGGTTCAAAAATTCATTCATCTACACATAGAATAACTCCATTTGAAACGGAACAGAAATGTTGCTTGTGATCTCCGATTTCAATGAAAGTTTGCAAATTTGTACTTTCCCCCAGTTCCCGATTTTCAAAAAATATGAAATTGCAGTATGTATCGAAAAAAGAGAATTTTTTCAGTAGCTAATTAAAAAAATTTAACTTTTTTTGTGGAATATATGTTTTTTGTCGAATCTCATGCAAAATTCTTTTAGTTTAAAATAAAATTATTAAATCTTTTTTATAATTTCTCGTTTGTTTTATTTCGGCATGTAATCAATATTTGATTTAAACTGGGATGTTGCCCTGGCCAAGACCATTTTGCATCTATTTTTTATGGAATGCAATAAATTTAAAATCATATAAAATAAATACAAATATATAAAATAAATAATTAAAACATTTTATTTTAAGGTGGCCTCAAAAAGTTGTGGCTGTTCCCCACTAAAATTAATCTTTGCATTATTTCGGCTTTATCGCTGTCTATTCATGAACTCAGTCAGTTTTAGTGTTATTGCATTATTTTTAATGCATTTTTTATAAAATCCGCTATAACTTCCACATTTGTGTTTTAAAGTACCCGCTGCTTGTGAGTTTTTCTAAAGCGGTACTTAAAAATTAAAATTAAAAAAAATATATGATTAAAAAATCTAAATTTATATACCCTCCATCATGGATTGCATTCCACAGAGGTTGTCGGTTTTCGTAGAAGTGCAGTAATATTACAGGAAAATATAATTTTTTTAATATAGCCAAACCAATACAAATACATTGAAAACTTAATTTTATAAATAAATATAATATTTTAATTATTTCAAACCACGCTTATAAGGTAATGCTACTAATACGTCAATTCAAAAAATAAATATTCTTATATTAATATTTTCAAAGCCATAAATTGGTAGATAGTGAGTGCTACAGTTGGTTGTATTTCCATTCTATTTGAATTCCAAAAGTACAAATTTTGAAAATCCATTATCAGACGTACATAGTGCAAAATAACCTAACTTCATGATTCAACCAATTTTTGCTGTAAAAGAAAAAGTACGAATTTGGAAAAAAACTTTTTATTTTGCGGAATGTATACACCGAATTCCATGATTCCAGCTGCGCCCATTTGGTTGGTACCATTTTTACCCCCTTGACGTTTCTACGCAATTAGAATTTTATCATTCTAGCTGTAGTCGTTTAGTTGGTACTATTTTATCCCTCTGTACCATTGTATCCCTTGAAAGTATTAATTTCGAAAAATTCGTCTATTTTCCGTGTCTACGCAGTCAGAGGAATGTATACTCCGAATTTCATGACTCTAGCTGCGGTCATTTGATTGGTACTATTTTTATCCCCTTTTTTCATTTTAACCCCAAAAAGTACGAATTTTGAAAAATCCGTGTATTTTACTTATCTATGCAATCAGAGGAATGTATACACCGAATTTCATTATTATGGGTACAGCCGTTTGGTTGGGACCATTTTTATCCCTCTATTCCTATTTCACCCCTTAAAAGTACGAATTTGTGAAAAAATACTTTTATAAAGAGTGATTTTTTTGAGGTTAGGATTTTCATGCATTAGTATTTGACAGATCACGTGGGATTTCAGACATGGTGTCAAAGAGAAAGATGCTCAGTATGCTTTGACATTTCATCATGAATCGTCTTACAAACGAACAACGCTTGCAAATTATTGAATTTTATTATCCAAATGCGTGCTCTGTTAAGAAAGTTCATTGCGCGCTTCCATTTTATGGTCAGTTTAATCGACCCACTGAAGCGGCTATTCGGGCTATTGTGACTAAATTTCGCACCAAATTTACATTGTTGGACATTAAACCACCAACACGCTTACGTAGAGTGCGAACTGAAGAAAATATCGCAGCTGTATCGGCCAGTGTTAATGATGACCACCAATTTTCGATTCGTCGCCGTTCGCACCAATTGGGTCTCTGTTACTCAAAAACGTGGAAATGCCAAAATTGGACTAAGCGGATGGACCACCTAAGACGCAGCCGCGGTCAACATTTAAATGAAATTATCTTCAAAAAGTAAATGTCATGGACCAATCTAACGTTTCAAATAAAGAACCGATGAGATTTTGCAAATTTTATGCGTTTTTTTTAAAAAAAAGTTATCAAGCTCTTAAAAAATCACCCTTTATTATGTATGTACTCAATTAGAGGAATGTACACACCGAATTTCGTGTTTCTAGCTGTTGTCGTTTAATATGAACCATTTGTATCCCTTTTTTGCCCCATTTCACCCCCTACAAATAAGAATCACTTTATAGTGCAGGTTATTGCTATAAGGGGAATGCGCATACCAAATATCAAGCAAATATAAACAGACATATTCAAAAAACATGCCTAAATACGCTAAAATATTAGGGATTATTATGGGTATTTTTAGTCCTTGTGAGGGAAAATTTTTCCCTTTGGGCCGATTTCGCCCCATTTCAATCCCAACCGATCTACGACTATAAGACGCATTTATGGAAAATTCGAAAATTCCTTTCGCTTAGATGCTAGCGTGCTTTCAACAGACGGACGGACATGGCTAGAACGTCTTAGAATTTTATGACGATCAAGAATATATATACTTTATTTCAAGGAGTTACAAACGGAATGACAAAGTTAGTATACCCCCATCCTGGAGGTGGAGGGTATAATGAATAATTTTGATTAACGTGCCTCCACATTACTCCTATTTTACATATCCCGGGGGTAAATACAAAATGGCTATAATTTTAATAAAAAAATTTATACATATAGTCCCACTTTGGAAATTTAGATATTTTGTTGGAAAAATGTAAAAACCTATTTTCCGAGTTCCATATGATATCTGATTTTATACCCTTCACTAAGGCATTATGTCTCTGTGCATTAGTTTGTAACATCCAAAAGGAAGCGAGATAGAACCGTTGTTAAGTATACCGATCGACTTAGAATCACTTTCTGAATCTATTTCCCCATGTCCGCCTGTCTGTCCGTCCTTTCATTTATCCATGTAATCAAAGTACATGTCGCAACTATTGTCTGATCGTTACAAAAATTGGCAAAATTATGTTTTGTGGACCAAAACGGATAATTTGAAGTAAATCGGTTCAGATGTACATATAGCCTCCATACCAATTTCGCTCCCGATTTGACGTTTACCGCTCTAGAAACCACAAATTTGGACAGATTTTCTTCAGATTTGGCAAAATACTTAATATTTGAACTACAAACATCTGTGGTGAAAATGGTTCAAGTCGGTTCAGATTTACATACAAATGTCGCTCCCGATGTGACCTTTTTCCGCTCTAGAAGCCATTTCTTGTAACCGATTTTCTTCAAATTTGTCACAACAACTCATATTTCAGCTAGAAAAAACTGTGATGAAAGTGGGTCAGATCTGTCCAGATTTTTATATAGCTCCCATACAAATATCGCTCCTGAAGTAAGTGTTTCTGCTCTGGAAATCACATACTTTACCCGATTTTCTTAAAATTTGGCACAACATCTTATAATCCAACTAGAGATACCAGTGGTGAAAGTGGGTAAGATCGGTTCAGGTTTAGATATACCCCCAGAACAAATGACGCTCCCGATATGACGTTTTTCGATCTAGAACACAACACATTATAGTCCACCTTGCAATATCTACGTTGAATGTGGGTAAGATCGGTCCAGATTTAAATATAGCCCCCATACAAATGTTGCTCCCAAATGTTTTACCGATTTTGGCCAAACTTGCATATTATATTTCACCTTTAAATATACATGGTGGAAGCAGGTCACATCATTCCAGGTTTTAATATACTCCTTTCCGATTAAACAATAATTGTATCTTCAGAACCTGGCATTTTTATCCATAACTGGATAAAAACTATCCAGTTATGGTATAAACATTTAAAATCCACCAAATGTTTAATAATAACATTGACAGCACTGTTGCTGTCCCAAAAACGAATGACAACCGTAAAGCTCCTTGTTTTCCTTTTACTTTTGAGAGGGTTATTATTGTAACAGTTGTTGTACGCCTGGGTATCTGTAGTCGAGATGTGAAGGACGAGAACGAGGAGTAGGACTAGGACGCGGACGAGGATGTTCTGTTGGGTTGTGTACTACTCTTATTGGGTTATGTTTACGTGTGTATGGGTTTATGGTTTTCACGTGTGTTATTGCGCTGCTGCTGCTGCCTTTCGGAATTGCTGTTGTTTTGGAAATGTTTGTAGTAACACGTACGGTATCATTATGATGTCGCAAAGGATAATAATGTACGTGTGTATGCATATGTGAGAGAGTGTGTTGCGCTGTGTTCTGTTGTTTTCATTTTCTCCCACCTACCCAGCGACGACTCAAGCGATAAGGTAGGGCAGGGCACCTTCGATCGCCCACCCCACGACCCCCTCGAAAAGTCATTTAAACACAACAAAAATGAAATTGTTGGCACTTTCAGCTCTACTGAGTGACTTTAAATGGTTATTACATGTGGGCGGACTGGGGTGGCGCCACGGACTAGCATGGGCTATGGATCTATGGATGGATATTCGTTAGAGAAAATGGCTATAAACATTAAAATGTTCGAGGTGATAAGAGATAAAAATTGATTGAGTGATTATCAGGAAAATATGTACACCCGTATAAGCAAAAAAAAAAAATATTATTGCAAACTCTGGAGTATTAAACAGAACAAGCTCTTTAAAGCAAGCAAATCTTTAATGTCGTTGACGACATTTATTTTTTTTGCTTAAATGTTTGCTTAAATTTCCTTCAGCATTTTTTGCACACATGATTTCACATTGATTTTATTTCCTGTTAAGGGAAAAAGGAAGTAAATCATTCATATATTTATGTGCATTTGCATAAGACACACATCCAAGCATACATGTGAACTAATACAAACACACGTGCATATACATATATGTATGTATGCATGCATGTCATTGTACATATTCACATTCACAAACGAACATTTGTATGCCAATGTGAGCATTTCCTTCCCGTTTTTCCTCTCATTTGTCAGATCCTCTAAGGAATTTATTAAAATCACTTTGTATGCCATAAATTCATAGAAAATATATGAATTATTCCTTTTTATGTTCGCATCTGTCTACGCAAGGGCACAGCCGCCGGCCTTTGAATTGCGAAAGGTGGTGAAATGTAAATTAAATCGTTGATTTCAAATGCAAGTAAATGTAAAGGGTGAGCAAATATCTAACAATAACTTACTAAAAAATAAGGTGAAGCAATCTATGATATTTCTTACGAATCATTCCATGTCAAGCGTACGATTGTTGACCTCGATACCTGCGATTGTTCTGAAAGTTTGTCTATTCTACTCATAAAAATACTGTATACGTATTTTTTAAAAAATTAATCCATTTTTTTGAAACTTTGTGTGAGTTTGGAAGTGGTGAAATGATGCCTTCTATTTTTTAAGATTTTTTTCGATATTTTTTCTTGCAAAATCTACTAGAATTTAATTAAAAATCCTCAGAATTTGATTTGAACTGGGATATTGTCCTGGCTCAAGACCATTTTGCTTCTATATTTAATAGAATGCAAATTTATTTACAAATGGCATGGTGACATTTATTACTTGGCTGCAGACTACCACGATCATGATTTCGACCATGTCAAAAATCTTTATATATTATATATTTTCAGTAGATTATTAACACGAGGTTTAAAACCAATGAAAAATCCAACAAAAAGGAGTTGATATTTTTATACACTCCACGAGAGTATTATGGCTTTGTGCATTTGTTTGTAACACCCAAAAGGAAGCGGGATAGACCCATTATTAAGTATACCGATCGACTTAGAATCACTTTTTGAGTCGATTTAGCAATGTCCGTCTGTCCGTCTGTCTGTCTGTCTGTCCATCTATTGTTGTAATCAAACTACAGGTCGCAATTATAGTCCGATCTTAACAAAAATTGGCACAAGTAAGTTTTGTGGATCAAGGACGAACGCTATTTAATTTGACACAAATCGGTTCAGATTTAGATATAGCCCCCATACAAATGTCGCTCCCGATTTGACATTTTCCGCTCTAGAAACCACATATTATACTCGATTATCTTTAAATTTGGCACAACATCTTATAATCTGACTAGAAACACCTATGCCGAAATTGGGTAAGATCGGTTCAGATTTAGATATAGCCCCCATACAAATGTCGCTCCCGATTTGACATTTTCCGTTCTAGAAACGACATATTGTACTCGGTTTTCTTTAAATTTTGCAGAACATCTTATAATCCAACTAGAAACACGTATGCAAAAATTGGGTAAGATCGGTTCAGATTTAGATATAGCCCCCATACAAATGTCGCTCCCGATTTGACATTTTCCGCTCTAGAAACGACATATTGTACTCCGTTTTCTTTAAATTTTGCAGAACATCTTATAATCCAACTAGAAACACGTATGCAAAAATTGGGTAAGATCGGTTCAGATTTAGATATAGCCCCCATACAAATGTCGCTCCCGAATTCACTTTTTCCGTATTAGAAACCACATATTGTACCCGATTTTCTTTAAAATTGGCACAACATTTTATAATCGAACTAGAAACACCTATGCTGAAAGTGGGTATGATCGGTTCAGATTTAGATATAGCCCCCATACAAATGTCGCTCCCGATTTGACTTTTGCCGCTCTAAAATCCAGATATTGTACCCGTTTTTCTTTAAAATTGGCACAACGTCTTATAATCCTACTAAAAAACCAATGGTGAAAGTGGGTAAGATCGGTTCAGATTTAGATATATCCCTCATACAAATGTTGCTCCCGAATGTTTAACCGATTTTGGCCAAATTTTACATATTATATTTCACCAATAAACAGACATGGTGAAAGCGCGTCACATCGTTCCTGGTTTCAATATACCCCCATACAAATGTCCTTTCCGATTTAACATTTTTTGTCAAACACATACATTTACAGGATGCAAAAATCCTTCCCGATTTCAATTTTTACCGAATTGAATTGCAATGAGAATTGTTTGGGTGATGCCCATATGTCCATACTTTGGTATGACTTTGGTATACTACTGTATAATTTGTATTTGTCTGTCGGACAATTGGAACAATTACCATATTATTTACCATATTCGTTAAATTGGACTAAAGATGAATTTATAGCATATACATTATATTCATATAATTTATATAATTTGTATGAACTACATAAAATTGTTCCCATGAAATACCTGGGTTTAGTAATCAAAGTGAGGTACATACGCAGGGAGTGGTGTAGGGTTTATATAGTCGGCACCGCCCGACTTTAGCCTTTCCTTACTTGTTTTTTTTTTTCATTTTTGTAGCGTGCGATCTGTGGATAAATGTAGAAGTTATGGTCTCTTTGTAGACGAACGATTTTTAATCATGTTTTTTAATTGTTTTAAATAGCGCAAAATCCGTGCTACAAATTAGATAACAGAATATTATTCTATAATAGCTGAATAGAGGAAAACCAAACGGCTACCACTGGAATATTAAAATTCGGCTTCTTAGACCCTGGAAAATAATTGCTGGTACTGCGTATATTTGCTTAATATTTGGTATGCTCATTCCCCTTATAGCAAAAGCGTGCACCATAAATTGATTTTTATGAGTAGGGCGTGAAATGGGGAAAATGGTACCTATTAAACGACAACAGCTAGAAACACGCTATTGTGTACATTCCTCTAATTGAGTAGATCCATAATATAAAGGCTATTTTTCCAAAGTCATACTTTTAAGAGGGCAAATGGTAATAGAGGGATAAAAATGGTACAAACCAAACGGCTGCAACTAGAATAATGAAATTCGGTGTATACATTTCCCTGATTGCGTAGACGCGAAATTTTAGGGATTTCGCGAAATTCGTACTTTTGGGGTGTTAAATGAAAAAGGGGGATACAAATTGTACCAACCAAATGACCGCAGCTAGAGTCATGAAATTCGGAGTATACATTCCTCTGACTGCGTAGACACGGAAAATAAACGGATTTTTCGAAATTCGTACTTTCAAGGGATACAATGGTACAGAGGGATAAAAATAGCACCAACTAAGCGACTACAGCTAGAATGATGAAATTCTAATTGCGTAGAAACGTCAAGGGGGTAGAAATGGTACCAACCAAATGGGCGCAGCTGGAATTCGGTGTATACATTCCTCTGACTGCATGGACACGCAAAATAAGAAGTTTTTTTTCAAAATTCGTACTTTTTCTTTTATGGTAAAAATTGGTTGAATCATGAAGTCAGGTTATTTTGCACTACGTACGTCTGATAATGGATTTTCAATTTTGGATTTTGTAATTTTGGAATTAAAGTAGAACGGAAATATAACCAACTGTAGCACCCACTATATACCAATATTTATGGTATTTAAGCTTTTTGAAAATATAATTATATTTATTTTTTGAATTGACCTATTGGTAGCCTTGCCTTATAAGCGTGGTTTAAAATAATTAAAATATTATATTCATTTAGAAAATTATTTTTGCAATATTTGTATTTGTTTTGGTTTGGCTATATTAAAAAAATTATATTTTCCTGTAATATTACTGCACTTCTACGAAAACCGACAACCTCTGTGGAATACAATCCATGGTGGAGGGTGTATAAAGTTCGGCCCGGCCGAACTTAACGCCTTTTTTACTTGTTTTATTTTTAGCTTTATGTTTGACATTTGCTAAATGGGGCGCTCGAAAAAAATGGGAAATATTAGAAACTTACTTCCAAAGTAGTGAGTCTTTAACGCAAACTGTAAGAAGTGTAAGTGGAAAATTTTCGAGAAGAGATCGTGAAGCTCATTTTCATCTCAGTGGCTATACCAAAAAGCAAAATTGCCGCATATGGGGTTCTAAGAACCCACACTTGTCTATTGAGAATGCATCCACATCGAGTCACTGTTTGGTGTGAATTTTGGGCTGGACTGAAAAATTGGGTTGATCGGATGAGGTACTGCCGAGACAGTCGTGGTAGTGATATGAATGATATTGTATTCCATTATTAAATGACAAAGTTCAACCTTTCCAATAAAACCAGAAATCTGAAAAAATAATCAATACATTTTTATAGCCGATTGTAATTTATTATTATATTAAAATCTTTTTATAAATTTTAACGTTTACAGTTTTCCTTGGGAAAAAAAGAAGTTAGCTCCGACTACCACCGTCTTCTCACAAAAAAGCGCTAGAGTCTATTCTTTATAAAAAAATCCTCCAACTTTCAGCAAACGCTGAACAAACTTGTAGCAAAATTTCAAGTCATTCGAACAAAAACTAAAATTTTTGTACGCTTTTGATCAAATTTTCAGGAGGTATGATTAAAATGATATTAACCAAAGGATTACAAACAAATACAAAGCCATTTTTAGCTGTTTAGACAATATTTAAGCTTCTCTTTAATTCTGCCTAATATTGACTATTTAAATACAATGAAATTGAACAGAAATTTCCTTTAGCTTCTTCGATTTTAAAATTTGTACTTCTTAATAAGGCAAATTAAAACTGCATCTCCAGATTTTCCAGAAAAAAAAAAACGAAATTGTAGACACTAGGTTGGATTGACAATCAGGAATTTTTATGTAAGGTAATTTAAAAATATCCTAAGTTTTTTCTCGTAGAGTTTAAAGCAAATTGCTTTTAGTTTTATCAAATCTTAATAAATATTTTATTTTTATTTTCTTAATTCACCTCTTCCATTTTTTAAAATATTTTTTATTAACAGATTTAAGGCCAATAACACGATTCACAAATTTCATGATGCATTTTCTTGTACGTACTTCACAACAATTATAAATTATTTAATAGAAAGATGTGCATGTTCCCGACTAAAATTATCTATGGTTTGTTCAATGCGTTATCACTAAATATTTCGGCTATAACTTCATTGCTACATTTTGGTTATAATATTATTAGCAGTAATAATTGGTGGTGTTTCACATTAAATATATATATTTTTTTAAATCCAAAATTTTAAAATTTATATATATCGGGATTTCCATATACAAATTATGTTATTCGAGATTTCATGAGATGAGGAAATCATCCCAGGATTTTCGGGAACGGCTTTTTCGATCGCCATCCCTGAGGCCTATATCTCACAGATGATCGATTAGTGCTAAAAGAGTCAATGTCTATATTTTTCTAATTTCAGTTATTATTTGTATTAGATTTATGCTCTTGCTCATTTTTATAATACTAAAACAGCCTAGAATTAACCTTTATATATGTAATGCTGGCCAATGTCACTATGAACGCATCTATAAACCTTTCAATTGCAATTTTCTCAAAAGTGAATATTTTGACATTGGCCCTTTTAGAACCAAGCCACAGATTCATATCCGGTTGCGATTCCCTGGTCAGATACTATATGTGTGAGTGGAAATGGTCGATTCATTCGTACGCACGCACATATGTACACATATATATATGTGCAGTCGACTGTTTGCGAGTATTGAAGAAATATATGCCTTTAAAATAAACTTCAATACATATGCATGACACATATACTATGGTAAGTACGTATCGTGGATATATGTGCTGAGCGCACGCACACACACTTACACACACATACATACATTTGTACAATATGTCATCATAAACAAATTTTCGCATAAATGTCACGTACATTTAAAATTTCTCTATTTTTTGCTATTGCTGGAGCTGATGCTGGTGGTGGAGCTGCTACTGCTGTGTATGCGGAAACTTTATGCATTATATTTTTATTTTTGATGAATATGGGATTAAATCTTTATTTAAATAAGACCGACAGACAGACATACTATGCAGAAATATATTTAACATTATGCATTTTGCACTTTAATATAATAGACTTTTTTTACAATTTGTTAATTAAAACGCACTTTGTGTGGTAGGCAAACAATTGAATTTTAGTGAGAAAAAATTTTAAATCTAGTTTTTGTAAAAATTTAAAGAAATTAGGGTGAAAGTCAAGAGGCGAAAATTAAATCAGTTGGAATTTCCAATACACATTTTTCCAATGGAAAGCTCCGCCAGCTCATGGGCATTACAGCGGCTCAATTTGTATATAAAATTTACCCCCTGAAAATTAATTAATTTTTAATAAAATAAGTCGAACTGGCGACCAAAACCTTTCAAAATACCTCTTAAGATGGGGTTTAATACAGGGTTTCCAACAAGAGGTGTTATTTTGGTATTCAAAGAAAATGCCATTTTTGAGATAAATAATCGGATGTTTATTTCATAATAAAGAGGAAGGTATGCCGTTAATAATGAAAAACAACATCAGCCAAATGGCCACCACGACCACGCTTACAGGACCATATCCTTTTCATGAAATTTGCCATAACCAAATCGCAAAGTGGCTGCCCTATCGATAGTCTCACGAATTCTATCTTTGAGGTCTTGAATCGATGCTGGCCTATTGGCGTAGACCTTATATTTCACGTGGCCCCAAAGGAAGAAGTCGCAAGGTGTTAAATCACAAGATCACGGTGGCCAATTGTGATCACCTCTTCGAAAGATAACACGCTCCGGAAACTTTTCCCTTAAAAGAGCAATGGTTTTGTTGCTTGTGCTTGTAAACGTTATCCAGATCAGTACCATCCAACTCCGACCATAAAAAAATCATTAATCATCTCTCGATAGCGTAATCCATTCACCGTAACTTTTGATCCAACCTCATTTTCGAAAAAGTAAGGTCCAATCCCCGCCGGACCATAAACCGCACCAAACAGTCACACAATGATGATGGAGAGGCTTCTCAACAATAACTCTTGGATTTTCCGAGCCCCAGATGCGACAATTTTGCTTGTTGACCTAGCCACCTGGGTGGAAATGGCCCTCATCAGTCAAGATGATTTTTCGGATCATTTTCATTTATCTCAAGGACCCAATCAGCAAAGACACGACGTTGTTGATGATCGGCCGGCTTGAGTTCTTGTGTTAACTGAAGTTTATAAGCCTTAAGACTTAAGTCTTTATGCAAAATACGGTGTAATGACGTTTGTGGAATGCCCAATTCCACGGAAGGACGAGTAATGGACAAACCTGGGTTTTCTTCAACACTTTGGGCTACAGCAGCAATAGGGTTTGCATCCCGGGATTTCCCGCGGGAAAATTGCCGGGAATTCGCACATTTTTCATATCCCGTATACCGGGGAAATTCGTACGGGAATCCCGCTGGGATTCAGTAGAAAATTTTATATATTTCTTCCATCATTTCCACAATAAAATTAAAAATGTTGTATACAAATTTAGATCACATAGCTTTTAATCAGGTATGCCAAATATTGCAGTTGGATGACAAAATATTTTTAAACTGCGTCGGATGTACTCAAAATCCACTTTTTCGGATTTTCCTGTCAAGCTCCATATGAAAAAAATTAGAATCCGGGAAAAATAGATTTTGGGCGTATTTCCGAACTCCAAAAATAAAGAATTTAAAGTTTTCGAAGCAACAGGACAAAGAACAAACATTTCATTTAATGCCCTACTCACTGTTAATGTGAACGATCGTTCTCCGTCGCGTCCACATTTTCCAATAAAATAAGAAATATCTGATGTTTAAATAATTTTGAAACTTGAAAAGATGAATGAATTGATCTCACATTGCGCTTTATTATATGAATTTTGTAACAGGTTCGTTGTGAAATATATATTTATTTTACTTTAATAAAATGTGAATGTTTCATTGGAAAAAATAAGCTTAACTCATGGCAAACAGTATGTTGACGGTTTCCCGTGCTATCCGGGGATCCCGGGAAATTGAAAAAATAATTCCCGTTTCCCGGGAAATAAAAAGTACGGGAAAATGCAAACCCTAAGCAGCAATATTCTCAGTTGTTCTTGAGCGACGTGCACTGATTTCATTCTTCACATCACTGACTTGTCCCAAAAGCTCGAACTTTTCCACCAATTTCTGTATTGCGGTCGGAGAAGGTGCTTCATGACGACCCAAAAACGCTTTAGTTTTGCGATCTGTGACTGCAAGATTTTCACCATTTTTGTAATAAATTTTAATAATTTCCATTTTTATACCCTACACCACTTCGTGGACTAGGGTATTATAAGTTAGTTTCGGGCCAAATGTTTGTAACACCAAATGTAATTGAGCTAGACCCACCGGATCGGCTTGGAATCACCAGCTGAGTCGATTGAACGATGTTTGTCTGTCCGTCCGACTGCTGTCCATCTATGCTTGTTCGTAATGGCGTAGTTTCTACTTGTCAAAAGTCAAAGAATAAAAGCTTCAAAAGTGACAGCTACTGAAATACCGGGCGAATTAAAATAACACCTCTTGTTGGAAACACCTGTACACTGTTGATTTTGTTATTACAATTTCTGGACAAAAAAGTTGTTATTGAAAATATATATAATATCTTCGGGCCTGCTATTTAAAATGTTGACTACATTCACTTGAATTTGAATTATTCATAATTTCCTGCTGGACTAAAATCCGAATATATCGGACCTGAATTATAAATTGTTTACTACTTTCCCTTGATTTTGAATTATTTATAATTTCCTGCAGGACATATTTTAGGAATAATCATAGAATATATCAATCATAATTTTCAGTATGAAAGTTGGCTGGTCGCTCTAATGATTCTGTAATTTTTTACTTTTCTCCATATATCCTTCATGTTTTTATTGCAGAAAATGTAATCCATATTTTTATAGTCTCAAAAATATAATCTTCAAAATAAATGACGAAATTTTGTTATGGGTAAAGTATTACAAAATAAATATGGTGGAGGGTAAAATAATTTTCAGGATGATTTTTGAGTCGCCCTAATGTTTCTGTAATTTTCAAATTTTCTCCAAATATTCTTCTTGTGGAAAATTTTATTTCTATTTTTATACACTCCACGAGAGTATTATGTCTTTGTGCATTTGTTTGTAACACCCAAAAGGAAGAGAGATAGACCCATTGTTAATTATACCGATCGACTTAGAATCACTTTCTGAATCGATTTAGCAATGTCCGTCTGTCTGTCTGTCCGTCCGTCCGTCCGTCTGTCCGTCTGTCCGTCCGGCCGTCCGTCCATCTATTCTTCTAATCACGATACAGGTCGCAATTGTAGACAGAACCAAATGAAAGTTTGCACAACGAAGTTTTTCGGGATAAGAACGAACGCTATTTAATTTGAAGAAAATCGGTTCAGATTTAGATATAGCCCCCACACGAATTTCACTCCCGATTTGACACTTTTCACTCTAGATACCACATATTACAACAGATTTTCTTCAAAATTGGCAAAACATCTTATATTCCAACTAGAAACACCTGTGGTAAAAATGGATCGGTTCAGATTTATATATAGCTCCCATACAAATTTCGCTCCCGATTTGACTTTTTCCGCTCTAGAAACCACATATTGTATCAGATTGTCTTCAGATTTGGGAAAACATCTTATATTTCAACTAGAAACACCTGTGGTAAAAAGGGTGCAGATCGGTTCAGATTTATATATAGCTCCCATACAAATTTTTCTCTCGATTTCACTTTTTCCGCTCTAGAAACCACATATTGTATCAGATTGTCTTCAAATTAGGCAAAACATCTTATATTTCAACTAGAAACACCTGTGGTAAAAATGGGGCAGATCGGTTCAGATTTATATATAGCTTCCATACAAATTTCGCTCCCGATTTAACTTTTTCCGCCCCAGAAACCACGAATTTTCGCCGAATTTCTTCAAAGTGAGCATAACACCTTATATTTGAAGTGGAAGAACTTATTGTGAAAGTTAGTCACATTTTTCCATGTTTGGATATAGGCCCGATACAAATATTCTTATCGATTTGACAAATCGAACCAGGTTGTATTAGCCTATGATTAGGAAACATACAAAAATTCTTCCCGTTTTCACTTTTTTACCGCGTTGGACTGTATTCGGTTGGAAAGTGGAGTGTATCATATAGTCGGTCTCGCCCGACTTTAGCCTTTCCTTACTTGTTCTAGTCTTGGTTATGGGTAATTTTCTTAATTTGGTTATGGATAATCAAATAAACAAATAAATATGTTGGAGGGTAAAGTGGTATTGTTTCCCAAAATAAAGCAATTAATTGGTCTTAGTCACAATATAAGCATGTAGTTAACCTCCAGTATGTGGTGCCACAAGAAATCCCTGTCCAGACGAAATATTCAAAATGGTACCATAATTGAGTTCATGTTGTTGTTGACCACTTTGCTGACACAAGTATGGCTAAAAGTATTGCTATTAAAATTGTAACGCAACAACAACATAAATTGTTGTTTACAATATTCGTAGATGGACAATAAAAACAAATCAAAATGTCCCTATTTGGCAGGGCAAGCTGGTTGGAAGGACTTAGAAAAACATAATCAGTGATAGGACGATTGGATAACAACATATAATTACCAACACAACCAAGACATAGTAGAGAGGGTCAAGGAAATTTGAATTATTTCAAAAACCGCTAGAAAATAAAACTTGAACAAATTTTCAAAAATAATATATATATATATTTTACAATGACATTTTTAAATTAGTCTAAGTCCGTGTCATCATTAAATATTTCAAAAATGCTGTTAATAAAATATAGTAATTTACTATAATGAAAAAATATGTATTGTTATTTTGAGTAAAAAATTAAATCTTTAGTAACGACTTTGTTATCACCGATTCTTATCCTGGCTTAAAGAAATGTTTAAAATATTTTTTAAAGTATGGTTTGGTAACCAAAAGATGGGAAATCGGTCTGTAGACACTAAAAATAATTTTTAGAGTCTTTTTCCCTCGAACAGTTACCTTGTGAAAGGTAACCACAGTCATTTTGTGTAAGAAAAGTATATTTTATAATTATTTCAAACATAATTGAAAACAATGACTTTAGATATTTTTGGAATAACTGGAATATTTTAAGATTCTACATGGAATAAAATAATGCTAATTTTATCGCGTTAAAAGAGCTGCGACCCACCTTAACATCCGTAGCTACTCCGTTACATTTGCGTAAAGCACGACAGGGTATTAGCCTGCATAAGATATATTAATTTGATGAAGGATTTACAGCATTGCTATGGCAAAAGTACGAGTATCACTGTTTTTCTCTTGTGGTTAGAATAGTATTCTAGACAGTGACGCATAGATTGGAACATGAATGAGGGAGGTGAGATAAGTTGGGCGCAACATGTTTGAAACCAAACCAGTGGAGGCTAATTTGTTTTCATTCCTTAGTAGAGTGTAAAGATGAACAATAGCGGTTTAAGTCAAAAATCCAAAAAAAATGAGATATGATAATTTTTCTGTTTACTTTGATCAGATCTCTAATTTAAGAATTTTTATTTTTGACATTTATAAAAAAATTACCGTTGCAATGACATTTCTCACTTTATGTCTTTAGTGTTAGTTGAAAGTGGTTTAAGTCACACTATATCCACAGACATTGATGTGAGGTGATGTAAACAAACATTTTTTATTTATAATGTCCACTTTAAGCGATTCAGATAATTTGAATAACATATAAAATGAAATTATTTGCAGAGTAAATAATAATTTCAATATAAATTTTCTAGACGAACAACCTGTAAATATTTATACTTTTTTTTAGTTTTTTTTTATACCCTACACCACTTCGTGGATTAGGGTATTATAAGTTAGTTTTCCACCAAACGTTTGTAACACCAAGCAATAATGGAGCTAGACCCACCTTTAAGTATATGGATCGGCTTAGAATCACCAGCTGAATCGATTTAATGATGTCTGTCTGTCCGTCTGCAGTCCATCTAAGCTTGTTCGCACTCTACCGGTCGCAATTGTGGTCCGATTGTCATGAAATTTGGCAGAAGTCACTTTTGTGGCCAAGGACGATTGGTATTTAATTTGGAGAAAATCGGTTCAGATTTAGATATAGCCTCCATACAAATATCCCTATAATTTACACTATTACTGCTCTAGAATACACATTTTACATGGGATCGTGACCAAATTTTCAGGATCGTGTTATATTTGAACTAGAAATAGCTCACGGGAAAGTGGACCACATAGACCCATGTTTTGATATAGCCCACATACAAATATACATCCGATTACCAATATTACTGCTCCAAAATGCACATTTTACATCGGATCTTGATCAAATTTTCCACACAATGTTACATTTATACTAGAAACACCTATTTTGAAAGCCAGCTATATAGGTCAATGTTTTGGTATAGACCCCATACAAATGGGCCCCAGTTTACACTATTATCACTAAAGAATCGACATCTTACATTGAATCTTTATAAAATTTTGCAGATCATATTACATTTCAATAAGGAATACCTACATTGAAAGTGATCTATAAATGCTCACTTTTTAATGTAGCGCCCTTACAAATGGGCCCCCATTTTAATTATTACCTCGCTAGGACCCACATTTAACATTGGAAGTTTCTGCAAATTTTGCAGATTATATTATATGTCAACTAAGAATACATACTATGAAAGCCAAATATATGGGTCCATATTTTGGTATAACCCCCATACAAATTGGGATTCATTCTACTCTATTACATCTCTAGAACCCACATCGTTCATTGGATATCCAATATATATAATTTTTTATATCATGTCATATGTCAACTGAGAATACCTACTTTGTAACTGATCTATATGGAACCGCTTTATAATGTATCGCCCCTTACAAATGGCCCAATTTTAATTGTTACCCCTCAAGGACGCAAATTTTACATTAGATTTTTTTTTTCAAATTTTGCAGATTATAGTATATTTCAACTTAGAATACATACTATGGAAGTCAAATATATGTGTTCATACTTTGGAATAACCCAAATAAGGCCCCCATTCTACTCTATTACAGCTCTAGACGACGTCTTAATCCGGATCATGATATATTTCAACTAGGAATACCTACCGGAAATGAGAAATATATATAGGTACATGTTTTGGAGCCGGCCCGAAGTGTTGTTATAGGCCCCTTTCAAATGTCGGTCCGATTCATCCTATTACTACCGTATAATTTGAATTTGTCTGCCGGACTCAATTATCATATTATTTACCATATTCGTTAAATATGAGTTAAGATGAATTTAATTTATAGGAACTACATAAAATTTAGTAATAAAAGCGAGATATATACGCAGGTAGTGGTGTAGGGTATTATATAGTCGGCCCCGTCCGACTTTAGCCTTTCCTTACTTGTTTTTAAACAACATTTTTGTGTTTTCTTTCCACTATCATTCTAACTGGCGCATATGTGATTCGATACTACCTCATGTTTTCGTGGTAATGATACAATTTAAAATCATGGAGAAAAAGGGAAAAATCTGTCCTGATATATGTACATATTATGATAAATTACGTTTAATAAGATATTCTTATTATATTCTTAACATGTTTAACTCGAATGTAAAAATGTGTTCTAAGTACCACTTTCACAACGGTGATCCAGAGAAATAAAAAAATAAAGCAGTATCGTTGGAAAAGATCAACGAACAAATTCATCTCCGAAAATGTTCACCACTCATTGTTGATATGGGTGGGATTTCCCATGGGAGGGGTTTTCATACAATTGCACAAAAGTTAAAGGTTTATAGCTCCTTTACCTATTGTTTTTTTAAACAATTTAAAAAAATGGACGGAACATAAGTTTTCACAATTTTTGGGTATTAGTTATGCACATTTATTGCACCTGCCTATAGCATAAGTGTTTCCATATGATTTGCAAAATTTTTAGTAAAAATCCAAAATTTTTTAAAATTTCTTCCCACTTTCAGAATTTGAGTATTTTGTTGGAACAAATGCAAAGACATATTAGCCATTACTTTCGGAGACATATTTTCTACATAATTTGGTGCACAAGTTTGGTATTGCAAAATATTATGTTAGGCGATTTTTTGAAAAATAGTGAAAACTGTGGCACCCAAGTAACATTGAAGTTGAATGTTTTAATTAAACAATATATTTTATTGAGATATTTTGCACGATGGTTTTGAGCGCTAAAAAATCAAATGTAAATTTAAAAAAATCAACTTATTTTGTTGTTTGAGATAATAAAAGATAATTAAAATTATTTTTATTTAGTGAGTTAAAAATCCCACAGTTCCCAAAATGGGGAAAATTAGTCCTTAAAATGGGATTTTTGTTAGAAAAATGACTTACGTTTTCATGGGATTAGGAAAAAATAACGAAAATATGTAACACATTTTGAGTATTCTTTCGGAATCGAAAATTTTTGGATCAATCTGAAAGTTTTCTCCACGATAATTCAGAAAAAGGTTGTCGATGAACATTGCATTTTTTTGTGAAATACCCGAGTGATTTCTCAGCTTCGCGTTATTTTACGCTCGATATAATATGAGAGCCCAAGCAAAAATACCAGTATCGGAGACTCTTGACTTTTATTAGCAAAGTCTTCCTTTTAAACACATTTTAAGAGCTTAAAGTGCTTAAAGAAGGGATGACAGTACAATCCTCTGATGGGCTTTTGAAAAGATGGACAACCAGAATATTACTATGTTTTAATTTTTTTCAACTTTTTGTCTATTTGAGAATTTTGTAAAATATTGCAAAGGACTTTTTTACTAAAACTAGATTTTCTTTTTAAATAAATTTAAAATTCGGGAAGTTATTGTATTTCCTGAATATTTGTGAATTATATTTTTGAGAAGGAAGCAATAAAAATTATAATTGAATCTTCGAATGTGGCGATTTTCGTAAATAACTCCAAAATTGTCGATCATATAAAATAAAAGCCTAACAATTATTAGCGATCAGTACCTCTTCAGCGAGCCCAAACCTCAAATCGGGCCAAAAATGTGGAAGTTATTGCGGATTTTAAAATAAATTCATTAAAACACCTCTGAAATCGTAAACATCGAACCAGTTCATGAATGGACAGCGATAAATCTGAGATATTTTCAGACAACACATTTAATACACAAAAGATAATTTTTAGTCGGGATCATCCACAACTTTTTATACCCTCCACTAAGGTATTATGTCTCTGTTTGTAACACCCAAAACTAAACGAGTTAGACCCATCGTTTTTGTGCCCATTTGCATGGTATATACCATTTTGTTTAAACAGAGACCTATTTGCAGAGTTGTTTGAAAGGAACTCCATTATTTTGCAGGAAATTCGCCCCACTTTATATACCATCCTCATTTCGATTAGGTTTTGTTTTGCTTTAGAAATAAATAAAAATATGGTGAACGCAAATTAGTTAATTTAAGGGTCTTTTCTATACATACAACATTGTTTCCTAGAGATGTTATGATACTGGACTGCTATTATAGTTGTTTTTGTGTTGGTTGGCTGTTTATCTTCATCGTCGTCGTCGTCGTCGATGTCTTCTGCTTTTTCTGGCTGTTTTTTCTGTTCGTTGTTTTGGTTCGTTGGTGTTTTTGTGGTCGTTTGGGTCAGAGGCTCAAATAACACACAAACATGGGGTAATTAAAAATCTTGATAAGTCTCTATCCTGCCTTATCCATCGTTTTGGTTTTTGTGCAAGCAGATATTCCAAGATTTGTAGTGAGTCCATATACTATGGGTGAGTGTGTGCGTGAGTGTCCATATGTGATATGTGTATGTAAAATATAACAACAACAGCAACAGCAAATAGACAATCAGTCTTATTTGTTGGTTTATCTTAAATTAGTTTCTTCGTTGTCGCTATTGCTGCTGCTGTTGTTGTTATTGTTACTATTCTTCTTAACTCATATGACATTGCCATGAGATGAGATAGAACGACAATAGAAGATAAATTTATAACAATTTTCTGTTCTGACCCTCAACACCGAGAAAATAGCAACAAAAACAACGAGCACCACATATACGCTTGAATTAAGTAGCAGCCCTCCATCCATCCCTTCCGAAGAAAAGGAGGCAAAGATTGAATTAATGGGCTTCGGCTGGAAAATGACACCGAATCTCTTCGAAAGTATCGCTGGGAAATTTTCGGCCAGCTAGACGAAATTTTCTTCGAAAACCATCATATTTTATCGTAATACTTTGGAAATCAGATTATGATCAATTACGTTTTTAAATGCATTGATCTTTAAACTATTGCTGAGAATACTATTGATTATTGAGCAATGAAAAGCCATGCACACATTTTGTTATTTATAATCCTCTCGTTTAGTATTTAATTTTATTTCAAACTATATATTTCAATTTAATTTTGCATATTTATATTTATATGTGTAAATAAAAAATTAAGATTTTTATTTCTTACAAATAAGATTTCGCGCAAATAATCTTACTGTGATCAACTATGATAGAAACAACATTGAAAGCTATATTTAATTCTTATACTATATTTATATTCTGTTACTATTTTGCACACAGGCACAGTGGTCTCAAATATATTTTTGGCTAAAAATTTGCGTTTTTTGTTCGAAAATTTAAAAAAACAATGATATGTGCCAGTTAGAATGATAGGTCACACTTTATCCGTTATGATATAAGCAATGGTTTATGTTTGAGTCAATTGAAAAATATTTTTCCATCGAAGAACAATTTTTTTTCTTAGAATATCATACTACTGTATCGAACTTTTATAAAAAAATCGACAACGTTGGTATCTATACTTTCAGAGAATGTACTGACTTAGACCACTTTCATTCTTCTGAAAGTTGAAAAAATTGAACAAACAAAATTTTTATTTTTTTTTTTTCGAAAAAAAAAAAATTAAAGAAAACACAAAAAATGTCAATTCTCAAAAAAAAATGTATAAATATTTACAGGTCTAGAAACATTATACTGAAATTAGTATATATCATTTTATATGTTATTCAAATTATCTGGATCACTTAAAGTGGGCATAATAAATAAAAAAAATGTTTGTTTACATCACCACACATCGATGTCACTGGATATAGTGTGATTTATACCACTTTCAAACTAAAACTAAAGACAGTAAATTTATATGTATATTTTTTATAAATGTCAAAAATAAAAGTTCTTAAAAAATATCTCATTTTTTGGGATTTTTGACTTAGACCACTATACTACTAACTGACACATATGATCTACAAACATGGGGTAAATTTAAAAATATTATGACAAATTTATAAAGAAATTTTCTAATTATTTTTTAAAAACGCAGCCAATTTTCTGTTAAGTTGTAGAATGTAGAAATGTCTTTAGGATGTAACTAAAGATTCTACATATAATCTTTAGTTTTATATGTATAGTGTGATCCATATAACATTTTAAATTAGAATCGGTTATAAATGAAAAAGTTCTGATTATTTTTTTTTAAATTTCTTGTCATTTAATAATGAAACACAATGTCATTCAAATGGCTACCATGACTGGCTCGGCAACCCAATTTTTCAAACAGTGACTCCTTTTGGATGTATTTGGCTTCTCAATAGTCACGTCTGGGTCGTCTGAACCCCATATGCGGCAATTTTGGTTACTGGCCCTGACTTTACCACCGAGATGAAAATGAGCTGCATGAAGGCCGATCTCTTCTCGAAGATTTCCACGTAAATTTCTTACAGTTTACATTAAAGGCTCACTACTTCGGAAGTAAGTTTTTAATATTTCCCAAATTTGTTCGATTGTATAGCGTCCCATTTGGCAAATGTTAAACATAAACCTGAAAATAAAAATAAAAATGAATGATATTCTACCTTTCAAAGTCAAAGTAATCGTTTGACTACATAAATGTTTGTGCCAAATTTCATCAAAATCGAAGAAGGTCAAAATCCGCACTGGGTCGGAATCCAGTGGAATTATTCTCCCTCCTTTTTATTTCAAAATGTTTGTATAATGCAGCATGTATATTTTTCGACTTTTTTGTTCAACTTATTATTTGCCTTACCCATAGCGTCGTCAATTATTGGGAATGATCATAGCATTTCTACGACTAGCGGAAAAAATAATAGAAATTATGCCTCAAAAATATTCGAAAGTGGCTACGACATTTTCCCGAAAATGGGCTATTGAATATTCTTTGATTTTGGCGGCTATTGAATTAAAATTGGCGAAATATCTCATTTATATTTTTGAGCAAAGGAATCTGTCAATTTTAATAATCAAAATAAAATGGTGGCAATGAACCATATGAGCGCGAATATCTTTTAATCATAGCAATTAATAATCATCTTCAGATTATATTGTAGAAGAATGACTAATAAATACTCTAACAACTAGGAAACATCAATAATTTCACTCTCCTGATAAATGTTTTTGTTCATAGTCACTTTGAGTATACGCCTCGATATATATTCTTGATCGCCATAAAATAAGCGTTTTGGCCATATCCGTTTGATAAAAGCACGCTAACGTGTAACCGAAATGACCCATATTTTCCAATAATACGTCTAATAGTTGTAGATCAGTTGGGATTGCAAATGAGCTAAATTGGTCCAAGGGAGAAATGTTTCCCTAGCAAGGAAAAAATAACCCCAATAACCTATAATATTACTATAAAAAATTGTGCAGAGACCTAAATTTTTATGAGTATAACAATCTACGATAACCACAATTTTAATAAAGAGTTAATTTTTTACTCAAAATAGAAAAGTATTATTTCACATTGTGGCCAACATCTATATAGATACTTGTTTTAAAAAAATTGCAAATCTATTTTAATGTAGAAATTTTTAGATTTAGCCACGAAGTTCAAAAAATATTTTATTATTAAGTTTTATTTGATACACTCAATTTGATATTATTGATGGCGACAATTAATTTTTCCCCTGCGTGATCGCAGCTAGGGTTTGCATCCCGTGATTTCCCGCCGGAAAAAATCCCGGGTATTTTCATATTTGTGTTTCCCGTAACCCAGGAAATTTGATTCCAGCAGAAATTTTACCTCGCACATTTTTTACCAAGTTTTGACTATAAAATTGTAAAATGTACCAAAGTAATTTAACAGAGATCACTTTTAATAAGATATGTGTCAGCTATGACAATTTTCGAATTTTTGATATCTTTTGGAATAAAGTGCGAAGAACAGTTCTCCTGAAATGCTAATATCTGTGGAGTAATCGTACAGGTGTTATATACAATAAATTAAAAAAATATATATACAACCTAAAATAACAACTATGTTTGAGAAAGAATGACATTATTATAATATATTTCAAAGCTACAGGAAAGGGAACTGACAATTAAGGATATATAACCAATTAATAATACATCTGTCGAGTGTGCAATATCATTCTAAATATCATAACGCTCACTCTCTCCAATAAAAATAGAAATAAACTATATGATGAGTCCATAAATGAGTTGTTATTTTAAGTTTTTATATTTAGTTTTTTTTTTACAAATGAACGAGAAGCAAATATGCAGTTATAGTTACCCAGCAATACTTCTGCCGTGCCAACGCTCATTTGTTTTAGTTTTTTCGTTTGTATTTTTTTATCTGTAATCAATATTTGATTTGAACTGGGATATTGTCCTGGTTCAAGACCTTTTTGCATCTATATTTAATAGAATGCAAATTTATTTACAAATTTCAATTTTTTATTAGTTTTTCATCCTTGGAAAAAGTTGATTTCATTTTTTATTCTTTTAGAGATGAGGTTAGGTTGCAGGGGATTCCCGTCAGTTGTGAGATCAACCGACGAGTTCTCTCAAGGCCAAGCAAATTCGGTCCATAAGTAAGTAGTATAGGAAAAAAGGATTTAGGAGGTAGGGTGAAGGAATGAACGATGAGTGAAGGAAAGTTCTGTATTTCCATTGATTCTTGTAAACCAAGAGAATTTATAAATCTTTTAAAAATTGATTTCAATATATTTTTTATTTCAATGTATTTTTTATGCGAAATATAAATAATAATGTAAATTACATTATCAAAGTTCGAATGTTTTATTAAGAAAAAATTAGTTTATAATATGTTGACGATTTCCCGTCCTGTACCGGGATCACGGGGAATCGACAAAATAATTCCCGTTTCCCGGGAAATAAAAAGTACGGGAAAATGCAAACACTAATCGCAGCATAAAATCAACACAGAAATGTTCATATGGATTTTTTTAATTATTTCTTTAGTGTATTGAGGCATACAGAAAAAAATTTCGTCGAGTCATTTTCTCAGCATAAGTCAATCAGAAATTGAAATATCTTTTCTGGTTGTTTGTGTCATAGTTCGGCTCAATGTCCTTGATAATTAAAAAAATTAAAATTCTTTTTAAATTTATTTATTTTGCCCAATATTTCGATAACATCGTTAATCATCTTCAGGGGATCTAACAAAAAATTCTCAAATAAATAATTAAAAAATAAATATTTTTTTAATTAACAAGGACCTTGAGCCGAACTATAAAGCAAACTATTAAGAATATAAGGTCAACAATCAATACCTTTAAAATATATTTTTTCCATTTTCTACTAGCTGGCATTCCAACGAAGAAAGTTGAAGAAAGTCTATGAATAATTGTATAAGCTATACATACATATAGTTTTCCTAATATGTTTCTGCATTTCTACGTAAAGTCAGCAGCCTGCCAGTAATAATATTAAAATGACAACATTGTGGAAAGTATATAAGGACTTAACTTATTTTTACTTGTTTTATTTATCTGGCAATAATTCAACTTTTTTAAATAATTTCTACCAAATAAACAATGAAATTTACAACAAGAAAAATATTATTAAACATGGTTAAACTTTTAAAAGAGACTCTTTGCGCTATTAAAATAACACTTTGTCCTACTCGGTACCACAGTGCCACAATAAAGTGGCACACAAATTGTCCCTATCACAGCTTTATGCCGAATCTTTCGGCTTCGGCAGCAATCTCCTCCCAAGTAGCAATATTCGGCCAACATTTACATACTAGTGTATACGATGTACAATATCATGCATTCATTTCATTTTGGCCATGGTTAGCAAAACTGTAATGGTTACTAAAATACAAAATAAATGTTTACTTCATAAATCGCCAAAGGCCATTTAACTAAAAGTGCCCTTATTAAATTTTCTACGTCCGACCTCCCCCAAAGCATAACGGGCGCGCTGCGCTATCTTTCGCTTGAGAAGGCCAAATGCTGTCGTTATTAGAAGCTGACCTTTTTTGGTGAAGCTGACGAGCAGTTGGGGGCTGGGCTTTTGGCCTCTATTACTACTGTCCTACTGTCATATTCTTGGACCATTCTTCATCTCATGTTTTGTTTGATTGTTATTGTTATTTTGCAAAACTGGAAAAAAGTCGAGCAAAAACGAACGACAAAGAAAAAGTGAAAGAAGCAGTAGCGGAAGAGGATGAGGAAAGTTTTATGTTTATTTTTTATTGACACTTGGCCAAAAAGTTTTTGTCATATTTTCTGTTATTTCGGCTACCGTTTTTCTCTCCTTCCGGCCGCTGTCATTGTTGCCTAGAAAAAGGTCTCTGTTGGGTTTATAAGGTGTTAATTTGACATATTTTCAACTCGATGGGAGCGTCGTTTTTTGCCATTTGCCATTTTGCTGCTCGGACACTTCTAGGCCATGAATGGCAGTTGAATGTATTTGGAAAGCCCTCAGGACGGTCATGATTTCGCTTCTACTTTGTTTCGTTCATAGGTATAGGTATGTTGTGAGTGTGACACACACACTCCCCCCGGTGCTTGTCTAGTTATCGAGACATAAATAACTTTTTTGCTAAGTATACGCTGGGCATCATTATTGTGCTGGCATTTTATTCATATTTTCTTATTTTAATAAAAACAGAATTATAAATTCATAACGAAAAAGGGCTTGCAAAGCAGCGTGTGTTGAGCGTTTATCTTTTAATTTCCATGCAATGGGAGGGGAACGCTGAAGGCTTGAAAATCGATAATTGCCCCTTTATTTCAAGGTTAGACATCATTAATATTTCGTTATGGCCAACGCCGATTCGTGCTGTTTAAATCCAAGTAGCTGGAATTCGTTTCGAAAAAAGACGAAAACACACGCAATTCTCCCAAAAAATTATCAAAACAAATCATCAAATTATATTTAATAAAAGGGGTCATTGTTTTTGTTGAAGAAGCTTAGGTTTGTGCGATAAGGCTTTAGCAACACACTCTTTAGAATTTGAAATACAACATGTGTGTATTGCAATATTATAATTCCCGAACAACAAACTCAGTTTATATTATGATTATTTGCCATACCATGACGAAAACTTTATATGTTTGTATTTAAAAATTATAAATGGCTGGAAATCGTAATTTAGGCACAGAGATTAGGCCCTGCATCAACCACGCTGAATAAATAATTGAGATAATTTGCACTTTAGGTAAATGTTGGATACAAATTTAAGTTAAACTTAATAATTACAATTTGGAACGGACATTGGTGGTAGGTTCGATAGAACAGCCTCACAAAATCATTTTATTTTGAGGCCGGAAATGTTTTAAATTTCTTTTATCTGCTGATAATCGCAATAATTCAGAATTGTTGTTTAGTAATTTTCCCACCAGCTTGATATCTTCTGCCGGATGGACCATTTAAAAAAATTAAATTAGAGGCGGCTATAAAAAAGTACTGAATATTTTTTCAAATTTCTGATTTTATTGGAATAGTTGGACTTTGTCGTTTAATAATGGAACACAATATCATCCGATCAACCCAATTTTTCAGGACATTGGCCCAACGATGCCGCCAGCCCAGTTGTGGATGCATTGGCTTGTCAATAGTCACGTGTGAGTTCTCTGAACTCCATTTGCGGCAATTTTGCTTATTGACATAGGCACCGAGGTGAAAATGAGCTTCGAAATTGTTCACGTAAATTTCGTACAGTTTGCATTAAAGACTCCTACTTTGGAAGTAAGTTATAATTATTTCCCAATTATTATTATAACTTCCAAAGCCAAAGTAATCGGTAGTTCATATTTAAAGTTTAAATGGCCTCCCTATACAAATACAATTTTTTTGTCGAATTTCATTCAAATAGTTTTTTTATAATTTTTTCTTAATTCTCTGGAATCTTTTAGTAAACATTCGATTTTTGAAAATAATGAAGTTCGTGATAAAGTTCCTGGTACAATTTTTATACACTCCACGAGAGTATAATACTGATCGATCTGGAATCTTTTAGTAAACATTAGATTTTTGAAAATAATGAAGTTCATGATAAAGTTCCTGGTACAATTTTTATACACTCCACGAGAGTATAATACTGATCGACTTAGAATCACTTTTTGAATCGATTTAGCAATGTCCGTCTGTCTGTCCATCTATTTTTGTAATCAAAGTACAGGTCGCAATTGTAGCCAGAACCAAATGAAACTTTTTCGGGACAAGGACGAACGCTATTTAATTTGATGGAAATCGGTTCAGATTTAAATATAGCCCCCATACGAATTTCACTCCCGATTTGACTCTTTTCACTCTAGATTTTGACTTTTTCCGCTCTAGAAACCACATATTTTAACAGATTTTCTTAAATATATATATATCTCCCATTCAAATTTCGCTCCCGATTTGGCTTTTTCTGCTCTAGAAACCGCATATTTTCACCGAATTTGAGCATAACACGTTATACTTGAACTGGAAGAACTTATTACGAAAGTTAGTCACTTCATTACAAGTTTGGATATAGCCCCAATACAAATATTCTTCTCGATTTGACAAATTGGACCAGGTTATACTAGCCTATGATTAGGAAACATACAAAAATTTTTCCCGCTTTCACTTTTTTACCGAATTGAATTGTATTTGGATTGAAAGTGAAGTGTATCATGTAGTAGGTCACGCCCGACTTTAGTCTTTCCTTTATTTATATATAATATTTTCCGACAACACATTAAACAAGCCAAGAGTTAATTATAGTCAGAAATATGCACTATTTTTTATATTTTTAATTTCAACTACAATCACATTTTTTATTGTTTTAGATTAAATTCGCTATTATCTGTTAAAAACTATTCTATAAAACCGATGAGGTACTTATTTAATAAATATCAAATATCTGTGCGCTTTCTAATTGATTTGAGTTCTATAGACACATTGACCATATTCAGGCCAAAGTGAAAACAGTGGCTCCAGATAGATTTTTAATTAATTCTGTAAATTTTGTGCGAAACAAGATATCCATATTGTGGATCCTTAGTTTGTTTGGGTGCTATTTGGTGACCCTCCAAACAGAGTGAAATGACTAGCAAAACTACAATTATATAGAGACTGCAAAAAAATATTGCATAGTGATAGTGCTCATGAATACCAAAAAACTGCTATAAAATTCTTAATAAAAAGCAGAAAATATTGCAAAAAGGCGACAACATTATGTCGATTTCCTGTTCTTCCTACACATCCAAAGTCATTTTAAATCTCCTGTAGAAGACATAATAACAGGATTGTTAGATTATTTTGTACCTCTATTGCCAAATCAATTGTCAGAAATCGCCAAAAACCGCCAGATTTAAACAACTTCAATTTTTGTTAAAAAATCCATTTTATTTTTAGTTCTTGTAAAAAATATATACAATTTAGATATTATATTTGAATTGATTATTTTCATCATTTCATGATAAATAATTAAAACCTATTTTATTGGATTTTTATTACTCGTAATAAATGTTAAAAATTTTATTATACCGTGACCTAGTTTAGGCTATTCAGAATGCACTTTCAAGGCAGGGATTACCGGTTAAAAACCAATTAAGATTAAACAAGTAAAAACAGCGTTATGTTCGCCTGGTTCGAACTTTATATACCCTGCACCATAACAGGAAAATATAATTTTTGTAATTTATTTATTGGTCGATTGTGGGTGCTACTGTTGGTTATAGTTCCATTCTATTTTAATTTCACAAGTACAAATTTTGAAAATCCATTTTCTAACGTACATAGTGCAAAATAACCTAACTTCATGTTTGGACCAATTTTTACGGTAAAAGTAAAATTGCTTCAAGTTTTAGACTACCATCTCACTCACGTTCATTAGAGAGTTGAGATTTTTACTAGATATTCAATTGCATGAAGTTTTGAAGTCCTATCATACCCACGAATGTAAAAGAGTTGGGATTGTTAGAAGATCTCCAATTGCCAGAAGTTATGGAATCTCACAAGAATCTTCATTGTTAAAGCGATGGGAATGTAAAAGTTCCGCAAAATTTCTGAATCCATCTGACCCATAACACAGCTGGGACTATCACAACACAACTCCGAATGGTTGACATCATTTCTGAAGAGCAGAGAACTCACACAGAAAAATGTCAGCGCGAAGAAAACAAGATCATCAGAACCACAAGCGTCAACTTCTGCAAGCATGGATATTGCCAATAATTGAAAAAATGTTCTGAATTTTGTTTTTATGCATATTATAATTGCGTATTAATTGCATATTATTTTATTTTCATAAAGTTTTTATAAATTAATTTTTTTTGCATGATAATTTTTTAATTTTTATATTATTTTTTGAAATTCATACCTTTACTCAATTGCGAATAAAAGCGAAACGCGTGCATCGATTTTCATGATCTTTGTCTCATTTTGCTCATAGGTTATGTGACTTTGCGAAAAAGTAACTACACTTGAAACTTATTTCCGTTTTGTATTTTTTATGAATTTAAAAAAAAAAATTCTTCATTTTTTACTGGAAACTTATTTTTAACTTGGAAACTGTTGCTTGTATAGGAAAACAATATATGAACAGATTAAGGGAATTGTAATTCTTAATTTTTTAAAATTTATTTCAACTAAATCGGGCTAGTGGCTGTCGAGCTATGTCAAACAACAGGGCCTAAAACGTGATAAATTCTCCTATACGATAGTACTAACTTCAAATCGATATTAAAAATATTTCGGCAGGTAAGAAGACAAAACGAATGATGCAGAAATTATTCTTTTTGGGTATAATTTCACATACCGTTCACAGAATTGAGTTGGCAAATCATGTGTTGTACTGTGTAATTGTTTGAGAGTTGGGATACTTAGAAGATCTTCAATTGCTAAAAATCCCAACCTACAATTTTTTAGAGAATTAGGATTGCTTGAAGATCTACAATTACTTGCAATTTTTGAGCCCCATCAGAGCCTCGATTGTTGGAGAGCTCGAATAGGCAATTGTGATTTTTTTAAAGAACCACGATTATTATAAAGTTGATGTTTTATAGGATCCATGATCTACAGAAAATTTTGTAGATTTGTAGAGGTGGAGAGATGTATTTATGAAAAAACACAAATTCTTCACCTAATATATCCGTGATCTTTAGGAAGTAGGTAATTGTTCCGCGAAAATGTGCATTAATGTGTGTCTTACACATGCCCTCTCTCAAAATTTCCCCGTTTCATTAACAATTTTGACTATATTGAGTCCAAGAGTTGATTCCTAACTACAGACTTATGTTTCTATAGTGATTTTCACAACATTTGCATTAGGAAATTGAGGTTAATAGAAATACGATGATTTATGGACACCCTCACCGTTTTATAAATTCCCCTCTTAATAAACTGATAAATGGACAATCCTCAATTTCCAAGAACTGGTCATAAATGCACACCAACGTCATATGGCGGTGTGCATTTCCTGAAAACACTCCGAAATTATCACTTTATTAAGAAAGTCAAATATTTATATCTACTCAAAATATATCACCATTATATTTCATTAAAACAAACTGCACTTTCTTTGCGCAGCACAAATTGTAATTAATGACTTTTTGAGTGTGTACGAGTATTTGTAGGTAGGTAGGTCGTTCGCCCCCTCAACATTTACTAACTACCCTGGAAAATGCAAATTTTTCCCTTAAAAAGGAAAATGAAACGACCGCCACCCGAATGTTGTTAGCATTTCTCACTATTTTGACAACTTATTTCAATACGTTGTTGCTATGCATTTACACATAGATCTATACTTAGATGCATTTTCCATTTTCCCCATTTGAAAAGTTATCAACACCAGCCGAGCGTTACATGCCGGCTATGGTCGTCGCTCATAAACACTGAGTGAATAACCAGAACAACAATGAATGACAATCAGCAACCAGCAGCAAAGGCTCACTGTGGACTGTGGTGGCACTGCACCACACACTGTACACATCATGCCACGCCGCAGCTAAATGCAAACCCTGCCGAGTTTGAGGCAAAAACAACAACAGAAAATACGAAAAAACGACAACTATCAACGTTTATTAACCTTTAACAATGCAAGGCAATGGATCTCTCCTCAAACCGTCTCAAATATACAACAATATCTGTATTTATGTGCGAGTATGTATGTGCTGTGCTATGATGTGATGTGATAATAGGTTTCATTTACAATTAAATATTGTTCCCATAGAGCAGCAGCAGCAGCGGCAAAAAAATAATGTGCAGTCTGAATGGAATCGGGGAGATTCGAGGGAAAATAATACTGAAATCAAACTATCATATTGTTTAGCACAATATTTTTGTGGCATGTCTTTTGTGTGATGGAACATACAAATGGATGGACGAGGGTCAGAGGATAATTCAGGAAAAATTATTCAGCTTGTAAAGCTCTCTAATTGTGTAGACACATAAAATATATGAATTTAACGCAATTCGTCATTCTAAGTGGCAAAGTGGGAAAAGGGATAAATGGTACCAACCAAGTTTTTGAAGAAATTCGATGTATTCCTTTGAATGAAGAGACACCTGATATAGAGAGATTTTTTGAGTTTTGTTCTGTTTTAGGGATAATTAGCACGACCGAATTTCATTATTCTAACTACAGCCTTTTGGTGAGTACCATTTTACCCCCTTTGGGTACTTCCTCACTAGAGGAACATTTGTGGATCGGTGCAGGCATCTCACTATTTTTCCACCAGTGTGTACAGCTCTTTAATTGTGTGGATACGTAAAATATATGATTTTTTCGCAATTCGCCACACTAAGTGCAAAAAAGGGAAAAAGGGATAAAAATGGTACCAACCAAATTGTTGAAGATGGAATCATGGAATTTGATGTATTTCTTTGAATATATGGACACGTAACAAAGAGAGATATTTTGAGTTTTGTACTTTTTTTGGGGTAATTAATAACAATTGCTCTTTTTTTCCAATTTGACCCTAAAATACGAATTTCGAAAGATCCGTATATTCGGGTTGTCTAAGAAGTTAGGTCAACGTACCCACTGAATTTCATTATTCTAACTACAGACATTTATTTGGTACCTTTTTATCCCCTTTCGGTACGTCCCCCCTAAAAGGTACCAATTTCTAAAACATCTTTTATTTTACGACTCTACGCAGCCAGAGTAGTGTACACATCGAATTTCATCATTCTTGCTGCTGTCATTTGTTTGGTACCATTTTTATCCCCTTTCGGTACGTCCCCTAAAAGTACAATTTTTTAGAACTTCTTTCATTTTACGAGTCTACGCTGCCAGAATAACGTACACATCGAATTTAATCATTCTAGCTGCAGTCGTTTGTTTGGTACCATTATTATCCTTTTCGGTACGTTCCCATTAAAAGTACTAATTTCTGAAAATTATTTTATTCTACGATTCTACGCAGTCAGAGTAGTGTACATATCGAATTTCATGATTTTAACTGTAGACATTTGTTTGGTACCATTTTATCCTCTTTTTATCATTAGGTACTAATATCTAAAAGTTCTTTTTTATAAGTCTACGCAGTCAAAGTAATGCATACATAGAATTTCATTATTCTAACTATATCCCTCTGGTTGGTACCATTTTTATCCCCTTTGGGTACGGCCACCCTAAAAATTACCAATTTTTAAAACTTATTTTATTTTACGAGTCTACGCAGTCAGAGTAGTGTACACATCGAATTTCATTATTCTAGCTGCAGTCATTTGTTCGGTACCATTTTTATCCCCTTTCGGTACTGTCCCCCAAAAATACAAATTTTTAGAACTTCCTTCATTTTACGAGTCTACGCAGTCAGAGTAGTGTACACATCGAATTTCATTATTCTAGCTGCAGTCATTTGTTTGGTACCATTTTTGTACCCTTTCGGTACGTCCCCACAAAAAGTACAAATTTCTATAAGTTCTTTTATTTTATGAGTCTACGCAGTCAGAGTAGCGTACACATCGAATTTTTCTAGCTGCAGTCATTTGGTTGGTACCATTTTTAATCCCCTTTCGGTACGTCCCACCAAAAAGAAACAATTTCTAAAATTTCTACGAGTCTACGCAGTCAGAGTAGTGTACACACCGATTTTCTAGCTGCAGCCACTTGTTCGGTACCATTTGTATACCCTTTCGGTATGTCCCCCCAAAAAGTACCAATTTCTGAAACTTCTTCTATTTTACGAGTCTACGCAGTCAGAGTAGTGTACACATCGAATTTCATTATTCTAACTGCAGCCATTTATTCGGTACCATTTTTAGCCCCCTTCGGTATGTCGGCCCTAAAAAGTACTAATTTCTAAAAGTTCTTATGTTTTACGAGTCTACGCAGTCGGAGTAGTGTACACATCGAATTTTATTTTTCTAGCTGCAGCCATTTGTTCGGCACCATTCTTATTCCCTTTCGGAATGTATACCCTAAAAAGTACCCATTTAGAAAAAAATCTTTTATTTTAGTTCTTTTTTAGTCTACACAGTCAGAGTAATGTACACATCGAATTTCATGATTTTAATTGCAGCCATATGGTCGTACTATTTTTATTCCTTTTTTTCCCCTTAAATGTGCGAATTTTGAATTATCCACTGATTTTACAAGTCTCCACAATTAGAGCTATTTATAAACCGAATTTCACGATTGTACCTTTTGTCGTTTAATTAGTACCATTTTTCCTCTTTTTACCCTTAAAAGTACGAATTTTTAAATAACCACTGTTTCTACAAGCCTACACAATTAGAGGTATCTATAAACCGAATTTCATGATTCAACCTTTTGTCGTTTGATTGGTACCATTTCTATAATCCCCAAAGGAATGAATTTTGCAAAACTATTTGGTTCCCGATTCCGATATATGTGAAATGATAGAATATGAGTTTGAAATTATCAAAAATATTGTTTAAAAAAATTAGTGGGCATTTTCAGTCCCTGTTATGTGAAAAAAATTCCCTCAGGACCAATTTCGCCCATTTTCAATCCAGACGGACGGACAGAAACACAGACAGAAAATGAATATACTCCATGCAGGGTATAATAATTAACTATAGCACTGTAGTTGACTTCAATATATCATTTTCACTTCTTATTATTTTGTTTTATTCCACATTTCATCAATTAAAATAAAATATTGCCTTCTTCGAGCTCGAGGCCTTGATAATTTTACTTATTTAAATATAATTAGTGACTAATTAATTAATTAATTAATTAAGTTTGTATGTTTACTTTTATTGTGTAGACCCTGATGATGCAAATCAATGTAATTGCGAAATATCGGAAAATTATATTTAAATAAATAAATATTTCACTTCTTTATATATTACTGATTTTTTAAACGAAATTAAATAATTTTTTATGTCGACATAAAATATTTAATAATTATCCTACTGCTATATTCAAATATAAAATTCAGTTATTGAAATGGAAAACATTGCTTGTCCCCACTTATCACACAACCCTCGCGCTGCCTGTGCTGAGTAGTGGACGTCAACGTGCGTGTGCACGTCGTCAAAGTGGTCAACGGACAATTATAGATCCATGCGTTGGGCGTGCGGGAACGGGAACTTCATTTAGTTTTCCATATAAAGCCCGCATTGACATATTCGTTCTCTAGTTTAGTTTGTCATCAAATAGTTGTTGATTGTCGTCAATTGAAATTGATAGATTTTTAGTCTTTCTAAATTTTCTAACTTCTCTGTAAATGGTTGCACATGCTTTAAGTAGGCACACTAGTACATTTAGATATTGTATTGTTTTATTTAAATGATTTTAAATTAGAGTTTAACATACCTATTTAAATTTAAAACAATAACTTCATTCCATTTTGTTTTAGTTATTCTTTACATCATGACAATTTTCTCACATACACGGAGAAAAATTCTTCTTAGCACATTTTATCTTCAAATATATTATAGATTTATAAAGAGAAACAATTTAATCCAAATATGAATAACATTGATATTATTATAATGTCATCAGAAATTTGAGGGGGAAAAAACTCTTGAAATATATGAGAAACAGTTCGACGAAGTCGAAAAAAGAAATTCAGGTTTTTTAAAAAAAATGTAGAAAAAGTATTTTTTTTATTATTTTATATAAATTTTTATTTTTATAGCGAAGAAAACAATGTCCATATGTAAAATAGGTATGGATAAATGTAAAAATTATTAGCCTATTTTTAGACGCATTTTTTTAAATCATGTTTTTTGTTTGTCATTTGTTTAAATACCGGAAAACAATATAAATATTTTGTTTTATGTGTTGTCATTTATTCTGGTCTATAAAACCTTTCTTAGAAACTATGAAATTCAGTTCTTTTTTCAATGAACTTTTGTCATACAAGTTCATTATTTTTCATAATATGGTTTATGAAAATTTTCATAGATTTTATGAAGAAACTTCATTATTTTTATGAAAAAGTTTTATAAATAGTAATATTTTTTACTGAAGTTTCCAATATAAACTAAAAAGCTAAAAAAGGTCTGACTCGTTGACTAACCAATCAACAAACACCAGCAATGGTGTCTTTACAATATGTCTTTGACCTAGATCAGGTAGCATACTTATGTCAGATTTAACAGAGGTCAAATGAGAATTGCTAGCAGTAACCGAATAAAGTCGTTGTTGTAAGTTATGAAACATTTCAAAAAAACTATGAAATCTTTCAATTTCGAATTATATTAATGTAGCGTCATCCATGTTGTTGGTACCTTTTTATCCCGCTTTTTTCGTTTTGCCCTTTAAAAGTTCGTATTTCGAACAATTCCTTCAATTTGCGTTTTTAAGCATTTTCAGGGATGTACATGCCGAATTTCATGATTCCAGCTCCGTCTGTTTGATTGGTACCATTTTTAATCCCTTTCTACCCAATTTCCCTTACAAAAGGTACGAATGTTGAAAAATATTTGCTTAGTCGCATTCGTGCTGTAAAAGTAATGCCCGTTCCGAATTTCATGATTATAGGCCCAGTTGTTTGGTCTGGGCTGTGGTACAATTTGTATCCCATTTAATCCCTTAAAATTACAAATTTCGAAAAATGCCTTTTTATCAGTGATGTGTGCAGTAAAACGAATATACATACCGAATTTCATTATTGTGGCGTCATCCGTGTTATTGGTACCTTTTTTATCCCCTTTTCCCTTTAAAAGTACAAATTTCGAAAAATTCCTTTATTTTGCGATTCTAAGCATTTTGAATTTTATGGTTTCAGCTCCATCCATTTTATTAGTACTATTTTTATCCCTTCTTACCCGATTTCATCCCCAAAAAGTACGAATTTTAAAAAATATTTTCTTCGCGCGTTGAAGCTGTAAGAGAAATTTCAGGATTCTAGTCCCAGTCGTTTGGTCATTGCGGTAGTACAATTTTTATACCTCTTTAACCCATTTTACCCCTTAAAAGAACGAATTTCGAAAAACTCACTTCATATCTGATCTCTACGCTGTAAGAGAAATGGACACACCAAATTTCATGATTCAAGCTTCAGTCGTGTTGTTTGTACCATTTTTGTCCCTTTTAGCCACATTTTACCCCCCACAAGAACGAATTTTTCAAAAGTCACTTTTTGGGATGCCTTCTTGCCACAAGAGGAATACCAATACCAAATTTCAAGATTCTAGGCCCAGCCGTTTGGTCATTGCGGTGGTACCATATTTATCCCTTTTTTACCCCATTTTTCCCCTTAAAAGAACGAATTTCGAAAAACCCAGAACACATCTAAACTGTAAGAGAAATGTACACACCAAATTTCATAATTCTAGCTCTATCCGTTTGGTCTGGGGAGTGATCAGTCAGTCAGTCACTCAATCACGTAACTCTTTTATTTATGAAGACATCTCATAACACAATTATTTTATTGGTTATGAAATACTTCATAATCTTTAGGAAATGTTTCTATAATACAATGACATTTTTCTTTAGATCTTATGAAACTTAGTTTCAATTTCTACCAGTAATATTCCGAGGTGTAGGGTATATAAAATATAAGATTAATTTTTAATTTCATGTTTATAATTATTGTAGAGTAAGTAGCAAGTGCTCCATCAGGAAACTTACAGAGCGTTTTACTGTCACTGCTAATAAAAATATATTTAAAACAAGTAAGGAAAGGCTAAAGTCGGGCGGGGCCGACTATATAATACCCTACACCACTCCCTGCGTATGTACCTCACTTTGATTACTAAACCCGGGTATTTCATGGGAACAATTTTATGTAGTTCATACAAATTATATAAATTATATGAATATAATTTATATGCTATAAATTCATCTTTAGTCAAATTTAACGAATATGGTACATAATATGGTAATTGATACAATTGTCCGACAGACAAATACAAATTATACAGTAGTATACCAAAGTCATACCAAAGTATGGACATATGGGCATCACCCAAACAATTATCATTGCAATTCAATTCGGTAAAAATTTAAATCGGGAAGGATTTTTGCATCCTGTAAATGTATGTGTTTGACAAAAAATGTTAAATCGGAAAGGACATTTGTATGGGGGTATATTGAAACCAGGAACGATGTGACGCGCTTTCACCATGTCTGTTTATTGGTGAAATATAATATGTAAAATTTGGCCAAAATCGGTTAAACATTCGGGAGCAACATTTGTATGAGGGCTATATCTAAATCTGAACCGATCTTACCCACTTTCACCATTGGTTTTTTAGTTGGATTATAAGATGTTGTGCCAATTTTAAAGAAAAACGGGTACAATACCTGGATTTTAGAGCGGAAAAAGTCAAATCGGGAGCGACATTTGTTTGGGGGCTATATCTAAATCTGAACCGATCATACCCACTTTCAGCATAGGTGTTTCTAGTTCGATTATAAAATGTTGTGCCAATTTTAAAGAAAATCGGGTACAATATGTGGTTTCTAAAGCGGAAAAAGTGAATTCGGGAGCGACATTTGTATGGGGGCTATATCTAAATGTGAACCGATCTTACCCAATTTTTGCATACGTGTTTCTAGATGCATTATAAGATGTTCTGCAAAATTTAAAAAATAAACCGAGTACAATATGTCGTTTCTAGAGCGGAAAATGTCAAATCGGGAGCGACATTTGTATGGGGGCTATATCTAAATCTGAACCGATCTTACCCAATTTTTGCATACGTGTTTCTAGTTCGATTATAAGATGTTGTGCAAAATTTAAAGAAAATCGGGTACAATATGTCGTTTCTAGAGCGGAAAATGTCAAATCGGGAGCGACATTTGTATGGGGGCTATATCTAAATCTGAACCGATCTTATCCAATTTTTGTATACGTATTTCTAGGTGGATTATAAGATGTTCTGCAAAATTTAAAAAAAAACCGAGTACAATATGTCGTTTCTAGAGCGGAAAATGTCATATCGGGAGCGACATTTGTATGGGGGCTATATCTAAATCTGAACCGATCTTACCCAATTTTTGCATACGTGTTTCTAGTTGGATTATAAGATGTTCTGCAAAATTTAAAGAAAATCGGGAACAATATGTCGTTTCTAGAGCGGAAAATGTCAAATCGGGAGCGACATTTGTATGGGGGCTATATCTAAATCTGAACCGATCTTACCCAATTTTTGCATACGTGTTTCTAGTTGGATTATAAGATGTTCTGCAAAATTTAAAGAAAACCGTGTACAATATGTCGTTTCTAGAACGGAAAATGTCAAATCGGGAGCGACATTTGTATGGGGGCTATATCTAAATCTGAACCGATCTTACCCAATTTCGGCATAGGTGTTTCTAGTCAGATTATAAGATGTTGTACCAAATTTAAAGAAAATCGGGTACAGTATGTGGTTTCTAGAGCGCAAAATGTCAAATCGGGACCGACATTTGTATGGGGGCTATATCTAAATCTGAACCGATCTTACCCAATTTCGGCATAGGTGTTTCTAGTCAGATTATAAGATGTTGTACCAAATTTAAAGAAAATCGGGTGCAGTATGTGGTTTCTAGAGCGCAAAATGTCAAATCGGGACCGACATTTGTATGGGGGCTATATCTAAATCTGAACCGATTTCCTCCAAATTCAATACCAATGGTCCTTGGCCAGAAAAAATAACTTCTGCCAAGTTTCATGATAATCGGACAACAATTGCGACCTGTAGAGTGCGAACAAGCTTAGATGGACAGCAGACGGACGGACGGACGGTCGGACGGACGGACGGACGGACGGACAGACGGACAGACAGACATCGTTAAATCGACTCAGCTGGCGATTCTAAGCCGATCCGTATACTTAAAGGTGGGTCTAGCTCAATTATTTCTTGGTGTTACAAACATTTGGCGGAAAACTAACTTATAATACCCTAGACCACGAAGTGGTGTAGGGTATAAAAATTTAGCTTTGGTTTTTATTAAATATTACAAGGAATTGAATAAAACAAAATTAAAAAAATATATTTTTTAAGATTTGACAATCTATATATAAAGGGTGATTTTTTAAGAGCTTGATAACTTTTTTTTAAAAAAAAAAACGCATAAAATTTGCAAAATCTCATCGGTTCTTTATTTGAAACGTTAGATTGGTCCATGACATTTACTTTTTGAAGATAATTTCATTTAAATGTTGACCGCGGCTGCGTCTTAGGTGGTCCATTCGGAAAGTCCAATTTTGGGCAACTTTTTCGAGCATTTCGGCCGGAATAGCCCGAATTTCTTCGGAAATGTTGTCTTCCAAAGCTGGAATAGTTGCTGGCTTATTTCTGTAGACTTTAGACTTGACGTAGCCCCACAAAAAATAGTCTAAAGGCGTCAAATCGCATGATCTTGGTGGCCAACTTACCGGTCCATTTCTTGAGATGAATTGTTCTCCGAAGTTTTCCCTCAAAATGGCCATAGAATCGCGAGCTGTGTGGCATGTAGCGCCATCTTGTTGAAACCACATGTCAACCAAGTTCAGTTCTTCCATTTTGGGCAAAAAAAAAGTTGGATATCATCTCACGGTAGCGCTCACCATTCACAGTTACGTTACGATTCGCATCATCTTTGAAGAAGTACGGTCCAATGATGCCACCAGCCCATAAACCGCACCAAACTGTGACTTTTTCTGGATGCATTGGTAGCTCTTGCAATGCTTCTGGCTGATATTCACTCCAAAATCGACAATTCTGCCTATTTACGTACCCATTGAGCCAAAAATGAGCTTCGTCGCTGAACACAATTTCTTTCTTTCTGAACTTTCTTAACAGAGCACGCATTTTGATAATAAAATTCAATGATTTGCAAGCGTTGCTCGTTAGTAAGTCTATTCATGATGAAATGTCAAAGCATACTGAGCATCTTTCTCTTTGACACCATGTCTGAAATCCCACGTGATCTGTCAAATACTAATGCATGAAAATCCTAACCTCAAAAAAATCACTCTTTATATAAATGAATGTGTGTTTGTTTGTTTGTTCTTTATAGTAGCCTAAACTACTGAACCGATCTTCTTGAAATTTTCACTGTATGTTCATGCTGAACCGGTGGTGAAAATATTATTTTGGGGCGTAGGCGTGGCACCTCCCACACAAATTGGGGATTTATTCGTTTTTTATAAATTAGCATATTCGAAATACTGTTGCAGCTAGAGTCTTGAATTTTTGTGAAAGTTCACTAATTATTAGTCTGCACAGTTGTACCAAAAAGGGGCGGTATTGGAAAAGTGGGCGTGGCACCTCCCATACGATGTTAAAACCTATTATTGAATATTGTCAGTTATATGACACCTAGAGTGCTGACATTTTGTGTAAGTGCATCTAGCATGAATATGCTATGCAAAAAATTGCCGGTATTGGAAAAGTGGGCGTGGCACCTCCCATATGAAATTAAAACCCATTTTCGAATATATTCCGTACTATGACAGATACAATACTGATATTTTGTGTGAGTGCATCTAGCATAAACCTGCGTAGTTGTGCCAAAAATGGGCGGTATTGCGAAACTGGGCTTGGTACCTCACATACGAAGTTAAAACATATTATAGAATATGGTCAGTTCTATGACACCTAGAGTGCTGAAATTTTTTGAGAGTTGATTCAGTGTAAATAGTTGTGCAAAGACGGGCGGAAAGTGTGGGTGACCCTTCCCATATGAAATTAAAACCGATTTTAGAGTATATTCGACACCGAAATGGCGGAAAATGGCCGTGACCCTTCCCATACTAAATTAAATCTTTTGAGTATATTCGATACCGAGATTCCTATATTGTTGTGTGCGTTAATTTAGTTGTTAGACAATATACAAATAGACGGGATTTGATTTGGGGGATTTTTGATTTGAATTTTGTAAAATTTCAATTTTTTGCCTGGCGAAGCGGGCGGGGGTTCAGCTAGTTTCTTTTTTATAAAAAAAACCTGAAATTCAACAAAAATTAAAGTATCAAAAAAAATTTACTATTTCTTAAAATTGCCGTATGAAAAAATACTTTATTTTCAATCAACCCTATTGTCTACAATTACATCGGGAAATGCAGATTATTCCGCCTTACAGAAAAATACAAGTTATCAAACATTCAAACACAAGGAAATTTTCTCTTCGGTTTTTTCATGTAATTAGTCAATAGTGTAGCTGCCACCTACAGAATATGGAAAAAAGGACCGAAGATAAAATTTTATATTTAAAAAATATCTTTAAAAAAATTATCTTTATCTTAGGTGTAAATTGGGACATTGCGTCCTACTGCGGGACATCTTAGAGTTACTTTGAGTTCCCAAAGAAATATTTTGGTAGAGTTAATATTTATTTGATTAATCTCCCGCCAATATTTGCGAAATCCTTTGGCGAGAAATATGACATTTGTCTAAAACTACTATTCTTTTGTGCGATGGAATATCTTCCCATATCAGAAAGACAACAACAATACCAAAGTTCTGTTTTCATCGCCAACAAACAATACTGGCTTTAATTACTCTTTGTCAGCCAATTAACGTCTAAAGTGGCAAAAAACAAAAGAAACAAACGAAAATGCTCAGGCAACCTTTTCAAAGGCGACGCAAGAGAGATGAATGGACAGAAGGACAGACATACACAACTATTATCATCGGCAGCGGACAGAGGCAGACAGGCCGAATGCAGAAGGCGCAAAAGAACAATGTTTCCTCTAATAACGTCAACGCCACCAAATATGTTTACCTAACACTCGTCATAGTTTGGGCATAAAGAACTCGCATTGTTTCTAATGGTTCGAAATGAACTCTGGTTCTTGGGCTCTCCGACCGTCCGTCCATCCAGCTTTCGTTTGATATTGTTGCTGTGACATAAATTTTGTTTACTATCGTAAATTCACATGCAGTATAAATTTAAATAAATGTTGACATCTCTAATAAACATAAATAAAGTTTGTTTTTGTAAAGAAACCAATGGCCCCCTTTGAGCAAGCCACCAGCCAGCCGAGCCGGACGACTGCCCAGCAATTGCTGGCCAATCAAGCGTCCAATAATCAAAAGAACATCGAACCGATATATGCTTGGGGATACATACACACACACTCACCCATACGCCTATGTGTGCTGATGATGGTACCGGCCGGAGCTGGTCGAGGTGGTGGTGGTGTTGTGCCCCCTTGTTGTTGATTATAGGCTCGTGCACTACTCCAATCCGGAGTATGCAAAAAACCGGAAATGCATTCAATGCAGTTATTACGGTGGTGCGAGTACGAGTACAAGCATTTTGTTGATTTCTTTTGATGACATTATGAACGCATCAGCGCACATGGCTGGTCGAACGACCGACCGGCCGGCCGGACAATCAGACGCACAGCAATAAACAACTCAATTCTGCGTCAATCAAATGATTGAAATAATCATAAAAAACACATATCCATTGGTGGCGGTGGCGGTGGCGACGGCGGCGGCGGTGGTGGTGGTTGCGTTGCGTCCACTATTACGACAACTATTCTTTCCATATTCATTGAATGAAGAGAAATAATTATTACAATGTGATGAATAATGGCCAGTAATACGATCTGTGAATGGTCGGGGAAAATTGGAAAAATAAGTTGGTTTTATGCATTCACGACATCATTCAAATGTATCACACACATGTCATATCATCATAGCCCACTCAATTGAGTTTGTTAGGCTGTTTTCATAAAGACTCCGCTGAAATAGACTACAGTGAAATAAAGCCCAACAAATTTAAATAACACCCAAATGAGGGGAAAATTACCGAAGTGGTATGAAATATCTTAAACATGAAATGAAAAAAACCCAAATAAGTAATATTATTCCATGAATGAAGTAATAATCAACTGGGAAATAGAAATAACTGACATTAACACTCAATATGAAGAAGTGACAAGGCGATAAGTATGAAAGGGTCCAATTTTAGTATAGAAAACATGTTTGTTACTGCAACTTGTATCTCAATAAATAAAAGGTATATACATTTCAATTCTGTACTCTTTCAGTTACCTTCTTGTGCTACATCAGTCAAAATATTGATCTAATTTTCAGTTATGTTTATCAATAATTTTTGCAAGATATTTCAATATTCTGCTTTACATTCAATATTTAGAAAAAAACTAGTAAGGAAAGGCTAAAGTCGGACGGTGCCGACTATATGATACACTCCACTTTCTATGGGAATACAATTCAATTCAGTAAAAAAGTGAAAACGTGAAAAATTTTTGTATGTTTCCTAATCACAGGCTAATATGACCTGGTCCAACTTGTCAAATCGAAAATAGTACTTGTATCGGGGCTATATCCAAACATGGAATGAAGCGACTAACTTTTACAATAAGTTCTTCCAGTTGAAGTATAACGTGTTATGCTCAATTTTACGAAATTCTCTGAAAATACGCGGTTTCTGGGGGAACGAAATTTGTATGAGAGCTATATGTAAATCTGAACCGATATGGCCCATTTTCACCTTAGATGTTCCTAGTTTAAATATAAGATGTTTTGCCAATTTTGAAGAAAATCTGTGGATTCTGGAGCGGAAAAAATAAAATTGGGAACGAAATTTCTAAATCTGAACCGATCTAACAAATTTTTACAACAGGTGCTTCCAGTTGAAATATAAGGTGTTTTGCGAATTAGAGGAAAATCTGTTAAAATATGTGGATTCTAAAGCGGAAAAATTCAAATTGGGAACGAAAATTGTATAGGAGCTATATATAAATCTGAACCGATCTAACACATTTTTACCACAGGTGTTTCTAGTTAAACTATAATATGTTTTGCCAATATTGAAGAATATCTATTGAAATATGTGGTAACTAGAGTGAAAAGGGTCAAATCGGGAGTGTAATTCGTATGGGGGCTATATCTAAATCTGAACCGATTTTCTTTGAATTAAATAGCGTTCGTCCTTGTCCCGAATAATTCGTTGTGCAAAGTTTCGTTTGGTTCTGGCTACAATTGCGACCTGTATCGTGATTACAACAATAGATGGACGGACAGACGGACATTGCTAAATCGACTCAGAAAGTGATTCTAAGCCGATCGGTATAATTAGCTCCCTTCCTTTTGCGTGTTACAAACAAATGCACAAAGACATAATACTCTCGTTGAGTTTATGAATATTTTAAAAAAGAAATATTATAAATAAGTAAATTTTTTATTTCGCTCTGAACTTCTGAACGGATATTTAAATACAAAATTTGAAGTCATAGCTCCTTTCGTTTAGAAATTTCGTGTTTCCACCAGATAAACGACAGACGGGCATTGTTAGATCATAGATCCATATTACACTTGAGTTTTTCATTTTTTCTTCCTGATGCTTCTTAAAAGGACTACAATGATTTTTAAAGAATAACATGTTTCAAAAAAATATTTTAAATACTTATTCGCACCCTACGATACGATACCGATATAAGTGTCTAATTAAAAAGGAGAATATATCGAGGTCTTTTATTAAAAAGTGGCTATGAACAAAAATACGAATTTTCAGGAAGGCGAAAAAACTGATTTTCTCCTTAATTTTAAGAGTAATTTTTAATCATTCTTTTACAGTTTAATCTAAAAAGGATTACTAATTGCTACGATTAAAAAGTTTTCAAAATTTCTTATTATTCACGGTTATATGTGTCATAGCCACTTTTGCTTGTTTAACTAGACCACGAAGTGGTGTAGGGTATAAAAATTGAGCACTATGAATATAGAAATAAGCATATAGCCATTAATGCCCAAATATATAAATAAGATTTATTGTAGACTCATTATCGTTTTTAATGTATTGCTATGTAGAAAACGCATTTTCTGAGATGTACACACCGAATTTAAAGATTCAAGCTTCATTTGTTAGATTGGTACCATATTCATCCCTTTTTCTAATTTTTTTACAAAAAGTGGATATTGCGGTAGGGCATGGTAAACAAAAAAATATATAAATTGGACATTTTTGGAAAATTTTCATTTTTAAGAGAAATATGGCTAAAATGATTTTCATACGTAACATTTATGTTTTATGATTTCCTCACGATCTAGCCAACGCATCCTACTGATTATTTGTTTGTGTATAAATAACCAATATCGCCGCAATTGTTGAAAAAATCCAACAGATTATATTTTAACTTTTTCTATCCTGAATTCTGAAACTTTTCTGCCACAAATACTCCCCATGAAGTTAATAATCATATGCCAAAAAAATATTTTGGTATTCTTCATATAATAAAACGTTAATCGGATTTCTCTAAATATACTTTTCACAATTTTTGACTTCACAGCCAACATTTATCCTATTTTAGCCTCATATTTTGGAAAGTAAAATACTATTAACGGCGAAATAATGGAGTTTGATAGTACGATATAAATTAAATCTAGAAAAATGCTTTAAACAAAGAGAATTACAACCTTCGGATTTATGCTGCTCCATTTTTGAACTATTTTATTTATTTTATTTTTATGTTTATATCTACTTTTGCAGTCACTGACTAACGTATGAGTGTATAGGTTAATCAGAAATATTTGCAGAAATGGCTTTAGAAAAAAATCTTCTCCAAATTTATATGACAGATGCCAAATCAGAGAATAGTATTGCATCAAAAACTCATTTTCGAGAAAATGGTTCATAGCCACTTATGAATATAAGCCATCGATATATAGTAGTAGACTATTAATATTATAATAATGAAGCAATGAAATGTCTTTAAAACAGTACGCATAAGTATGCCTTATAGTTTGAAATACCCAGCAAAAACTTGGTAATGACACCTCATTACGCCCTGCATTATTTTGAAGTATGAAATAATTACTTGCTTATAATGGTTTAAATAAGTAGTTATTGGTAAGTTAAATTTCATAGAACTTCAGATTTTAAAAATTAATTTTCTACATTTTTGTGGTGAATCAGAGAATAACAGTGCTGTTGTTATAGCAGTTTAGTTATTCAGGCTTAAAGAAAAACAAACCTAAATTCTGTATTCAGATTGTTAACAAGTCGATACAAAATATATAATTTAATAAAAATGTTGTTTTTATCATTTATTAAGCCCATTATTGATAATTTGGCTAGTTATCAATAATGACTTATTTTGTATCTTCCTGAGCCCACTTATTTTGCAACTCTTCTAGAAGTACTTATTTATTAACTTTTCGTAAGCGTGCGTGGAAGTACTTAGAAACGGATCCGAAAAATAAGTAGTGAAGGTTTTTGGTTTGCCTTATTTCCGACATTACTTGGTAATGAGAGTTTTTGCTGGGTAGTAAACAAATATAGCAATGCTCATTAAAAGTATCACAATTTTCAGAATCTGTTACTTCAATTCTTTGTAAAGTCGAAATCCTCTAATCTACCGGTAATACTGAGGAATGCACTCCGTGGTGGAGGGTAGATAAGATTCGGCCCGGCCGAACTTAACGCCTTTTTAATTGTTATACCCTACACCACTTCGTGGACCAGGGTATTATAAGTTTGTTTCGTTGTTTGTAACACCAAGAAATAATCGAGCTAGACCCACCTTTAAGTATACGGATCGGCTTAGAATAACCAGCAGAATCGATTTAACGATGTCTGTCTGTCCGTCCGTCTGCTGTCCATCTAAGCTTGTTCGCACTCTACAAGTCGCAATTGTTGTCCGATTGTCATGAAACTTGGCAGAAGTTATTTTTTCCGGCCAATGACCATCGGCATTGAATATGGAGGAAGTCGGTTCAGATTTAGATATAAGAAATATCTCTATAATTTACACTATTACTGCTCTATAATACACATTTTACATGGGAACTAGAAACAGCTCACGGGAAAGTGGGCCACATGGGTCTATGTTTTGATATGGCCCCCATACAAATGTACATCCGATTTACAATATTACTTCACTAAAATTCACATTTTATATCGGATCTTGATCAACTTTTCCACACAATGTTACATTTATACTAGAAATACGTATTTTGAATGCCAGCTATATAAGTCAATGTTTTTGTATAGCCCCCATACAAGTGGACCCCCAGTTTACACTATTATCGCTCTAGAACCCCCATCTTACATTGGATCTTGATAAAATTTTACAGATCATGTTATATTTCAATAAAGAATACCTACTTTGAAAGTGATCTATAAAAGCCCACTTTTTAATGTAGCGGCCTTACAAGTGGGTCCCCATTTGAATTATTACCTCTCTAGTACCCACATTTTACATCGGAAGTTTTTCAAATTTTGCAGATTATATTATATTTCAACTAAGAATGCATACTATAAAAGTCAAATATATGGGTCCACATTTTGGTATAACCTCCATACTAATGGGGCCCCATTCTACTTTATTACATCTCTAGAATCCACATCGTGCATTGGATCTCGATATAATTTTGTAGATCACGTTATGTTTCAATAAAGAATACCTACTTTGAAAGTGATCTATAAAGGCCCACTTTTAAATGTAGCTCCCCATTGAATGTGGCCCCATTTTAATTTTTACCCCTCAAGGACGAAAATTTTACATCGGATTTGTTTCAAAATTTGCATTTTGCATTATATTTCAACTAAGAATACATACTATGAAAGTCAAATATGTGTCCATACTTTGGAATAACCCAAATGGGGCTCATTTTACTCTATTACAACTCTAAAATCTACTTCTTACATAGGATCATGATATATTTAAACTAGGAATACCTGCCGTGAATGAAAAATATATAGGCCCATGTTTTGGACCAGACCCCAAGTCTTGTTATAGGACTCCTTTCAAATGTCGGTCCGATTCATCCTATTACTACTGTATAATTTGTATTTGTCTGCCGGAAAATTGGATCAATTATTTACCATATTTACTACATAAAACTGCTCCCATGAAGCACCTGGGTTTAGTAATAAAAGCTAGGTATATACGCATGGAGTGGTATAAGATATTATATAGTCGGTCCCGTCCGACTTTAGCCTTTCCTTACTTGTTTTTGATCAGTATCGTTTGGCAAGTCATCATGGAAAGACTAACACCACAGCAACGTCTTCAATTGAACAGCGTTCTGTGAGAAAGAAGACCGTGGCGAATCGATTCTTCGTCGTTCTAAGCAGCTTGGCTTGTCGTATTCGACAACTTGGCGTAGTTTACGCAGAATTTTGTCTCTAAAAATTAGGAAATCGTACACTATGCACTGATATGATATGAGCCTTAGTTTGTATCCCACATCTTGTCTCGAGAAGTGACTCAAAGTAACCGTTTCGTTAATACAATGTAGTTGCTGGAATTTATTTCCCCTTTTCCCATTTATTTTCCTTAAATAAGTCAAGCTTGCAAAGACTTTCTAAAACTATGAACAAGAAGAAGACCCCATCCCATACAGAGTTTGAACAACGCCATAAGATAGCATTTGAGATTTGAGAGATTCTGCGGCGTTATTTATGTTTTATTTCAATATCAACTTTATGTGATCCATTTCATGTATAATTTATGGCATGTCTGCTTTAGTTTTTATAGTATTTAAGAACAAATATGTATGAGTTTTGGTATTTCATCTTTTTTTTTCATTTCAAAAATTTATTTCTAACCCTTTTTTGAGTGTGTGTGTGATACGGCTGCTGTTTGCTGAGATCACAGCTTAACTATTGGCCAGCATTTAACAGCAACAACAAGAAAAAATTAAACATGCTCGTATCGTCGTCCAACACATAAAAAACTGATAATTTATGAGCTCAATTTCATATTTTTTGGGGAGTCTCAAAACTACGACTACTACCGACTGTCGACTGCTGACTGCCCTGTCTGGTATTGGCATTAAACTCTTTAGAGGTTTTTCGTTTTTCGTTTTCGGTTTTTTATTTTTTCCTTTCGTTTAGAGTTCGTGGTGTTTCATTCATATCTTTTTGTTTTGTGGTCAAGCTACAATGTGGATGTGTTTTTTTTGCAACAGCAGCAGCAGTCGAGCAATCGTTGTATTTCGTTTCAAAATTTTATGCCGGCATTTGCCTTTTTGATTTGTAGTATTTTCCTTGTATTCGTTTCGCATTTGAAAGGTTTTGTTTTTATTCAGATGCTTTTTTGCGAGTGCTGGCCAAGCCAGGCCGGCCATACCCACAAAATTGACCGGAGTATCACGGAGTATTCGTGTATCTGGCTGGATATGTTTTTCGGAGCAGATCATAATAGTTCTCGTACGTTGCTGCTGCTGTTGTTGGAACATAAAAACTTTGGCAGTCATTTTGGTGTGTGGTTTTATTTTTTATATTTTCATTTCAGTTTTTTTTTCTTGCGTTCAGCTGGATAATTTTTTTATAGTGTTATGATTTGCTTCAAGTTCTTTCGATTTCGAATGCAATTTGCAGCGAACGAACAACAGAACAGATTAAATTAAATCGTTAAATGGCTTTTAGGAAATACCCTTATAATTCGTTCGTTTGTGTTTTTTTTTGCATCAGACGTTCTTTGTCTGTCCAAAATATGTATGTATGTATATCTTAGCGATATGCCCGAAAAAATTATGCATGGCATACAAGCACACATATTTGTGGGACTTCATAAATAAATAAATAAATAAATAAAATAAATAATTGCCAGTCAGAAGGCCACAATGAAATATAGAGAAAATTATGTTTAATATGTTATATGTATTTATAATATAATTTATGATTCCGTGCCTTTCGGTTTTCTTTGGGGGTGAATTCTTAGAAATGACTCACTTTTGTTGTGGCATTTAAGCTTGAGATTTTTTTGTTTGCTATGAATTTCAAATTCAAATTTTAAATCGCATTTATCGAGTCCAACAATTAGGAAGTACATATGTATGTATGTAGGTTTTCGAATGTATTGTTGCGTTTAGTCTAGGAAAAAAATTCATTTAATATCTTTGCCAAGCAAAAACGTTTCAAGAACTCCGTACATGAAGGCGGAGTCTCAGTCAAGTAAAGGCGCGAATTACAATTGTTTACCTGCTTAAAGGATCCAGGGTGGTTCTACCCTTATATGTGGTTGATTCTGAGATTACCGGATAATTTTCTGTTTGTGTTTATTTAAATTCTGAAAAGTAAAAACATCCCACTTTATTATTTACTTTATAGGTTTTACACAGTTACTAATATAATTTTTTCCAAAATAGTTTTGTTCTTCAAAAATGGCTTCCAAAGAGTTCAAACGTCATTACCATCGCTGACCAAAGCACTACTTTCATTTAGTTTTTTCTAAACTTCTAAGATAAATATTATACATTTTAAAAACAAGTAAGGAAAGGCTAAAGTCGGGCGGACTATATAATATCCTTCACCACTCCCTGCGTATATACCACGCTTTGATTACTAAACCCAGGTGTTTCATGTGAGCGATTTTATGCAGTTCATATAAATGCTACTATAAATTCATCTTTATTCATATTTAACAAATATGGAAAATAATTGATCCAATTTTCCTGCAGACAAATACAAATTATACAGTAGTAATAGGATGAATCGGAGACCGACATTTGAATGGAGGCCTATAACAACACTGGTTCAAAACATGGGCCTATATATTTCTCATTCACGGTAGGTATTCATAGTTGCAATATATCATGATCCGATGTAAGACGTAGTTTCTAGAGCTGTATCAAAGTAGAATGGGGGCCCAATTTGTATGGGGGTTATACCAATATAATACAAAATTTGAAAAACTTCCGATGTAAAATGTGGGTCCTAGAGAGGTAATAATTCAAACGGGGCCCACTTGTAAGGGCGCTACATTAAAAAGTGGGCCTTTATAGATTTCAAAGTAGGTATTCTTAATTGAAATATAACATGATCTGCAAAATTTTATCAAGATCCAATGTAAGATGTGCGTTCTAGAGCGATAATAGTGTAAACTGGGGGCCCATTTGTATGGGGGCTATACCAAAACGTTGACCCATATAGTTTGCTTTCAAAATACGTGTTTCTAGTATAAATGTAACATTGTGCATTTTAGAGCAGTAATATTGTAAATCGTATGTACATTTGTATGGGGGCTATTTCAAAAAATAGACCCATGTGGTCCAGTTTCCCGTGAGCTGTTTCTATATTCAAAAAATCAATGCGAATCACTCTTTATGGCAGAGGTATCATGAAACATTTGAGAACTATTTCATGTTGTCATTTCTCATTTGAAGGCCGATATCTTTTCGAAAATTTTCCACGTAAATTTCTTACAGTTTGCGTTAAAGACTCACTACTTTGGAAGTAAGTTTTTTATATTTCCCAATTTTATTCGAGCGTACATCTTCCCATTTTGCAAATGTCAAACGTAAACCTGAAAATAAAAATGAATATTAATCTACCTTTCAAAGTCAAAGTAATCTGTAATTCAAATATAAAATTTTGAATGACCCACCCTATGCATGTCGAATTACATGTTCCTAGGAGTTATATTTTGATTGGTTCCATTGTATCCCCTTTGTCGCAATTCACACCCCAATTGTATGAATCACCTACTTTCGCACACCAGACAGACAGGTTTTTCGGAAATACCACTCCTTTAAAAAGGATGATTTTATCTCAATTTGCTATTTAATGGCATGACGGAATATGGCGGAATTTTTGTCTTCTCGTATAAACAACTTGGTAAAAAAATAAAATTTACGATTCTATTATGTTCAGCATTATAACCTCTTGTTAATGCTTCAGATTTGTTAAATAAATTGCCAACCTTTATCTTTGTTCTCCATAAAAAATATTTTCTCAAACTGTTTTATTCAATTAAAAATCTTTTCTATAATAGAAACTAAAACACTCACCGCTGTTGCATCGCTGACTAACGATTAATTATGCTAGAATCAAAATGTTTTTATACACTCCACGAGAGTATTATGGCTTTGTGCATTTGTTTGTAACACACAAAAGGAAGCGAGTTAGATCCATCGACTTAGAATCACTTTCTGAGTCGATTTAGCAATGTCCATCTGTCTGTCCATCTATTGTTGTAATCAAATTACAGGTCGCAATTATAGTCCGATCTTAACAAAAATTGGCACAAGCAAGTTTTGTGGATCAAGGACGAACGCTATTTAATTTGGGGAAAATCGGTTCAGATTTAGATATAGCCCCCATAGAAATGTTGCTCCCGATTTGACATTTTTCGCTCTAGAAACCACATATTGTAGCCAATTTTCTTTAGATTTGGCACAACATCTTATAATCCAACTAGAAACACGTATGCAAAAATTGGATAAGATCGGTTCAGATTTAGATATAGCCCCCATACAAATGTCGCTCCCGATTTGACATTTTCCGTCCTAGAAACCCCATATTATACTCGATTTTCTTTAAATTTGACACAACATCTTACAATCCAACTAGAAGCACCTATGCAGAAATTCGGTAAGATCGGTTCAGATTTAGATATAGCCCCCATACAAATATCGCTCCCGATTTGAAATTTTCCGCTCTAGAAACCACATATTATACTCGATTTTCTTTAAATTTGGCACAACATCTTATAATCCAACTAGAAACACCTATGCGGAATTTGGGTAAGATCGGTTCAGATGTAGATATAGTCTCCATACAAATGTCGCTCCCGATTTGACTTTTTCCGCTTTAGAAACCACATATTGTACCTGATGTACTTTAAAATCGGCACAACATTTTATAATCGAACTAGAAACACCTATGTTGAAAGTGGGTAAGATCGGTTCAGATTTAGATATAGCCCTCTTCAAATTCGGCGAAATATCTTGTATTTGTTCTATAAGCAGTCATGGTGCAAATGGGTCAGATCGGTTCAGATATATACATTAGAGCGTACCAGGTTACAAGTAAAAAAAAAAAAGTTCGCCGTACACCTTCGAATATGAAGTATTATTGAAAGGTAGTTTCAAAAAATTTTTTTTTATTTTTTTATGCCGAACGTAGGGGTCGCGCTTTTACATTTTTCTATATAACTTCTGCATTTATAAACGGATTTTAAAGTGTGATACATCGATGTTTTTGTCCGATTTTTTTGTCTTTGAAGTCATTGAGCTCAAACATGATTCATGATTTTATGCGAGCTTTAATTTTCGATTATTAGAGTGGTACATTAGGGTAGTAGCAACTGAGAAATGATGGGTAAGTACCAGAAGGGGGTGCTTGAGCTCAATGACTTCAAAGACAAAAAAATCGGCCTCGTCGAGACAAAAACATCGATGTATCACACTTTAAAATCCGTTTATAAATACAAGTTATATAGAAAAATGTAAAAGCGCGACCCCTACGTTCGGCATAAAAAAATAAAAATTTTTTTTTTGAAACTACCTTTCAATAATACTTCATATTCGAAGGTGTACGGCGAACTTTTTTTTTGAGGTACGCCCTAATATACATAGCTCCCACACAAAATTTCATTCCCGAATAGAATTTGTCCGCCCTAGAAACCACGAATTTTTACCGTTTGTTTCAAAGTGAGCATAACACGTTATAATTGAACTGGAAGAACCTATTTTGAAAGTGGGTCACTTCATTCCATGTTTGTATATAGCCACGATACAAATATTCTTCTCGATTTGACCAATTGCACCGGGTCATATTAGCCTATTATTAGGAATTGTACACAAATTCTTCCCGCTTCCGTTTTCACTTTTTCCGAATTAATTGTATTCGGATAGAAAGTGGAGTGTATCATATAGTCGGTCCCGCCCGACTTTAGCCTTTCCTTACTTTTTTTGATATTCCGTAGTGTTTTCAAATAAATTGCATGGAAAAAAATGAGAATCAAAATTTGGAGTTTCGGCCAAAAAGTGGTTCTTCAAACCTGTACGCAAGGATTGGACCCATTAGAGCTTTATCACATTATAGGGTCAAATTTCCAAGAGTAAAAACAAAAAATTATAAAATATTTCTTTATCAAAACACTTTTCTAACATTAGAAAAAAAGGGCGATTATACATTCATATAAGTATATTAATTTATTGTCAATATTTGTATCTGCAAATCCTGGTAATATAGCCGGATACTCTACAAGGTTTAAGTGTTCTCATAGAATACTTTTCAGACAGTTTCTTTATACAATTTTGCAGGAGCTCACAAGAAACAATGTTACTGATTTGCATTTGATACCTCGTCATAAATCCAACTCAGCGTTTTTAATAGATTGTGGACATATCTGTATAAAATGTTCCCCAAATGTTTGCATGTTCTGCGACCAGTCAGTTTTATTCAAACAATAAATAAAATCCAAATTAACCTTTCCACAAAACAATCTACAATCTTAACCTTCCCTTATGATATTTGAGATATCTATAGAGGTAGGTATGTTAAATTTATTAGATTTATCAAACAAATAAAAACATTAATTTCAACCTTGAACCATTATAAGCAAATAATAACAAACAGCAAGCAGCAAGAAGAAGAACAAAGCAAAGAAAACAAGTTTGCTGAAGCGAAAAAGTGCACTGGTTACAATGGTAAAGGTCTTACGAAGGAAAAAATAAAACTATTAATAAATAAATAAACTTGATTACGGTTCACAACCAACCAACACCAGCTGAGGAGAGAACATTACAAAAAATATACCAAATGTTGAATGTTCCATGTACCATGTCCCATGTTTCACATAAGATCTTTCATATCCAGCCAAGATAAATCTCGGTATTTGTGTGGCCTACAGAGCTTGTGTGCTTGCGATCGAAGAAAACCTCACCTTAAACTTGGCTTTAAGTAAATTATGTGTAAAACTCATTAAACATCAAACAGAACACAGACCAACCAACAAAAACAGAAAAATCACTTGAGTGTGTGAAAGAAATAAAGCACAATTTGTTCCACAATCCACAATCCAGAGCTATGAAATATTGGTTAACAACAGAACGACCCACCAAGCCAAATGACATACTTGTGGAGTTACAGAGAGGCGGTGGAATAATAGTTCCTAGCGATAAATAATAACAATAGCAATAATAACATGAACTGAAAATATGAACAAGGTGTATAGAACCCCGAGGCACAGTGTTTCGTGAACCTATAAATGAATGTCAAAAAAGGAGGGATAAATATGAATCGATAATGTTAATATCTCAAAATAATTCTTGTCTAATTTTATTCTTTTTTTTCGAATTTGATTCTGAACCACTGTGCATCGCCGATTTTAGATGTTTTTGATATTATCGCTGAAATTTAAAAAAATCTTTAAAACAGTTGTGATTTAAAGACTATTCTGTAAATAACAAGCAAAAACGGCTTTAAATTCGGCCGGGCCGAACTTTTTATACCCTCCATCATGGATTTCATTCCACAAAGGCAAATACAGGTAAATATATATTTTTTTAATATAGCCAAACCAAAACAAATAAAAATATTGAGAAAATAATTTTATAAATAAATATAATATTTTTATTATTTCAAACCACGCTTATATGGCAAGGTTAGCAATACGTTTACACTCTATATATCGAAAAAATACTTCAAGTCAATTCCAAAAATAAATATTCGTATATTTATATTTTCAAAAAAGCTTAAATACCATAAATATTGGTAGATAGTGGTGCTACAGTTTTTGTGGTATTTCCAATCTATTTTAATTCCAAACGTACAAATTTTGAAAATCCATTATCTCACGTACACCATTTGTATCCCCTTTTTCCTATTTTACCCCCTTGAGAGTACGACTTTCCAAAATCTCTTTATTTTACGAATCGACGCAATTAGAGGGATGTAAACACAGAATTTCATCATTCTAGTAAGTCGTTTAGTTGGTACTATTTTTATACCTCTGTACCCATTGTATCCCTTTAAAGTACGAATTTTGAAAAAAAAATATTTTTCGAGTCTACGTCAGAGGAATGTATATTCCGAATTTCATGACTCTAGCTGCGGTCATTTGGTTGCTACTAAAGAGTGATTTTTTTGAGGTTAGGATTTTCATGCATTAGTATTTGACAGATCACGTGGGATTTCAGACATGGTGTCAAAGAGAAAGATGCTCAGTATGCTTTGACATTTCATCATGAATAGACTTACTAACGAGCAACGCTTGCAAATCATTGAATTTTATTATCAAAATGCGTGCTCTGTTAAGAAAGTTCAGAAAGAAAGAAATTGTGTTCAGCGACGAAGCTCATTTTTGGCTCAATGGGTACGTAATAGGCAGAATTGTCGATTTTGGAGTGAATATCAGCCAGAAGCATTGCAAGAGCTACCAATGCATCCAGAAAAAGTCACAGTTTGGTGCGGTTTATGGGCTGGTGGCATCATTGGACCGTACTTCTTCAAAGATGATGCGAATCGTAACGTAACTGCGCTACCGTGAGATGATATCCAACTTTTTTTTGCCCAAAATGGAAGAACTGAACTTGGTTGACATGTGGTTTCAACAAGATGGCGCTACATGCCACACAGCTCGCGATTCTATGGCCATTTTGAGGGAAAACTTCGGAGAACAATTCATCTCAAGAAATGGACCGGTAAGTTGGCCACCAAGATCATGCGATTTGACGCCTTTAGACTATTTTTTGTGGGGCTACGTCAAGTCTAAAGTCTACAGAAATAAGCCAGCAACTATTCCAGCTTTGGAAGACAACATTTCCGAAGAAATTCGGGCTATTCCGGCCGAAATGCTCGAAAAAGTTGCCCAAAATTGGACTTTCCGAATGGACCACCTAAGACGCAGCCGCGGTCAACATTTAAATGAAATTATCTTCAAAAAGTAAATGTCATGGACCAATCTAACGTTTCAAATAAAGAACCGATGAGATTTTGCAAATTTTATGCGTTTTTTTTTTTAAAAAAGTTATCAAGCTCTTAAAAAATCACCCTTTATTTCTCTCCCCTTTTTTCATTTTAACCCCAAAAAGTACGAACTTCGAAAAATCCGTTTATTTTACGTGCCTACACTATCAGAGGAATATATACACCGAATTTCATTATTTTAGGTGCAGCCGTTTGGTTATTATGATTATTATGTGTATTTTTAGTCCTTGTGAGGGAACAATTGTTCCATTTGGGCCGATTTCGCCCAGTTTCAATCCCAACCGATCTACGACTATAAGACGCATTTTTGAAAAAAATTGGACGACCTACCTCATTTCGTTTAGATACTAGCGTGCTTTCAACCGACGGAAAGTCTGACGGACGGTCATGGCTAGATCGTCTTAGAATTTTATGACGATCAAGAATATATATACTTTATAGGGTCTCAGGTCGATATTTCAAGGTGTTACAAACGGAATGACAAAGTTAGTATACCACCATCCTGGAGGTGGAGGGTATAAAAACAAAATGGAATTTTTATCCATGAAACACTGTGCAGTGTACATATACGAGCATCTACAAACCGACAGACTTACATACATCGTATTAGTAGGGTGTGGTCCTCAAACTCTGCATGAGCTTGATGTGCCAGTACCTTGTATGTACCTACATGTGTAGTTTGAAGCTTTGGTGGCCCTTTAACATATTATGATTGTAATTGTATTTTACACCAAATACAAGATCATTCAAGTGTAGAGAACAACACTTGTTGACAGGCCAATGGCATCGACAGCGGCATCAGCATTGGCCACGGCCATACAAATTGTTCTTTATGTGATGTGTGATGCGCCATCGAACGCATGGTACGGCCGCGCTAGTGTGTCTCAAGCGTAAAACGAAATTCAGAGTGGAACACCAACACTAACAACACAACAACACCATTCAGCCATGCCCAAGATGCAAAAGAGAGAAGATGAAGTCATAAACAACCACACGCACGAGTAGTGCCGCCTTGATAGACAAAGGAAGACATGCATGCAATACTTTCTTTGATGAAGATCACCCCACTCGGAACGAGAGTGGGATGGTAATTATGGTATACAAAAAATGCACCTGAAAATGTAAACTCAAAAATGTTTTACTTAAAAAGTAATATTTGTCGAAAAGCAAATCCAATTATTTGATTTTTTTTTATTAAAAATCCAATTTCCCACTTTGGAAATGTTTATTCGTCAACACCTGCTTGTATGTTTAATATAAGAAACTTACGTTGTTTACAAAAGTTGAGAATTTCACTTTCTCATAGAACCAGTGGTTTAAGAATAGTCTCAAAAAAATTGAAAAATTAAAAGAAAAAACAGATTTGCTGCCCCAAAGAAGTATAAGAAACATAGAAAGAAGTAAGTAAGCTTCAGTCGGCTAAACCGACTTATATATGCCCTCACTCTCAGGGAACATATATACGGAAGTTATAGGAATTTAATTTAACATGGGGCAGGATAATTTGTGTCCCAGCTTCCATATTTATAAAACGATCCCAGCTTCCACATTTATAAAACGATTGTAAAAACATGATCCAATATCAAGTCATAGTGGATCCCATGCACCAGTGTAGAAGTTATGAAGGATTTAATATTACCCAGGATAGAGACAATTGTGTGGGAGGTACAAGAAGGGGCGTGGATAAAACGTAAATATTTTTTGGTTTAAAGTGATTATAAAAAAATTTTCAAATATCAAATTTCAAATGATTTTGACTACCCGTATGGAAGTTATATCGGTTTTGTGGCAATATCGCGCAACATATATAAAATCATTGCCAAATATGAAATTTCACAATATTCCGATCATCGGTATAGGAGTTATAACAGCTTTAACTTTTCGTGTTTTAGGGAGATTCGTGTGGGAAGTACTAGTACACTTAAGTGCTAGTACACTTAAAGGTATTATAAAACAAATAAGGAAGGTTAAAGTCAGGCGTGGCAGACTATATGATACCCTACACCTAGTCAATATACCCTGTGGTGTAGGGTATAAAAAGGTTGTTACATTTGATCCGGGTATATATATATACTACAAATTGCATACTTCTATCTGTATTTGTAAAAAATAAATTTGTAAAAATATAAACTTTGAATGAGAGCTATATATAAATCTGAACCGATTTAACTCACTTTCGTCATGGATGTTTGTAGTTGAAATATGAGCTGGTTTGGCACATTTTAAGCAAATCAGTTCAAATATGCTATTTCTGGAGCGGAAATAATCAATTTAGTGGAGAAATTTGTATTGGAGCTATATATATATCTGAACCGATCTGGCCCATTTTTACCAGAGCTGTTTCTAGTTGAAATATAATTTGTTTTGCCAAATGTTAAGAAAATCTGCGAAAATATGTGGTTGCTAGAGCGGAAATAATCAAATCGGGGAGACATTTGTGTGGGAGTTATATATAAATCTGAACTGATATGACCCACTTTCGGCATAGCTGTTTATAGTTCAAATATGAGCTCGTTTGCCAAATTTTAAGAAAATCTGTTTAATTATATATATATATATATATATATATATATATATATATATATATATATATATATATATATATATCTGAACCGATCTGGCCCATTTTTACCAGAGTTGTTTCTAGTTAAAATATAAGTTGTTTTGCTAAATCTGATAAAATATGTGGTTTCTAGAGCGTAAAGAGTCAAATCATAGGAGACATTTGTATGGGAGCTATATATAAATCTGAACCGATCTGGCCTATTTTTACCAGAGCTATTTATAGTTAAAATATATGACGTTTTGCTAAATTTGAAGTAAATCTGTTGAAATATGTGGTTTCTAGAGCGGAAAAAGTAAAATCGGAAGAAAAACTTGTATGGGAGCTGTATCTAAATCTGAACCGATTTTCTTCTTTTTCGTTCGTCCTTATCTCATAAAACTTCGTTGTGCTAAGTTTCATTTACTTCTAACCACAATTGCGACCTGGACTTTGATTATAAGAATAGATGGACAGATGGACAGACGGACGGACGGACGGACATCGCTAAATCGACTAAAAAAGTGATTCTAAGTCGATCGATATAATAAACGATGGATCAATCTCGTTTCCTTTTGGGTGTTACAAACAACTGCACAAAGACATTATACCCTGTGGTGTAGGGTATAAAAATTGTCAAATACCAAAACATAGCTGCTTTCGAATATTCGTGTGGCAGTTACATCAGTTTTAATTTGACATAGGAATATGGGTCATTTGTGTAGGAGGTACCAAAAGGGGTGTGGCAATTTCACCCATCTTCGAACTTAATCTAAGTTTGGGAAAAAAACATTAACATATGCAAAGTTTGAATTAGTTCCTTAACTCCTTTCGAGAGCTTAAAAAGTCGTGAAATGGATTTGGTCCAAACATACTTGGGGTCTTAAGTCACTCCTTCAATGCGTTACACGGGAAAAAATATTTGCTTTATTTGTATACCCTCACTCTACAGAGTAGGAGCGTATATATAATTTGGGACAAAAAAACGTGTAACGCATTGAAGGAGTGATTAAGACCCTAAGAATGTTTGGACCAAATCCGTTTCATGACTTTTGAAAGCGAATGAACAAACCTCATCTCATGTTTCTAGCTGCTGGCGTATGGTTGGTACTATTTTTAACCCTCGTTTCACATTTACCCCTTAAACGTACGAAAAATCGTTTTCTTTTAGTTTGTACCATTTATAATAACCCCTTTTCCTCCCAAAAGTACAAAAAATCCTTCATATTGCGTGTCTACACATTCTGAGGAATTTATACCCTGAATTTCATGATTGCATTTCGTCATTGTATCCCTTAAAAGTACGAATTTATAAAAATTTCTTTATTTTGCGTAACTACGCAATTATTGGAGTGTTTCTAGTTGTTGTCGTTTGACTGGCACCAATTTTATACATTCCCTTTTTGGCCCTAAGTGCACGACTATCGAAATATCTCTTTATTTTTCGCTTCAACGTTGAATTACACTATTCCATATGCATCTGTTTGGCTGGTACCAATTTTATCCCCTTATACGCAGAAAAGTACAAATTTCGAAAAAAAATATTTTACATGTCTACGCAATTAGAACGATTGTTCACACTGAATTCGATGTTTTTAGCTGAGCCGAATTTCTTTGCTAAAATCACTTTTTACGTGCGTTTACGCTATAGTACCAAATTTTAAAAAAATATTAGTGGATATTTAAGGTGTTTTCTGCTAGGGAATTTTTTCCCTCCCGGCCTACTTCGTCCATTTGCAGTCACAACTTCTTTACAACTAATAGTCGTATTCTTAGATCATTTTGACTTCCTAGCTCCTTTCGACTAGCTGTAGCGTGCTTTAATCAGACCGGTGGAAAGACTTGTCTTAGAATATTACACCATCCAACAGTCAATATTACACTTGACTTGAGGCGAAATGAAGTTAATTGGCGATTTTAGTTTCTCATTTCCTCATACTGATATCCCTTAAAAGGGCTACAAAGTTCCGAAGGATACAATTTTTCAAAAAATATTTTAAATACCTATTCCAACCCTACGATTCTTGTACAAGTGCCAATTTCAAGAGGATAATACCTGCTAAAAATACTTCAAATTGTGTGCTTCTATTTTTTCTATATTAATTTAGCATTAACAACCACTTCAAAACTTCCCTCTTAAAAAAATGTGATAAAGCTAAATAAAGTGAGGGGTAAACTTGAAACGTTTGTTAATGTCAAACTAATACAAATAAAAAATTGCAATTAGAAGTACTTTTAACGGATATTCTCCCCTTTAATTTAACACTTATATCGGTGTCATATGGGGCGAATAAGTATTTAAAATAATTTTTAAAAATTTTATCCGTTGAATGTTTGTAGTCCTGTGAAACGGCAAAAGGATGAGGAAATGAAAAACTAAAAATGTCAAATATGTCCAATTTAACTATAGTTGACTTATATCATCCGGTTCAAGCGTAACAACATTTTTTAAAATTGTCGTATCGTGTTACGATGCCCTAAACTAAACTTAGTAGTTTTATAAAGAGTGATTTTTTTGAGGTTAGGATTTTCATGCATTAGTATTTGACAGATCACGTGGGATTTCAGACATGGTGTCAAAGAGAAAGATGCTCAGTATGCTTTGACATTTCACTTGAATAGACTTACTAACGAGCAACGCTTGCAAATCATTGAATTTTATTACCAAAATCAGTGTTCGGTTCGAAATTTTTTATCGACAAATTTTGTTCAGCGATGAGGCTCATTTCTGGTTGAATGGCTACGTAAATAAACAAAATTGCCGCATTTGGAGTGAAGAGCAACCAGAAGCCGTTCAAGAACTGCCCATGCATCCCGAAAAATGCACTGTTTGGTGTGGTTTGTACGCTGGTGGAATCATTGGACCGTATTTTTTCAAAGATGCTGTTGGACGCAACTTTACGGTGAATGGCGATCGCTATCGTTCGATGCTAACAAACTTTTTGTTGCCAAAAATGGAAGAACTGAACTTGGTTGACATGTGGTTTCAACAAGATGGCGTTACATGCCACACAGCTCGCGATTCTATGGCCATTTTGAGGGAAAACTTCGGAGAACAATTCATCTCAAGAAATGGACCGGTAAGTTGGCCACCAAGATCATGCGATTTGACGCCTTTAGACTATTTTTTGTGGGGCTACGTCAAGTCTAAAGTCTACAGAAATAAGCCAGCAACTATTCCAGCTTTGGAAGACAACATTTCCGAAGAAATTCGGGCTATTCCGGCCGAAATGCTCGAAAAAGTTGCCCAAAATTGGACTTTCCGAATGGACCACCTAAGACGCAGCCGCGGTCAACATTTAAATGAAATTATCTTCAAAAAGTAAATGTCATAGACCAATCTAACCAATCAAATAAAGAATTTTATGCGTTTTTTTAAAAAAAAAGTTATCAAGCTCTTAAAAAATCACCCTTTACTATAATGGAGGTAGGGTTTTTTAACCGCAAATTCGGCAAGGAGTTGTGCTTCTCGTTTGTTTGGGAGAATCATCTCCTTGTAGAGGCCGGGTCGCACGGGTGACATGGTCGAAATCATGATCGTGGTAGTCTGCAGCCAAATAATAAATGTCACCATGCCATTTGTAAATAAATTTGCATTCTATTAAATATAGATGCAAAATGATCTTGAGCCAGGACAATATCCCAGTTCAAATCAAATAGTTTTTAAGAAAATTAATATATAATTTCCAGAGATATTCAGCACAGTTTTGTATACCCTCCACCTCCAGGATGGTGGTAGACTAACTTTGTCATTCCGTTTGTAACGCCTTGCAATATCGACCTGAGACCTTATAATGTATATATATTCTTGATCGTCATAAAATTCTAAACGAAAGGAACTAGGGCATCCAAATTTTCCATAAATACGTCTTATAGTCGTAGATCGGTTGGAATTGAAAATGGGCGAAATCGGCCCAAAGGGAAAAAATTTTCCCTCACATGGACTTAAATACCCACAACATTTTAGAGTATTTAAGCACATTTTTTAATATGTCTGCTTGAAATTACTTAATATTGGGTATGTACATTAGAGCGTACCAGGTTACAAGTAAAAAAAAAAAAGTTCGCCGTACACCTTCGAATATGAAGTATTATTGAAAGGTAGTTTCAAAAAAATTTTTTTTATTTTTTTATGCCGAACGTAGGGGTCGCGCTTTTACATTTTTCTATATAACTTCTGCATTTATAAACGGATTTTAAAGTGTGATACATCGATGTTTTTGTCCGATTTTTTTGTCTTTGAAGTCATTGAGCTCAAACATGATTCATGATTTTATGCGAGCTTTAATTTTCGATTATTAGAGTGGTACATTAGGGTAGTAGCAACTGATAAATGATGGGTAAGTACCAGAAGGGGGTGCTTGAGCTCAATGACTTCAAAGACAAAAAAATCGGCCTCGTCGAGACAAAAACATCGATGTATCACACTTTAAAATCCGTTTATAAATACAAGTTATATAGAAAAATGTAAAAGCGCGACCCCTACGTTCGGCATAAAAAAATAAAAATTTTTTTTTTTGAAACTACCTTTCAATAATACTTCATATTCGAAGGTGTACGGCGAACTTTTTTTTTGAGGTACGCCCTAATGTACATTCCCCCTATAACAAAAAAGTACACCATAAAGTGATTTTTATTCGTAGGGGGTGAAATGGGGCAAAAAGGGATAAAAATGGTACCTATCAAACGACAACAGCTAGAAACACGAAATTTGCTGTGTATATTCCTCTAATTGAGTAGATACATAATATAAAAGTATTTTTATCAAATTTGTACTTTTAAGGGATAAAATGGGAATAGAGGGATAAAAATGGTACAAACGACTGCACCTAGAATAATGAAATTCAGTGTATACATTCCTCTGATTGCGTAGACGCGTAAAATAAATGGTTTTTGAAATTAGTACTTTTTGTGGTTAAAATGGAAAAAAGGGATAAAAATAGTACCAACCAAATGACCGCAGCTAGAATCATGAAATTCGGAATATACATTCCTCTGACTGCGTAGACACGAAAAATAAAAGATTGTTTACAAATTCGTACTTCCAAGGGATGCAATGTGTACAGAGGGATAAAAATAGTACCAACTAAACGACTTACTACAATGATGGTGTGTACGTACCTCTTATTGCGTAGACACTTAAATGAAGAGATTTTAGAAAGTCGTACTCTTAAAGGGGGTAAATAGGAAAAAGGGGATACAAATGGTACCAACCAAATGGCCGCAGCTAGAATCATGGAAGCCTCTGTGGAATGCAATCCATGGTGGAGGGTATATAAAGTTCGGCCCGGCCTATAATACTTCATAGTATTTGCTTAAAATATTATATCTTATCATGCCACCCTCCTAAATGCATCTGCATACGCCTGTCCTCGCCCAGCCGGCGTGAACGTCATGCTCTGAGTGGTAGTACTTTGTTGACTTTACCATAGCATAGCCAGCCCATAATGTAAACACGGCAAGACAATACAACTTCCAATTCTATTTAGACCTTTCGATTCTCAATGAGCATGAAGTACGTCCGAGCACACAAGTGCCATCGAATATCGAACGATTACTTTTCAGAATTCCCTGTGTCTTCGCATACTATTTATTTAACAATTAGTTTATATGTCATAATTATAGTTACAGTTTTTTATAACAACATTTGTTATATATCTTTCTCTCGACCTCTGTGTGCGTTCGTCCGTCCATCAATTCGTTTGTCTATCAGCATGATTGATTTTTTCTTGTATATTTTACAAATTAACACTCTACTGTCAAAGGAACGGAAATCTGTGCTGCGCTACACAAAAGACACTAGCCGAGTTGTCGTTGTCCTAATTGAGATTTGTTCTGCGACGTGTTCGACGATATTTGTTTAAGACAATTGATATATCTTGTTTCGTGTCATTATCGTGCCGAAAATAAACCAAAAGGTACTACAGCCGTTATGTAAACAAAAGTGACGAACAAACTGGCGGAGAACAAATTGGTGTCACGAGGTGTAGAGTGCATGTTTGTCGAACAATTTTCATTGAGGTAAAGGTAATAAACATTCAGCGAGGTCGATGAAAAGCCAAATGATATAACCACAGAAATTTATTTTACTTTGAAATGCCGGAGTAAAGAGGACACAATTGTCCTAAGAGGTTTAAACTGTTCTGAGGACATGAGATTTAGTCAAATCAAAGTACTATAAATATTGCCAGCGATTGTTTGTTTAGTGATCGATTTTGATTGAATTTTAGGTGATTTGAATGTATATATTCGAATGCCGGCTATTTCGATCAGGATTCTCTTGTTGCGAAGAAAATTTTGTGTTTGGTAATGGAAAGGAGGATTGTTTGTTTAGTGATCGATTTTGATTGAATTTTAGGTGATTTGAATGTATTTATTCGAATGTCGGCTATTTCGACCAGGATTCTCTTCATGCGACGAAAATTTTGTGTTAGGTAATGGAAAGGAGGAGAACCACACTCAACTATACACATCTCGACCGAATAGACATTTCGTATCTTGTGTGGGGATAACTCATCAGTGTACCTTCTGCATAGAGTGCTTGTGTTACCATCATCAGCCGTATATATATTTAAATTTTTGTAAATTTAATTCTGTCTCCGCGGCCTTTCTTAATTTAGTTTTTCATATTTTCCATCAATTAACAGATACGAAATTGTGATTTTAATAATTTGACACGATTTTTTCAAGGGTCTACCCCAATAACCCCGCTCTAGCATCGTTAACAATCAACCATAAAATTTGAATTATTTATTCGTTATGCCCTTTGGCATTTCAGCTAACGCTGCGAACACATGCAAGCCTCATTGTTTCAATGTGTATAAGGGTATATCATATTTTTGTTAGTTTTTTGTTTGGTCTTTGGTAAATAAATGTTCAATTAAATATTTGAGGTCGATTGTTTGTATTGGTTGTGGTGGTTAGGTGTTATGCATTTGTTAAATTGATTTTTTTAACAAATATTTAATGGGGAAATAATTTAATTAGGGTATATGTATTTGGTATCGAGTTAGTAGAGTTCAAGAGCTATATGTATTAATGCATATCAAGGCTCAGAATTATTCAATGACATACTTCTGAATCACAAATGAATATTTAGATAAATAATTTTGGGCAGCGCTTAACCACCATGAATTTGGAAAACAATATCTGAGCTAAAAAAGATGCTTGATGTGTAGGAATAAAAAGATTTCGTATCAGAATGGTTCATGTGGTTGCTCTCAATAGTTCCTTAATGCACCGTTTATCAACTTAAATATAGACTTTTTTGGATCTAATGTGTGAGTGCTTGCATTATTCTGGGGGACAATTATTTTCGTTGGCAAATTTATGCGACTTATGGACTAGAGCATCATTTTTTGAAAATGCGGCAATTTAAACCTGGAATGTTACCTGTCCTCGTTGTAGCGATATGATAAGCGAGATATTTCTGATATTGTTGTGGTCGTTATACACTGCTACGATAAATGGACAGAAATCAGAAAACTTACTTGCTTCGAATTTAAGTTTTTTTATATCGTTTTAAAGGTAATAGTCCCAGTAAGAAAAATTTGGAAAACAAATTTTCCTAGAAATAGTTGTTTGGCCTCCAGAGAGTGGGCTATTTGCATGTAAATTAAATTGATTTTGTAGTTCCGTTCGTGAGTAGTTCAAGAAAATATTGCTCAAAAATGCATTTTTAAACGGAATTGAATATTCTTATACTTACTGCGTAGCTAGGGAGTGGAACGAATTTTGTTTTTTTCTAACTCTTAATTTTTTTTAATTATTTTTCATGTATTTAATTTGTAAAGATGACTATTTGTAAAATTCCCTGTTTTGAAAGCAAAAAACATCATAAAATTCGGTGAAATTTGTTTTTATAATAAATTAATTTGAACTGTAATCTATTACAAAAAAGCAAAATATTCTCCTATTTTTCCAAGTGTCTAAAATTTAGCATATAGAGGGATGATCTCTCCGAATTTTAAGTTTCTAGCTGTTGTCGTTAGACTGGCACCAATTTTATACCTTATCCCCTTTTTTGGCCCTAAATGCACGGCTATCGAAATATTTGTGTATGTTTGACTGGTTCCAATTTTATACCTTTATCAGTAATTTTATAACCTTCGAAAAGTACGAAATTCCAAAAAAAAAATATTTTACATGTCTACGCAATCGGAGCGATGTTCACACCGAAATTGATGTTTTTAGCTGAACCGAATTTGTGGTTCCTATTTGCAAAAATCAATTTTTTCGCGCGTTCACGCATTTAAAAAGAAATAAAAAAGAAAATGTTAGTGGATATTGAGTGTGTTTTCTACCCTTACTAGGGATTGTTTTTCCTATTTCGTCCATTTGCAGTCGCAACTTCTCTACAACTAATAGTCATATTCTTAGAAAATTTTAGCTTCCTAACTCCTTTAGTCTAGCTGTAGCGTGCTTTAAACAGACCCATGGAAAGACTGACGGATCGTCTTAAATAAAACACCATAGTATTCTTCTATCTGTATTAAATTAGCATTAATCTTGCAATCAATATTGATGAATGTAGTGGGCTGCCAAGTAATAAAAACACACTATCAGTTTTTTAATAAATTTTTTATTCTACATGTACACGCGATTAGAGAGATTCAAAACAGAGGTTTAAGACACTACTTGACGCTCCCGTTAGAGTGGCCACGTAATCCAGCCACGATTGGTACCATTTTTATCCCTTTTTGTCCCTCAAGAAGTATTTATAATTTTATTGTGGCCGGTTATGCTATAAAAGGATACAAAATATTAAATAAACTCAAGGCAGGAATCTTGAAAAAATATGCTTAAATACTCCAAATATTAGGGTTAATGTCCTATCCTTGTTAGGTAAAATTGTTTCTCTCTGGACCGATTTAAAAAATTTGAATCTAATGCGATCTACCTCTTTTCGTTTAGATATTATCGTACGTTAACAGATGTATGGAGAGACAATTTTATGACGATCAAGAATATATCGTTAGCTTAATATGCCAATATCAGTTTCCTTTCATATAATGGTAAACTTATCTCTAATATATCTACCATACAGAAAACAAATAGTTTCATTATTTTATTTATTGACTGTTTTGATTAAGAATCTATTAGAATTGTGTGCTATGTTAGAAGTGTTCAGATTTTGTTAAATTTTATCATTCTCCTTAAGCTCTATATAAAGGGTGATTTTTTAAGAGCTTGATAAATTTTTTTAAAAAAAAAACGCATAAAATTTGCAAAATCTCATCGGTTCTTTATTTGAAACGTTAGATTGGTCCATGACATTTACTTTTTGAAGATAATTTCATTTAAATGTTGACCGCGGCTGCGTCTTAGGTGGTCCATCCGCTTAGTCCAATTTTGGCATTTCCACGTTTTTGAGTAACAGAGACCCAATTGGTGCGAACGGCGACGAATCGAAAATTGGTGGTCATCATTAACACTGGCCGATACAGCTGCGATATTTTCTTCAGTTCGCACTCTACGTAAGCGTGTTGGTGGTTTAATGTCCAACAATGTAAATTTGGTGCGAAATTTAGTCACAATAGCCCGAATAGCCGCTTCAGTGGGTCGATTAAACTGACCATAAAATGGAAGCGCGCAATGAACTTTCTTAACAGAGCACGCATTTTGATAATAAAATTCAATAATTTGCAAGCGTTGTTCGTTTGTAAGACGATTCATGATGAAATGTCAAAGCATACTGAGCATCTTTCTCTTTGACACCATGTCTGAAATCCCACGTGATCTGTCAAATACTAATGCATGAAAATCCTAACCTCAAAAAAATCACTCTTTACATACTTTATATGACCTCAGGTTGATATTTCAAGGTCGTACAAACGCAATGACAAACTTAGTATATTGTGGATGGTATAAAAGTCGGTATTAAAAAATCTGATCCATCAACAAGAACATTTGCAAATCATCATCCAGGTAAATAGTGGCAGACTCGAATCTACACTTCGCCTGGAGGATATATTAAGATAAATTTTCCATAAAAATCTCGGATGATCTATCTCACAACTAATTGAAAATCTAATTAACTCTACATTTTCCACGCTCCCTTCCAACAATACGAATATTTGATTTCAAATAAAGCATGGAGAAGCTATTCCATCTCTAATTTTCGGTGCGGCTAATGTTTGCTCAACATTTCCATACGAAAGAAATACCATCATTATAACATTACTTGCTTTAATTACTATTGATCCAATAATTATAAGGTTTTATGTTCGAACACGGCTTGGGCGATGGCGGCTCTGTCTGCTACTGCTGTGTTTTGGGGTGTTCGTACTTTGATTAGACAAAGAAGTTACTCCTCGACTCGGCGGAATAACAGCGGCAACAGCAATAAATTAATTGCCTTCTTCTTTTTTTAAATATTGTATAGATGATAAGGCAAAAAAGGCCACAATTCACGTGTTTTGGCCGTCATACAGGCCTCTTCTGGTCTTCTGATGGGCTATCCACTGAATGGGAAACTCGTAAGGCTCTGAAGCAATAGATGTCTATTTGCCCAGACTTAAAATACCCTCGTACCTATAAATCATATTGGAAAGATTTGCATATCATTTTTAAAATTTTTCATAATAAACCAAAAACGAAAAACATACACACAACACTTTGGTTGATTTGGAATCCACAGAGAGTAGATATTACAAAATCATAATAAATAAATTTCAATTTGTCTGAGTGGCCGCATCGCATATCAGCATCTTGGAAATCTCTGCGGTATGTTGTAGTAGTAGTAGCAGTCGTAGTTGTTGTAGCTTCCAACGCTGCCAATGTGGTGGAGGCATACATTATGCTTCTCTGGAAAATAGTTTTAAATTATGTTTTGACCTTAATTAGTGATGCTTTTAATTAAATGCATCTTCTTTTCGTCGTCGTCGTTCGTTGCCTTGCTTCTGCTTCCCATAAGATCCCACTACACATGATATCCACGGGGCTATGCGAGACAGAGACATATCTATCTGTCTATTCATCGGTCACATATGCCGCATAGCCAGCCATTCGCTTTAAACGTTTGTGAAGCATATTGGTACTTTCAAATCAAAGGGATATAAAGAAATTTAAATTAGTGAAAAAATAAAATGACTACAAATTGCTTTTTTAGTGGGGTAAAGTAATAAAAAGACATAAGCGTCGCGTGGTCTTCATGCGATGCAGGCGTAGGTGAAAGGGTAAAATGGGGCAAAGAGAAGGTAAGAATCCGAAGAGACCTGCCGGCAATAACACTCCACACTATCCATTTAGTTTTGATTGGACGTGTGCCAGGTATTCGGCATCTTCATACAATTTAAAATGCAATACATTGGGGAGCCTGCAAGTAGATAAATATTGATAGTGTGATAAATATATTTAGAAAATTTTTGAGTTAATTTTTAACCATAGAAATTTATAAAAATAAATTTGATCAATTTTGACTGGAATTTATTTAAAATTATGAAAACAAAATCAATTTATATTTATTTATTTATTTATTTATATATTTATGAGGGCATTTACATATTATCAATTCTGATCGAACGTGAAATTATACGACTCATGCTCTCAATATTTTCCTCGACCAGTTGGCTTGTGGCACTCCCGCCTGATAATACTCAATGTCGCTTAACACCGGGTTTGGATAGCCGCGTTTCGCAGAAAAATCTCCAGATGATGTATCCTGACTAAAATCAGCGTTGGTTCTGACAAATCCTAATAACAACGAATAATCAGAGGGACAAATTTAACTGTCTAGGTTGCCAAAAAAATCGTTTCTGGCAATATTTACAAATGTGAGTCAATTTTAACGATTTCTCAAGTTTATTAATCCACGAGATGAAAAGAAAGATATGAATTTGAATCTTCCATAGTGCGAATCTTCTTTAGTGGTGCGAAAGTATAGAATATATTGCCAAAGACTTCTGTATACAAGGAAACTTCAGATGTCAGTTTTAGTAATTTCTTTGAAAACAATGACAGATGGCAGCTTGGAAATGTGTCAACATTGCAAAGCTTGAGTTAAAAGTTTGAGTATTCCAAATTATTGATTATTTGTTGGACGACCATAAATAACAGTATCTAGATTGTTGACCGGAGCAGTCGGCTAGTTCAAGCAATCCTGTCAGGATTTAAAATATGTCGTACGAGCTGTGAAGACAACAATCGCTTGATAGAACAACTTAGTTGGCTACACCAAAAAAATTAAGAAAATCTAGTTAGTTTCGGGCCAAATGTTTGTAACACCAAGAAATAATCGAGCTAGACCCACCTTTAAGTATACCGATCGGCTTAGAATCACCAGCTGAGTCGATTTAACGATGTCTGTCTGTCCGTCCGTCCGTCTGCTGTCCATCTAAGCTTGTTCGCACTCTACAGGTCGCAATTGTTGTCCGATTGTCATGAAACTTGGCAGAATTTATTTTTTCTGGACAAGGACCATCGGTATTGAATTTAGAGGAAATCGGTTCAGATTTAGATATAGCCCCCATACAAATGTCGCTTCCGATTTGACATTTTCCGCTCTGGAAACGACATATTGTACCCGATTTTTTTTAAATTTGGCAGAACATCTTACAATCCAACTAGAAATACGTATGCAAAAATTGGGTAAGATCGGTTCAGATTCAGATATAGCCCCATACAAATGTCGCTCCCGATTTGACATTTTCCGCTCTAGAAACGACATATTGTACCCGATTTTCTTTAAATTTGGCAGAACATCTTATAATCGAACTAGAAACACGTACGCAAAAATTGGGTAAGATCGGTTCAGATTCAGATATAGCCCCCATACAAATGTCGCTCCCGATTTGGCATTTTCCGCTCTAGATCTTATAATCGAACTAGAAACACGTATGCAAAAATTGGGTAAGATCGGTTCAGATTCAGATATAGCCCCCATACAAATGTCGCTTCCGATTTGACATTTTCCGCTCTGGAAACGACATATTGTACCCGATTTTTTTTAAATTTGGCAGAACATCTTACAATCCAACTAGAAATACGTATGCAAAAATTGGGTAAGATCGGTTCAGATGCAGATATAGCCCCCATACAAATGTCGCTCCCGATTTGACATTTTCCGCTCTAGAAAAGACATATTGTACCCAATTTTCTTTAAATTTTGCAGAATATCTTATAATCGAACTAAAAACACGTATGCAAAAATTGGGTAAGATCAGTTCAGATTTAGATATAGCCCCCATACAAATGTCGCTCCCGATTTGACATTTTCCGCTCTAGAAACGTCATATTGTACCCGATTTTCTTTAAATTTTGCAAAACATCTTATAATCCGACTAGAAACACGTATGCAAAAATTGGTTAAGATCGGTTCAGATTTAGATATAGCCCCCATACAAATGTAGCTCCCGATTTCACTTTTTCCGCTTTAGTAACCACATATTGTACCCGATTTTCTTTAAAATTGGCACAACATTTTATAATCCAACTAAAAAACCTATGATGAAAGAGGGTAAGATCGGTTCAGATTTAGATATAGCCCTCATACAAATGTTGCTCCCGAATGTTTAACCGATTTTGGCCAAACTTTACATATTATATTTCACCAATAAACATACATGGTGAAAGCGAGTCACATCGTTCCAGGTTTTAATATACCCCCATACAAATGTCCTTTCCGATTTAACATTTTTTGTCAAACACATACATTTACAGGATGCAAGAATCCTTCCCGATTTCAATTTTTTACCCAATTGAATTGAAATGAGAATTGTTTGGGTGATGCCCATATGTCCATACTTTGGTATGACTTTGGTTAACTACTGTATAATTTGTATTTGTCTGTCAAACAATTGGATCAATTACCATATTATTTACCATATTCGTTAAATTTGACTAAAAATGAATTTATAGCATATAAATTATATGAATATAATTTATATAATTTGTATGAACTACATAAAATTGCTCCCATGAAATACCTGGGTTTAGTAATCAAAGCGAGGTACATACGCAGGGAGTGGTGTAGGGTATTATATAGTCGGCCCCGCCCGACTTTAGCCTTTCCTTACTTGTTTATACCCTACACCACTTCGTGGACTAGGGTATTATAAGTTAGTTTCGCGCCAAATGTTTGTAACACCAAGAAATAATTGAGCTAGACCCACCTTTAAGTATACGGATCGGCTTAGAATCGCCAGCTGAGTCGATTTAACGATGTCTGTCTGTCCGTCTGTCCGTCCGTCTGCTGTCCATCTAAGCTTGTTCGCACTCTACAAGTCGCAATTGTTGTCCGGTTTTCATGAAACTTGGCAGAAGTTATTTTTTCTGGCCAAGGACCATTGGTATTGAATTTGGAGGAAATCGGTTCAGATTTAGATATAGCCCCCATACAAATGTCGGTTCCGATTTGACATTTTCCGCTCTAGAAACCACATATTGTACCCGATTTTCTTTAAATTTGGTACAACATCTTATAATCTGACTAGAAACACCTATGCCGAAATTGGGTAAGATCGGTTCAGATTTAGATATAGCCCCCATACAAATGTCGCTCCCTATTTCACTTTTTCCGCTTTAGAAACCACATATTGAACCCGATTTTCTTTAAAATTGGCACAACATCTTATAATCCAACTAGAAACACGTATGCAAAAATTGGGTAAGATCGGTTCAGATTTAGATATAGCCCCCATACAAATGTCGCTCCCGATTTGACATTTTCCGTTCTAGAAACGAAATATTGTACCCGGTTTTCTTTAAATTTTGCAGAACATCTTATAATCCAACTAGAAACACGTATGCAAAAATTGGGTAAGATCGGTTCAGATTTAGATATAGCCCTCATACAAATGTCGCTCCCGATTTGACATTTTCCGTTCTAGAAACGACATATTGTACTCGGTTTTCTTTAAATTTTGCAGAACATCTTATAATCCAACTAGAAACGCGTATGCAAAAATTGGGTAAGATCGGTTCAGATTTAGATATATGTCGCTCCCGATTTGACATTTTCCGCTCTAGAAAAGACATATTGTACCCGATTTTCTTTACATTTTGCAGAACATCTTATAGTGCAACTAGAAACACGTATGCAAAAATTGGGTAAGATCGGTTCAGATTTAGATATAGCCCCCATACAAATGTCTCTCCCGATTTGACTTTTTCCGCTCTAAAATCCAGATATTTTACCCGTTTTTCTTTAAAATTGGCACAACATCTTATAATCCAACTAAAAAACCAATGGTGAAAGTGGGTAAGATCGGTTCAGATTTAGATATAGCCCTCATACAAATGTTGCTCCCGAATGTTTAACCGATTTTGGCCAAATTTTACATATTATATTTCACCAATAAACAGACATGGTGAAAGCGCGTCACATCGTTCCTGGTTTCAATATACCCCCATACAAATGTCCTTTCCGATTTAACATTTTTTGTTAAACACATACATTTACAGGATGCAAAAATCCTTCCCGATTTAAATTTTTACCGAATTGAATCGCAATGAGAATTGTTTGGGTGATGCCCATATGTCCATACTTTGGTATGACTTTGGTATACTACTGTATAATTTGTATTTGTCTGTCGGACAATTGGATCAATTACCATATTATTTACCATATTCGTTAAATTTGACTAAAGATGATTTTATAGCATATACATTATATTCATATAATTTATATAATTTGTATGAACTACATAAAATTGTTCCCATGAAATACCTGGGTTTAGTAATCAAAGTGAGGTACATACGCAGGGAGTGGTGTAGGGTATTATATAGTCGGCCCCGCCCGACCTTAGCCTTTCCTTACTTGTTTTAAATTTAAAACGGTGGATTAAGTCACTATTTGGCGATCCCGTGAGCTTCACTGCAAGGTTGGGTAGATCTCGGTTTGGTAACATTGAGGTGGTGTATAGAACACAGAGGTCTATTGTGGTCTGATCTATTGTAGAAATTAGTAAGTAAATCATATTAGAAGTATTATTGGAATTTAAATCAATAAATTAATAATTTGTATTCGAAACAAAAGAAAAATATTATTTGTAAAATAGTGGTCTCCAAACAATATAAAAAATAACGCACAAAACAATGTCTGCATGCGAAAGATCTGTGAATAAATGTAGACGCAAAAAATATGATTTTTTTATTTTTTTTTTGTACATAGCACGAAACCCCTTTACAAATTGGATAACATAACATTTTATTTCCATTTGTAATAGTTGGGATTTTAGCTAAAAATGCAAAATTTCAGAAAATCAATGGATAAATGTGAATGTAAAATTCGCAACATTTGTAGCCATAATAATTACCTTGGACGGTAGTGGAAACTTAAACACCGAAGGTAGAGAGTTAACATCTTTCAGACTTTGATCTGGTGCAGAAATATACTTTACTCTATAACATGACTGTGGGATTCGATAACCCCTAATATGTCAAGTTTTGTAATGAAATATTCCATAAATAGATAGAATTATATATGCAGTTGTCAGAGGTCGACTTTAGTTTATAAAATGATAAAATATATCACACCCTTGGTATAGAATAGAATATCGAATTTATATTTTGGTACAGAAAATGACCACATAGCTACAGGCCTTAAGGGAAAACTTTGTTATAGAGGGAAACCGGAATCCTCTAGTGTAGAAAGAAAACTCAGAGAAGTCATACATAAGTAAGACGAAAGATATCCCAGGAAAACTACTCAATTTCTTTTAATACATATATCACACAGAAAGGTCTCTACCTAGGCCGCGAAGTAGAACTCAGAATTCAACTCTTACATAGTAATAGCGAATGCAAAATATTTTATAGGATAGAGATGAATGTCGGCATGATTTGGTTGCAATAAAATAATTAAGTTGAAAAAACTCGCACAGACAACCTCGTCATGAGTTTTACAAGCAATTATCGAACAGTTTATTGGGCAAATCATGCATCAATATTGAAATCCTACCTGACCTATTTTATTTTTTCTAAATCGAGACATACGTTAGAAAAATAGACTACAGAAGTATATCGAAAAAAAAATTAAAATAGTGTAGATACAAGAACTCCTCTGACTTTACACTTCTATTCTACTGCGGATGATGAACTCAAAGAGAGTTTAAATCTATGAAGTCATTGAACATAGAGCATCTAGTCCGGTATAGTAGCAGTGTTGCCGTATATTTAGGGTAATATCGTCAAATTGGGGGTCCAAAACTCGTCAAAATATTTTTGAAAATCGTCAAGAAGTCGTCAAATGGAAATAATATTTTCTCTATATGCTATTGCGTTTTAAATAAAATTCAGTTTATTTTCCCATACGTAAAGTGCGTGCAGCGTAATGTTGGTAATAAGAAATAAATCAAAAATTTATAAATAAATCCCGATTTTCTGATCAAATATTCCATTTCAGACATTTTGTTCTAGGTGGTTTAAATTATACTGAACAGTTTTTTAAAGTTACGAATTTATTCTAATATTGGACCTGATATATATATTAGGCCGGATCGATTTGTATGGAGGCAAAAATCGTTCAACGTACAAGGAAAATCGTATACTAGGGATCAAAATAAGAAACTTTGCCGAAGGAACCATACCTCTAAAACGGTCACATACAATCGTAATAATCTAGTGGCCTTGGTGAGCCAGCGATAATGTACAATTTTCCCTAGTTTGGTGGTAGCCAGATCCACCGAAACCACGTCGTTAGAAATTGCATGGGCCATGTCGTATAAGTACTTCGAATCGGTGGAAAATTCAATTTTTGTGCAAATTTTTGTATATGGAAACCCCAGGAGGGTTCAAGGGGGTGTGCTACTGGCATGGTTGGGTCCGACCCTCCAAAGTTAGTGGGGGTTGGTCATGCATTTGGACTCGATTGGGGCACTCTAATGGGTCAAAGTGGGATTTATCACAATTTGACAATGCGGGTCAAATTCCAGGACATCAGAATTCGTTTTAGAGGTAGTTTGATCCCTAGAATACGATTTTCCTTGTACATTGAGCGATTTTTAAATCTACCCGCCCTAATATAAAGGGTGATTTTTTAAGAGCTTGATAACTTTTTTTTTTAAAAAAACGCATAAAATTTGCAAAATCTCATCGGTTCTTTATTTGAAACGTTAGATTGGTCCATGACATTTACTTTTTGAAGATAATTTCATTTAAATGTTGACCGCGGCTGCGTCTTAGGTGGTCCATCCGCTTAGTCCAATTTTGGCATTTCCACGTTTTTGAGTAACAGAGACCCAATTGGTGCGAACGGCGACGAATCGAAAATTGGTGGTCATCATTAACACTGGCCGATACAGCTGCGATATTTTCTTCAGTTCGCACTCTACGTAAGCGTGTTGGTGGTTTAATGTCCAACAATGTAAATTTGGTGCGAAATTTAGTCACAATAGCCCGAATAGCCGCTTCAGTGGGTCGATTAAACTGACCATAAAATGGAAGCGCGCAATGAACTTTCTTAACAGAGCACGCATTTTGATAATAAAATTAAATAATTTGCAAGCGTTGTTCGTTTGTAAGACGATTCATGATGAAATGTCAAAGCATACTGAGCATCTTTCTCTTTGACACCATGTCTGAAATCCCACGTGATCTGTCAAATACTAATGCATGAAAATCCTAACCTCAAAAAAATCTCTCTTTATATATATATATATATATATATATATATATATATATGTATATATATATATATATTGAAAAAAAAATAAACAATTAAAAAAACGTTCTCTCGAACTTGCATATTTTTGATTTCTGAAACTTTAAAATTAAATTCAAAAAATTAAATTTATTTTCAAATTGAGGAAATTTGATCACATAGTTCATTGTAAAAGTGCATGGGATAAGTTTATTATTAATGATTCAACGATTTTCATGATTTTTTAAGATTATCTTTTTTTGTATATATTTTATGTCTAAAATATATATTTTTTGTAGTTTCGTTTTGTGACATTTTATTTAATATGTTAATACTAGCTAAAAACAGCTTTAAGAACCTTTATAATTAACCAATGCAACGGAAACAGTTACTGCTGTCAAATAACATAATAATCCGATAGTTTTAACTTTAATTATTTTTTTTTTTTTTTGATTGTCGTTTTAGAAACGGTTAATTAGTTTGATTTGGCCTGTTTTCCCCTAATTCAACCAAGAAATACTGGAGAAATATAATGAATCTAAAAGCGTCATTTCAAGGGTTAAAATCGTCAAATCGACATTACCTCTTTTTTTACCTTAAAATCGTCAAAATGACGACTGCACAGTGGCTGACACATAGTATATCCTTCGAGTTTTACAGTCGAGGTGAACTATTCTTTAGTGGGTGCGACAGTTAATAGACGGCATTACATTATGACCCAGTCATTTTACTAAATAAGTGCATTCCAGTTTACTATAGAATTCCTACGCAATTAAAATTCCAGAGTGTGTTCGTTTATGAAACTTTAGGGAGAAAAGCGGCAGTATAACTTAAGTAGAGATGGATTATCCTAGCAGCACAGCAGCTATAGAACTAGGAAGTCACGCTGTATTAATGAAAGGATATGACACACATTTACTAATATACATAATTATACCCTATATCACTTCGTGGGCTAGGGTATTATTTTTAATAAAATGGAAGATTTCTTTGTCAGTGTACAGATTTTGGTATATATCCTTCCACTTTCATCAAAAAATATAAACTCCCCCTAAAAAAAAACCTCTGAATAACAGTCGCGTTTCTATTGTCACCACCGCACTGTTCCGACAAAACAGTGGAAGGAGACACAGCTATCACCATCAGAAATGTAATACAGTGGCTTTGTTTTTAACTAATTTATATGCAGTTATGAAATAATCATCGTATACAATTCAACTATGCATAATTTCGGTTCCATCTCTACACGCGGTCTGTCCGTCCGTCCGCCCATCTGTCTGTCTGATGTTGTAGTGCTGCTGATGACTTTCTTGAGAATATCTGTCTGGCTGATGTCGTTGTCGTTGTACTTTTTCGACAACAACAACAACAAAAACAAACAAATTATTCCAATGTTTATTTAAACTCTCTTCACATGTATCTTCAGTTTGTCTGTCTGTCTGTCCGCCTGGCCATTCGAGTCGAGTGTATGAACGGGGCACAACACACTCAGGGTACGATGTCCCAACCCATCATATCCCCATACACATCCCATGCACATTAAGATGAATTCATAATACATACTGGGGTATCATGCAAAATAGTGAGCAGCACAAACACACATGCACACCCACTGATAGACCACAATCATAAATAGATAATAGACCGGAGCGATTTGATGGATTGCAGATACGAAGTTCTATAGATTGATAGATATAGAGGATCGATATTAAAAAGAATCTGTACAGAGCCTCATCCAAAATATTGGTAGAAATGCAATATAGTAAATGTCCCTGAAATTGGACAAACATGTCCCCACAATTAGCGTAGTTTCAAAACAAATGAAAATAAAGCAGTCTTTTCAAATCTGAATAAAATTGGGTGTAAGCTATTGGGAAATGTTTGAGTTCAAGCAATATGCATCAGTTCCTTGTGCCCAATCCCGGGAGAAATTCAACGACTGCCAAAATCCCCCCGGTCTAGTGCACACAACCGAATAAATGGTAACATATTTGAATATTTCTTTAAAGTGACAGTTACGAAGAATAAAAAATACAAATTTTCAGTTTCGTTTCATTTCTAACAAACACCAGTCCGCACACACACACACACTTCTTTTGGCTGGCGATGTCTTTCTGTCTGGCTGACGGTCTCACTCTAGATCTGTCCGTCTGACTATAAAGTTCAGATATTGGTTAGGTTACTGCTAGTGGTCTTGTCGTTTGTGTTGCTCTTTTATATATATATATACAATCTCATGCATGTACCCATATATGTATATATGTGTGTCAGGCCAAGTGTGTGTATGTATTTATGAAATAAAACGGAAGCCTCTGCATAAATTTTCTTTAATAAATTTTCATTTCATATTTTTCCCTACTAACTCATGTATGTATGAATGTCTGTTTGTAAAGGGTGATTTTTTAAGAGCTTGATAACTTTTTTTAAAAAAAAAACGCATAAAATTTGCAAAATCTCATCGGTTCTTTATTTGAAACGTTAGATTGGTCCATGACATTTACTTTTTGAAGATAATTTCATTTAAATGTTGACCGCGGCTGCGTCTTAGGTGGTCCATCCGCTTAGTCCAATTTTGGCATTTCCACGTTTTTGAGTAACAGAGACCCAATTGGTGCGAACGGCGACGAATCGAAAATTGGTGGTCATCATTAACACTGGCCGATACAGCTGCGATATTTTCTTCAGTTCGCACTCTACGTAAGCGTGTTGGTGGTTTAATGTCCAACAATGTAAATTTGGTGCGAAATTTAGTCACAATAGCCCGAATAGCCGCTTCAGTGGGTCGATTAAACTGACCATAAAATGGAAGCGCGCAATGAACTTTCTTAACAGAGCACGCATTTTGATAATAAAATTCAATAATTTGCAAGCGTTGTTCGTTTGTAAGACGATTCATGATGAAATGTCAAAGCATACTGAGCATCTTTCTCTTTGACACCATGTCTGAAATCCCACGTGATCTGTCAAATACTAATGCATGAAAATCCTAACCTCAAAAAAATCACTCTTTATTTCATCCAGCCAGTGTTCTTTGGGGTTTGCGTGTTTTACGTTTAAAAATTATGATGAGTTTGTTACGTTTTTGTTGCTGTTTTTGTTTTATTTTCGAAAATTTTCGTGCACTTTGATGGACAGCCCAGCGTATGGTTTGATAAGTCAGGAGTGAAATGACAGGAGGAGGGGTTGTCGGTGTCGGCGCAAACCGCTAATTAAAAATCCAATTTTGACATTTTTTGTTGTTGTGTTAAAAAGAGAGCAACAAACACTCTTTCTTCAATACGAATACAGTTGCTTTGGCACAAGACAAATTTATTGTCGGTCGGTCCTATGGAAGTAGCATCGAGGTGCAAGCAACACCACCATGAACTCTAATTCTTATTTGGCATTCTAACTCAATGGAAACAATATATCTACAAAATTTCAAATTTGGATAATATTAAAATCTTTCATTGAAGATACCTCCACATTAATAGTAAAATCTTCATCAGAATGAAAAGTACGGATGGTTCTCTCACAAATGGGCTGAAGTATTGCAAATTTTAATTTTAAGATATATATTTTTATTTGTTTAATTGCAGTCTGTAATCAATATTTTCGATATTGGCCTGGGTCCAGACCATTTTGCATCTATATCCATTTGTAAATAAATTTGCATTCTTTAAAATATGGATGCAAATGGTCTAGTGCCAGTACAATATATTAGTTATAATCAAATATAAAACAAGTAAAGGGGTGTTAAGTTCGGCCGGGCCGAACTCTATATACCCTCCACCATGGATTGCATTTCACAGACGCCGTCGATTTTCATAGTACGCAACTAGAGTGATGTACACATTGAATTTTATCATTCTAGAGGTAGTCGTTTAGTTAGTACTATATTTACCCCACTGTTCCCATTGTATCCCCAGAAAGTACGAATTCGGAAAAACCTTTCATTTTTCGTGTCTAACCAGTCAGAAGAATGTATTCTCCGAATTTCATGACTCTAGTTGCTGTCATTTGCCTGGTACCATTTTTCATTTTAACCCCAAAAAGTACGAATTTCGAAAAATACTTTTATTTTACACAACCAGAATAATGTATACACTGAATTTCATTATTTTAGGGGCAGCCGTTTGGTTGGTAACATTTGTATCCCTCTTTTCCCGTTTTACCCCTTAAAACTACGAATTTTGAAAACATTGTTTTATATTATGTATATACTCAATTAACTGAACATACACTCGTACACATACGTGCTTCTAGCTGTATTCGTTTGATAGGTACAATTTGTATCCCTTTTTGTCTCATTTCACCCCCTAGGAATAAGATGCACTTTATGGAGCGCCTTATAGTTATAGGGGGAATGTGCATACCCAATATCAAGTAAGTACAAACAGACATATTGAAAAAACATGCCTAAATACTGTAAAATATAAGGGATTATTATGGGAATTTTCAGTCCTTGTGGGCGAAAATTGTTTCCCTTTGGACCGATATCACCCAGTTGCAATCCCAACCGATATACGACTATAACACGCATTTATGGAATATTTGGACGTTCCAGGGCCTTTCGTCTAGATGCTAGTGTGCTTTCAACAGACGGACGGACATGGCTAGATCGCCTTAGGATTTTATGACGATTAAGAATATATATATATACTTTATAGGGTCTTAGGTCGATATTTCAATGTGTTACAAACGGAATGCCAAAGTTATTATACCTCCATTATGGAGGTGGAGGTTATAATACAAATTAATGCTGCCTTTCAAAGCAAAGTAATCTGTAATTCAAATTTAAAATTTTAAATGGCTCACCTGTAATTGTGTTTTTGTGGGCTCGCTGGAAATGTAATTTTCAATAATTATGATTTTTGATTTGAACTGGGATATTGTCCTGGCTCAAGACCATTTTGCTTCTATATTTAATAGAATGCATATTTATTTACAAATGGCATGGTGACATTTATTACTTGGCTGCAGACTACCACGATCATGATTTCGACCATGTCAAAAGTCTTTTCAAGTGGCTTCGCAGCGACTTTTCAACATCAAACCCGGCCTCTATAAGGAGATGATTCTCACAAACGAACGAGAATCACAACTCACTTGCCGAATTTGCGTTTAAAAAATCGCACCAAGTAATAAAGCACACATGCCATCTTACAAGCATCTCATTGAGTTGCATATGTATGAGCCAGGACAATATCCCAGTTCAAATCAAATATTGATTACAGACCAAAAAAAATGCAAACGAAAAAACTGAAACAAATTATGATTTTTGGAATTACATAAACAATTAAGGGACATATTCATTTTAATTGTGTGTCTTTAAGGTTTTCAATTTATAAATAGTAAAACATTATGCAATGAACAACAAGTGCCTATGAAACGAGCCCCATAAAATACAAATCATGCCAAGAATGTTGACGTTATTTTGGATTTTATAATAAAATGGAATAGCGGAGTTCGAATCGTGGAGCCGAAATTTAATTTAATTAAAAAATATACGATATTTTTTACATGTTTAATTTGAAAAACCAACCCAAATTCAATTTTTCTACAGGGGACTGGCGATGTTAATGTAAAATAAGAATTTTATTCGCACCTTTAATGTTAAAATTGGAGAAGTTTATCCTCCGAAGTGAAATCTTGAAATATATTTAATAGTTCAATTATTTAATTTTGTCTACAAATTAATTCAAGAATTTTGATATGTTATAAATATAGGGTGTTTTTTATTGGGGTATAGAACTTTAAGTTGGCATCACTTTTTTAACTGGCGGCCATTTTGTCAGCTGTCAAGTGATTAATATTTAGTTTGGTTTGCCATTTCATCACGAACATGTTGACAAAAGAACAACGCTTGCAAATCGTGCAAATTTATTTCGAAAGTAATGGTTCAGTTCGCGAAGTTCACCGAAAGCTCCGTCCATTTTATCGACATAATCGTCCATCAGAGCAATTAATTCGGTTAACCATGGATCGTTTTCGCACTACGTTTACTCTATGTGATAATACGCATCCGCAGAGACGTCGAACAGTGCGCACCGAAGAAACAATTGCCGCTGTAGAGCAAAGTGTTGAAGAGGACCCGAATGAATCGATTCGCCACCGTGCACAGCAATTGGAGCTTTGGAAAATTGGACCAGTAGAATTGGCTATATTCGAGCCAGCCGCGGCGGCCACATGCCCGAAATCATATTTAAACATTAATGGCATAAAATTATCCTTCCAATAAAGCCAAATTGATGGACATTAAAACGATTTACTTGTGTTTTATTTCAATTCGAAGTTCTATACCTCAATAAAAAACACCCTTTAGTTGCATAAAACGATTGATTGGGAGTAAAAATAAAAAGATCATTATCGACTTTTATAAACGCAAACTGGAACAAGTAAGGAAAGGCTAAAGTCGGGCGGGGCCGACTATATGATACACTCCACTTTCTATCCGAATACAAATCAACTCGGTAAAAAAATGAAAACGGGAAGAATTTTTGTATGTTTCCTATTCATAGGCTAATATGACCTGGTACAATTTGTCAAATCGAAAAAAAGAATATTTGTATCGGGGCCTTATCCAAATATGGAATAAAGAGACTAACTTTAAAAATAAGTTCTTCCAGTTCAAATAAAACGTGATATGCTCAGTTCGAAGAAATTCGGTGAAAATTCGTGGTTTCTGGGGCGGAAAAGTCTATCTGGGAGCGATATTTGTATTGCGGCTATTTGTAAATCTGAACCGACCTCTCTATGGCTGTTTCTAGTTGAAAAATAAGATATTTTGAAAGATTTGAAGAAGATCTGTTAAAATATGTGGTTTATAGAGTGGAAATCGTGAAATGAAAATTTCAGTGAAATCGGGAATGAAATTTGTGTGGGAGCTATATATAAATCTGAACCGATCTGACCCATTAGCACCATGGCTGTTTATAGAACAAATATAAGATATTTCGACTAATTTGAAGAGGATATGTTCAAATATGTGGTTTCTAGAGCAGAAAAAGTCAAATTGGGAGCGAAATTTTAATGGGAGCTATATATAAATCTGAACCGATCTGACCTATTTTCACCATAGGTGTTCCTAGTTTAAATATAAGTTGTTTTGCCAAATCTGAAGACAATGTGATAAAATATGTGGTTTCTAGAGCGGAAAAATTCAAAATGGGAACGGAATTTTAATGGGAGCTATATATAAATCTGAACCTATCTGACCATAGGTGTTCCCAGTTTAAATATAAGTTCTTTTGCCAATTTTGAAGATAAAATGTGGTATCTAGAGTGAAAAGAGTCAAACCGGGAGTGAAATTCTTATGGGGGTTATATCTAAATCTGAACCGATTTTCTTTATATTAAATAGCGTTCGTCCTTGTCCCGAAAAACTTCGTTGTGCAAAGTTTCGTTTGCTTCTGTCTACAATTGCGAACTGTATCGTGATTATCGTGGACAGACAGACAGACGGACATTGCTAAATCGATCCAAAAAGTGATTCTAAGTCGATCGGTATAATTAACAATGGGTCTATCTCCCTTCCTTTTGGGTGTTACAAACAAATGTACAAAGACATAATAATCTCGTGGAGTGTATAAAAATATAAATGGACACAAAAAGGGATTAGAAATATATTGAAATCGGAGTATAGGGATAAAAAAGTTCCAAGTTAGCAACAATAATTAAAAAATTGCAAACATTGTTTGATGTGAACTCGGATATTGTCCTGGCTTCAGACATTTTTGCATCTATATTTTATAGAATGCAGATTTATTTACAAATAACAGCGGTCATTTACTACCGGTTCATAGCATACCAGGTCCATGTCTTGTCGTGTCTTGACAATTTTAATATCTTTTTACCAAACACATCATACCTCCGCACCGAGCTCGTTCATCAACTTGATGTTTTGATGATGATGACGATTATTATTTTTGATGACTTTGTTTGTTGATTTTTCCAAACATTTGATTTCATCGTCATTCAGATCTACATCGTCATTCTCCTCCTCTTCATCATCGTCGTATGCAATAAGGCATATAAACATCATGTTGCCGCCGCTTGTGCTGCCGGTGATGTTGCCACAACCGGGGCCGTCCCGTCGTTGGCTGCTGCTGCTGTGCGACGCACTAACTACAACAGTTGCGAGTTGCCAGTAGAGACTGATGATGATCTAGATTTGTATAGACAGCAGCTGTACGATATGTATGTAGATTGTCTGCAATAAAGGAATAGCTCAGCTAATTTAAATAATATTTTCGTTGTCATGTTATGTTTTTCCTTCTCCAAAAACAAAAAATAATGAAAAGGTAGACAGACGACGTCTCTCATCTTAGACAAGATGCAAACAAGCCACAAACGCACGCATACACACACACTCACACCACAGCCCGGCATGGAACGTACGAACGCAAGTCAAGTGTTTTATTAAACGAATTTTTAATTTAATATGACACAACTTGTTAAAGTTCAAAACGGTTGATGTTTTTTTTGTTGTATTTTCGTCTTCTTCATCTTCATCTCCATCGTCATCGTCTTTGGCGGGAGTTGGAAACATTTTGTTGGTAATTAGACGAACAGACGTGTACGCGTACGAGTAGTTCGTCATTTGTGTGGATTGGAGTGTGCAGTGTGGCCGGGGGAGAGGAGTGGAGCAAGATTGTATCAATTTGTGTAATCATAAAAATGATCAATCTTTGAGGCCAAAAGGTCACCTGAATATGATGTCTATAATGAAGTGAAATTGGATGCTAAATGCCGAGGTAAATGGTAATTAACCGTCTGAATATAATTTGGTATTTATAGGATTCTGTCTAGAAGTGAGAGCTAGAAGTTTTGGAGCAGAATGCATTTGTAATTGGATGGTGTCTGCTGATATGTGTTATCAACAACACAACTTAATTTAGAATCGGCGATTGGAGAATTGAAATTTCTTTAAGTTTCTCCGATTTGTTTTTGATTTGGTCTATTCGTCTTTTTATTCATTTGCAATGTCGTCTTTTTATTTATTTGCAACAGTCGAAAAGTCGAATTTTCAAATGTCGAAAAGTTGACTTTTCATATATTTGCAAAAGTCGAAAAATCGACTATTCATATATTTACAAAGTCGAAACGTCGAAAAATCGACTTTACAATTACTTAAACTATACATTTATTAAAGAGCCCGGTTTGTTGTTGAAAATCGCTAACAAAGGCTTTCACGGACCAGAAATCATGATAGCGGTAGTGTGCAGCCAAGTAATAAATGTCAACACGCTATTTGTAGATACAGTTGAACTTCGATTAACCGTGATTATCTATTAACCGTGAAGCTGAGTGGTTGATTTTTTACCTCTAATAACCGTGATTTACCTCTATTATCCGTGATGCACATGTCCATGTGACTGCTTGTTGGTTTTTTTCGCATAATACACACACATCTCTCATATTAAAATTCGGTGATTCCCCTTTTTCATGAAAGTGTAATTTTCATATCAAATTTCATATTCATTCATCAGTGTGAAATTTGATCTGTCAAGACGTGTTTTCCTTCCGAAAAGAGCAAGAAAGGTTCTTTCAATTAAAGAAAAAATGGAGCTGATTAATGAATACTCAAAACGTAAAGTACCTGTAACTGTATCCGATTTAATGAAAAACAAAGATCGGATTTTAAAATTTTGCTCCGATACTGATTCAATGCTTGGCCTTAAACACAGATATACACTAAAAACATCCGAAAATCCAAAAGTTGATTTCGCAACATATGAAAGGTTTCGGCAAGAAAGATTTAAGGGAACTCCAATTTCAGGTAAGTTAACTGAAATCGAGATATTGTATGAACTTAAACTGAAATTAGCTTCTGAACTTCGGGCGAAATGATTGTCGAAAAGGCAAAAATGTTCCATTTGAAGTTAAACATGAATTCAGAGTGCACTTATTCATTTGGTTGGTTGGATAAATTCAAAAAACGTCATGGAATCCGTCGACTGAAATCTACGGGAGAAAAGGAGTGTGCTGATTATGAGACTGCTACGATGTTTGTGGACGACTTGGATGAAATCATTAAAAACGAACAACTTACAACTGAACAGATCTACAATGCAGACGAAACCAGTCTATTTTGGAGGTATTTGCATCATAGTTCTTTGGCTAGTGGTAATGAATATTCTATTGAAGGGTACAAGGAATCCAAGGAGAGAATCACAGTGCTAGTTTGTTCAAATGCTGCAGGAACTCACAAGTGTAAATTGATGATAATAGGAAAAAGTGCCCATCCAAGAGCTTTAAAAAAAACGTTGAACACCTTCCTGTGATTTATAAATCTAATAACAAAGCTTGGGTAACACAACAGCTATTTCTGCTATTTCTCAAAATTTTGTACCATAAGCAAAGGAACATCAACGGCGCATCGATCTCAAAAATAACTGTAAAATACTTTTACTATTAGACAACTGTCCATCACACCCAGATGTAAATGCTATGATATCTGAAAACGTTACAGTAAAATATCTCCCACCAAATTGCACGTCCTTGATTCAGCCTATGGATCAAGGAGTAATTCGGAGCTTCAAATGTCACTACCGTAAACTGATCGTTCAAAAACTTGTTGGTGCTAATGACAGACGTGAGTTCGTTAAATCTTTGAATATTAATACAGCTTTGTGGGCAGCCGCAGCTTCGTGGGACTATGTAACTCCACAAGTTTTAAAAAGAGTTTGGAATAACTTACTAACTCATAATGAAGATGCTCCAAATAGTCTTGTTGAGATACAAACAGATATAACCATACCGTCTGGATGTACGATTGATGCTGTCGAAAAGTGGATGGTGTGCGACTCTGATGTCGCTCCCTTTGCTATTATATCTGAAGACGAAATCGTAGACATAGTTACCCAAAGCCAAGAAGATGAGCTTGATTCAAATTCCGAGGAATCAGATGGAGGAAATGCGGACGAAACGCCTACATTGGCTCAGGCAATAGAGGCTAGTAGTATTTTGTTAGGTTTTTTAGAAAACTTGTCCAAGTAAAAAAATTGTCCAAGTATTTCAGAACCAGATAAAATGCAAATATATCGCATGCAAACTCATTTGTTGGAAGAACAATCAAAAGCTAAAAATAAGACAGACTTCCATAAAAGATTTTTTTAAATAAATGTATGTATTCCTAGAGATATGATAAGTTATTTATAGACGCAGATTTACATGTTTTCGTCAATCGTTAATCGAAGTTCAACTGTACGAAGTTCAACTGTACATCTGCATTCTATAAAATATAGATGACAAGTAAGGAAAGGCTAAAGTCGGGCGGGGCCGACTATATGATACAATCCACTTTCTACCGGAATACAATTCAATTCAGTAAAAACAGGAAAAATTTTTGTATGTTTCCTAATCACAGGCTAATATGACCTGATCCAATTTGTCAAATGGAGAATAATATTTGTATCGGGGCTATATCCAAACATGGAATGAAGTGACTAAATTTCACAATAAGTTCTTCTAGTTGAAGTATAACGTGTTATGATCAATTTTAAGAAATTCTCTGAAAATACGCGGTTTCTGGGGGAAAAAATTTGTATGAGAGCTATATGTAAATCTGAACCGATGTGACCCATTTTCACCGTAGGTGTTCCTAGTTTAAATATAAGATGTTTTGCGAATTTAGAAGAAAATCTGTTAAAATATGTGGATTCTAGAGCTGAAAAATTCAAATTGGGAACGAAATTTGAAAGATTTATATATAGCTCATATAAATCTGAACCGATCTAACACATTTTTACCACAGGTGTTTCTAGTTGAACTATTAGATGTTTTGCCAATTTTGAAGAAAATCTTGTGAAATATGTGGTATCTAGAGTGAAAAGGGTCAAATCGGGAGTGAAATTCGTATGGGGCTATATCTAAATCTGAACCAATTTTTTTTCAAAATTTCAAATTTAAAATTTTTAGCGTTCGTCCTTGTCCCGAAAAACTTCGTTGAGCAAAGTTTTGTTTGGTTCTGGCTGCAATTGCGACCTGTATCGTGATTACAAGAAAAGATGGACAAACAGACTGACATTGCTAAATGGATTCAAAAAGTGATTATAAGTCGATCGGTATAATTAACAATGGGTCTATCTCTCTTCCTTTTGGGTGTTACAAACAAATGCACAAAGACATAATACTCTCGTGGAGTGTATAAAAATTATGATATACATGAAATGAATGAAAATAATGAGATGAGATAACATGTGTACCGACCAAATGGTTTATACATATTTCGGAATTTATTTTTTTATTTATATTTATTATTTATATTTTGTGTAAGTGGGTATTATCGATTCAGATTTATATATAGCTCCTATACAAATTTCGCTCTTGATTTTACTTTTTCCACTCTAGAAATTATGCGCAACACCACATATTTCTGCAAGAAACATCTATGGTGAAAGTGGATAAGATCGGTTCAGTTTCAGATAAAATTCACATACTAATATCGCTATAATATACGAAAAACGTTCCCGATATCACCTTTAACTCCGGATCTAGTTGTAATGGAGTAGAAATAGGCTCCACCCGCCTTTCCTTATTTGTTTTAATATTATAAAAAGAAAAAAACGAAATAGTAATCAAATTTCATAAATTGCTAAAAAATTATTATAATTTTCCTTATATGGTACAGTACGACTACGTAAAGTCGGAGTCCCTAATCTGCCAGTAATACTGTGAAATGCACTCCGTGTTAGAGAGAATATCAGATTCGGGCTGACCGAACTTAAGACATTTTTACTTGTTAATGCTTCTACCTAATATAATCGGATTCAAGCATATATGTATGCTGATGGGGCGATTATTTTTTTAGTCTACTCGTGTAACGATTTTTCTTATTTTGGGTGCATATAAAATTTCTCCGATAATTCAAAGATTATTCCCACAATATTTTGATTTTTAGTCCTCTCAATTAGAGCCAAACAAAGATGTTTAAAAAATATCATTTCTCAAGTTGTTTGTCAAAGCGATTGGCAGACGATAGACTGATTGGTCAATTAAGAAAAAACTAACTCCAAATCGGTTTCTCTTGTATCACCATGTTCAATATTTATTAAATTTAAGGCCGATTAAAGCAAAAGTCTTATTTTGTTTGGGCTGTGAAGCAGTCAACTAATCCATTGATCGAACATTACATGTCGTCTAATTTCCAACTCAAATGCCTAGACATTCATCAGATAGACGCATATCTCCTTCTGGTCTTTGATGTTTTCGATTCCACCAGAGTAAAACAAATTTGTTATTTTATTTAGATTTATTAAGTCTCATTTAAAAAGTTGTATTTAACACAAGATTCAAATCTTTTCCACCTTCTTAACTGGGTAGACCCAAACCGAGTGTGTTAAGCGATTTTTCTTCATTTTCTGGCTACTCCTCAGACGATATGAAAGAAAACAAAACTAAAAAACAGATTTACATAACTAAGTATTGGTTTAAGTTTTATTAGAAAATTAGTGTGTGTGCGAGTGAGTGTATGTGTGTGAGTTTTAATTAATTTTAATAAATTACAAAGAGATAGAACAAGACCAACTGAAAAATCCCAAACAATCATGGTGATGGGTAATTATTATCTTCTTGTCTTCTACTCCTTCCAAAGGGGCGGCCAACATCAAACATTTCACAAAATAAACCATATTAGATTCTTCCGTTCCGTCCAGTTCCCACTGTGTTGGCTGCGGCGTGCTGGGGAATTGTTGTGTTCTCGACCGTGTGTGGATGGCTGTGAATGAAAAGTCACTGTCTTTTGGCCATCATTTCGGAATTGAGTCAAAAAATGGAAAAAGATTTGAATGAATATTTGTTGTTTGTTGCTGGCTGTGTCGATTTTCGACTAACAACACACACACACAGTGGCTTCGGAATGACTTTGTTATTTGGTATCTTTGCTCTGGGGCGGATAGGCGGACGGCCGGACAGACAGAATAGACAATATTTTGAGTCCAGTTTAGTTTCGGTTCTTAGCTCACCTTTATGGTTGGTTTTGCTGTTGATTTCTAATTTTTTGTTTTTTATTTTCATTTTTCGCTTCGGTCTACGGTCGACCTTACGCTGCTGCTTCACTTTTAACACGGTGAGCGGTATTTGGGCCTTTGAAATTGTTTGTTAACAAAAATTTTAATTGTCATCCCACCTGATGATAAAATGAGCCACACTAGCCCAACCAAAATGAACACCACAGCCGAAAGGCGGACAGACAAGCGGACGGATAGCCAAGCAGTCCATCCAGCTGAAAACAATCTGTTTTCAATTCTTTCCTACTTTCCTCGCTATTGAATGAAAAGTGAGAAAGAAAATTTGTAAAACTAGATCAGTGGCCGCTCACGCTGTTTGCAACGCCCTTCTCGTGCAACATGCAGCACACACACTCGCACCCATACTTACCTAATAATCAGTGATGGTTATGTTCGGTCCTCTGTCCTCCATTTATGGTTACAATGATAATTGTCATTGTCCATATTTATTGTTTTTCCATGATGGGTGTTTAAATATCTCCTTTTCCTCTTGTTCGCTGTTGGGCATTCTTTTTGAACACCGCCGACTTTTGTTGCCTGTCCGGCTTTGTAAGTAGGAGACAAGAAGTCACTGGGTATTTAGCGGTTTTATGGATTTTCCTAAGTGATTTTCGTTTCGTTTGATCTTTGAGTGATATTTCCTCTTTCGACCAGTGGCCCTTTCGCCTGCCTGCCATTCATTGAAGTTGAAAAAAAAAATATTTAATAAATAAAAATTCTTAGAATTTGTTAAGGGATGTGCAAGTGGGTGGTATTTTCTATGAGAAAATTAGTATAGATTAGTAGGCCGGAAAAGATTTGGAAACACAATTGAGATTTTCTATAGACCATGGGAATAATCCTGCTCTCGCCGAGTATCCTCAGCTTTTATAAATAGTAAAGAAGCCGACAATTATTACACTAATTATGGGAATCCTTAGTGCGGTCTATCAACATCAAGAGGCAATGGCCCAAATAACACAAGGTAATAACCTACACTGTACTTGCAGAATGTCTATGCAATTCACTTAACATGATCATAGGTAGCTTTAGTAGAAGGAAAATCATGTCGAAAAATTTATTTTTAGACGGAATTGAATACTTTTATATATAGGGTGGACCATTTAAAACTTTAAATTAGAATCGGATATAAAAACTACGGATTATTTTTTCAAATTTCTGGTTTTATTGAAAACGTTGAACTTTGTCATTCAATAATGGATAAAGGAAAAGGGAAAGAATTGGAAAAGGGATAAGAATTGTACCGACCAAGTGGCTGCAGCTAGAATAACGTAATTCAGTATGTACATTCCTATGACTGTATAGACGTGGCAACTCAAGGAAATTTTCAAAAAAATTATTTTTATGGGGGTCACGGTGAGAAAAGGGATACATAAAATTGGTACCAATTTAACAGCTGCAGCTAGCATAATGAAAATCGGTGTATATTTCCTTCAGGTTACGTACATTCGAAATACAATGCGATCTCTCGATATTCGTACTTTTTAGGCCAAAAAGGGATAAAATTGGGGCCGACCAAATGACTGCAGATATATAATTATAAATCACATGGCTGCAGTTAGAATCATGAAATTCTATTTTTAAATTTCTCTGACTTCGTAGACGCGCAAACTAAAATTCCACCTTCAACTTCAACTAGCTAGAATCGTAAAATTAGGTGTACACATTCCATTGTGAACCCGAAAGGAAATGAAATTTCGAAATTCGTACTTTGCCTTTCTAAAGAATTACTCGTGTAGTCAATAGTCAATGTCTATCAATAAAAAGCATATTTATAGATACGCCCTTAAGTTGGCGTGTTCTTAAAATTAATTGATTAATTTACACTTTATTTAACACATATCTCAACAAAAAATCATTTTATTTGTTTTAAATTACCTTATGACAAAATTCTTTATTTTTGATTCACCCTAGTGTCTAAAATTTTTGGAATATAGAGATATACAGTCGTATAAATAATAAATTTGTAAATATTGATTTAAATAAGAGAACACAAGCTATATTTCTGTTCCGTTTCAAGTGGAATTAGTCCTTTAATAAGTCCTCATAGTGTTTATAAGAGTAGTACGACTCGATTCCCATCATATGGATATGTGTGTCTGTAGGGCAGTGTCCCATAGTAAAATTAACGTTGACAATTGAAATCTTTCAAGTGAAAGAAAATAGCTTAAGCTCTCTCTTGGCCAGACTATGTGCTCGATTTTGAACATGTATATATCTGTCCACCTGCCTCCAGTGTTTTCTGCCTGAGCTGTAGATTGCATGTGGGCACTTGCGTAAGCAAGTAAGTACTAGTTGTAGACTCGTAGCCTAATCTTAAAAGCTCGTCAACTTTATAGTTCTCTGAGATGTCCCTGGCCACCAAATAGGATGAATATCGAACTACTTAGCCATCAAGTGAAGAGAGCGGCTACCATGTCAATTCAGGTTCTGGAGCGGTCAAAAGTTCACTGTAGGTATCTTCAGGTAGAATATATCGGAGTTGTTGTATGGAAATATGGTAGGTCTTCCTACGTGAAATATAACAGGCTTTAGTAAATTTAATTAAATACCGACGTAATATGAAGATACTAGAGCAGAAATTACTCTACTTGAGTGAAATTTGTAGAAAGAAAGTCTAGTTGGTACACTTTCAGTGTAGGTATTTCTATATATGAAATACGATGTGATCTATAAAATTGGATCCGATGTGCGATGTAGATTCTAGGACAGTGATGGAGTAAACATTTTTATTTTTTGTTTTTATGTTTTTTTTTTTAACGTACGTATTTGTTCAGGATGCGAAGAAAAAACTTTAATTTTATTGTATTACAGATTCTCACGTTTTTAAGATTTTGAAAATTAAATAAACGTAATTTCTTTTTTTAACTTTGTCAAATTGTTTCTCACACATTTTAAGAGATTTCTTTCTTTCTTTGACATTTGACAAGTACGCCATTACTTAAAATGGAACGATACACGCTTCAACGACGCATTGAAATTATTAAAATTCATGAATGAAAATTATTCGGAATTCCATCAAATAATCATCTTGACTTATGAAACCCATTTCCACCTCGGTGACTACGTCAACAAGCAAAATTGTCGCATCTGGGGCTCGGAAAACCCAAGAGTTATTGTTGAGAAGCCTCTCCATCCTCATCGTGTGACTGTTTGGTGGGGTTTATGGTCCGGCGGGGTCATTGGACCTTACTTTTTCGAAAATGAGGTTAGATCAACAGTTACAGTGAATGGATTGCGCTATAAAGAGATGATTAATGATTTTTTTGGACAACGTTCACTTTCAACAAGCTACGTGCCACACAAGCAACGAAATCATTGCTCTTTTACGGGTTTCCTGGCCGTGTTATCTCTCGAAGAGGTGATCACAATTGGCCACCGAGATCTTATGATTTAACACCTTGCGACTTCTACCTTTGGGGTCACGTAAAAGATAAGGACTACGCCAACAGCCCAGCGGCGATTCAAGACCTCAAAGATAGAATTCGTGAGGCTATCGAGGACATAGGGCAGCCACTTTGCGATTTGCTTATGGAAAATCTCATGAAAAGGATATGGTCCTGTACGCGTGGTCGTGGTGGCCATTTAGCTGATGTTGCTTATCATTATTAACAGCATACCTTCCTCTTTATTATGAAATAAACTTTCGATCATTTATCTCAAAAAATGACACTTTTTTTGAATATCAAAATACCACCTCTTGTTGGAAAGGTTGAAGGGTTCCCCGTCTGAAAATGCCCTCTTGGAAGATAGGATACATTTAATGCCCAATCGTAAATCGCGTTTTGGAACTAAAAAATTGGACTTTTAGTTCCAAAACGCGATTTACTCATTTTCTTCTCATTAACTTCTGCATAGTATAAAAATATGATTAAATTTCCTTTATCCTCATGCTAAATTCTATAACACTCGGAGTTAGTTAGAAATATGCCCAAAAACAAAATTTTGAACAAATACGTAAAAATATGTTAAAAAACATAAAACAAAAAAAAAATAAAAATTTTAATTTTCTTTAAAATGGAAAAATAAGAAAAGTAGTCAACTTTTGGTCGATTTCTTAAATATATCCGATTTCCCGATTTATAATGTTAATATCTCAAAATGGATTTACATTCTGAACTACTTGTGCCGTCCTAAGAAAGAAAGTCACAAGTGCCAAAATTCGAAAATTGAGATAAGGGCAGATTCGGAACAGTAAATGAGTTTTGGAATTTTGTGTTAAGTTTATAAGATCCATTTCAACTGTAAATGACTGAAAACGTTAATCAAAATGGAGATATCTATCATTTCTTGCCTAGATAAAAAATACTCAAAAGTTAAATATGTCAAAAATACCAAAAAGGGATATGTGACTTTCTTTTTTACGAGAGTAGTGTAGTTCACTTTCATGAAAGGTGGTCCTAGATCAAATGTAACATGTGTAGAAGTTGGATCCAGAGTGTTAAATGTGACTTCTTGAGCAGTAATAGCGTAAATTGGAGGAATATTTGTAAGAAGGCCGTAAATGGATCTGATTCGATTTTCTTATCCAATACTAACAATCCCTGCGAGAAAAACATTAAAATAAATATGTATTCATAAATTTAATAAATGATCTAAAAGTTAGAGGTTACTGCGATATTTTCAGTCCTTGTTAGGGAAAAAATCATTTTCCCGCTGGAGCGAATAATTTTAATTCTCCAATACTAAGGGGTATTTTCAGTCCTTGGTAGGGAAAATGCTTCCTTGTGGTCCGATTTTCCCATCTTCAATTGTCAATCATTTCGTTCTTGATTGCTACAGACAGACGAACGGACAAACAGGCATGGCTAGATCGCCTTAGAATCACCATGACCAGAACGCATATATATATTTTATGAGGTCTCCTATCAATACTTCACAGAAAGTGGAGGGTTTAAAAATATGCATCATATTTTTTATAGTTTTTGGAGTTTATGTTTATTTAAAAAAAATAACATCAATAATATAATAGAATCAAGAAATTGTGTTCATCACTGTCCTATGTACCAGTTTCACGGCTCTTTGAAACTTATCTCCAGGATGCCTAGATACTGTCCTCAAGATAAATTGCTTACATCGTTTTTCTTAATTGTTAAGATATTTCCGCACAACAAAGGAAAAATAACACATAACAATTATTATTCTTGTATTTATTTTTATAGTGTGCGTTAGAAAAGCATTTCATTGATGGTTTGTCATTTTATTTCGGTTCAAGTTTTACGACACACCCCACAGACCGGGTTAAGCAATTTCATGGCATGGCTGTTATTCATGAGGCCAAGAATGAAAAACAAACACTATCCTCCTCTCTCTCCTTTTCTGAAATGTTTGGCCAAATAGAGAAAGAAAAACTTCAAAGTGTTAACAAAAATATTAGGAAAACAAATGAAATACATAAAATACGAATTGTTGGCAACGAACAAAAAGAAAAAGTTCAAATGTTTTTCATTGTGAAACAGACACATTTCACTCCATCTCTGGCAATTCACTCAGATATTCATTTATGCACTCATTCATAACAATCATAACAACTCTGCTCCTAGAAGATAGATATCAATTCAGGAGCAACACCCCTTTTTCGTCTGGTGGAATGCGAAATGAAATGTGGCAAGTGGGGTGTTGGTTGAAGTTGGAGGTGGAGTTGGAGGTGTTTGTATGGCAACTTAAATCTAATTCAAATTCCCTGTGAAAAATGTCTCCATGTTATTGCAAAAGCAAACACTTCTCTGGCTGGCAGCAGGGAGAGGGAGGAAGGCACATTGACATAATGGCCCAGACGTGTAAGTTTATTACACATATGTACACAATATGTCTCCCCGACGTCCTCGTTGTCCTCCTTCCAGCCTCCTTTCTCGATATTCTAAGGATGAAGATGGTTTGGTGTCTCCTTTGGCCACCCCTTTTTTATTGTCTATTCTGTCGTTTGTTTTTCTCTCCGTTTTCTATTTGTTTCAGTTTTTTGCATTTCTAAACAATACGAGGAGCAGCCAGGAGTAGTAGATATTTTCTGCCATAGACGATGATGATGATGCCTTGTTTTCGAAACTGAAAGAAAAACACAACCAACTCAACCGAAATGAATGAAACTGAAACTGAAACAGAAACAACTCACTTTACTTAGTATAGTAACCCATATGAATGGAAAGACATTTCCATAATATTTGCTATTATTTTGTTTTTCCTATTTCTTCCTGCGATGGATGAATAACGTTCCAATAATAACACAAAACGAATCCACCTACAACAACAACAGTGTAAAGGACAGACACATTACTCTACAAACAAAGAGCGCGGTTGGACGCAGTCGTTGTGCTTAAACGTTAGCATTGTGAGTACAGTGAGAGAAAATATAAAACATTTTATCACTTTCACAAGTGGTTTAAAAAGTCTCCAAAAAATGTTTTTTTTTGAGAAAAATCTTTTTTTTTGGGCACAAAAAATCATAAAAAATGGAAAAAAAATCGGAAAAAATATTATGTTCTGTTTTTTTTTTAATGGGTTATCTTTCTAGCGCAAAAAAACATGTCTATATGTAAAAGATTAATGGAAAAATGAAACAAGGCATAGTTGAAATAATTCTATGGATAAGTTTCGAAATGATTTTTTAAAAAAAAAAAAATCGCATTTCTTTGAAACTGTTACTAACCCACTAAATTGACCACTATTCAAAATAACACAAACACTTTTTAGAGATATTTTTAATACCCTCCACCTACAGGATGGGGGTATACTAGGTTTGTCATTCTGGTTGTAACAGTAGTATATTCTTGATCGTCATAAAATTCTAAGACAATCTAGCCATGTCCGTCCGTCCGTCTGTTGAAAGCATGCTAGCATCTAAATGAAAGGAGCCAGGACGTCCAAATTTTCCAAGAATACGTCTACTTGTTGTAAATCGGTTAGGCGAAATCGATTCAGTGGGAACTATGTCCCTAACAAGGACTATTGACTTGGTCGAAATCATGATCGTGGTAGTCTGCAGCCAAGTAATAAATGTCAACATGCCATTTGTAAATAAATTTGCATTCTATTAAATATAGATGCAAAATGGTCTTGAGCCAGGACAATATCCCAGTTCAAATCAAATATTGATTACAGACCAAAAACATACAAACGAAAAAACTAAAACAAATGAGCGTTGGCACGGCAGAAGCATTGCTGGGTAACTATACCTGTATATACACATACTTACATATGCAACTCAATGAGATGCTTGTAAGATGGCATGTGTACTTTATAAACGCAAATTCGGCAAGTAAGATGTGCTTCTCGTTCGTTTGTGAGAATCATCTCCATATAGAGGCCGGGTTTGATGTTGAAAAGTCGCTGCGAAGCCACTTGAAAAGACTTTTGACATGGTCGAAATAAAATTAATTAATTGCTTTTAAAATAATGAAACATCCCAATTTATTTAACAAATATCACTATTAGCAAAAAATAATAATTTTCCTATTATTTTATTGCATTTATATATGAGTGTAATAGTGTACGGGTAATACTGAGGAATGCAATCCATGGTGGAGGGTATTTAAGATTCGACCCGGCTGAATTTTACGACTTTTTATTTTTATACCCTACACCACTTCGTGGTCTAGGGTATTATAAGTTAGTTTCGCGCCAAATGTTTGTAACGCCAAGAAATAATCGAGCTAGACCCACCTTTAAGTATACCGATCGGCTTAGAATCACCAACTGAGTTGATTTAACGATGTCTGTCTGTCCGTCCGTCCGTCTGCTGTCCATCTAAGCTTGTTCGCACTCTACAGGTCGCAATTGTTGTCCGATTGTCATGAAACTTGGCAGAATTTATTTTTGGCCAAGGACCATCGGTATTGAATTTGGAGGAAATCGGTTCAGATTTAGATATAGCCCCCATTTTCCGCTCTAGAAACAACATATTGTACCCGATTTTCTTTAAATTTGGCACAACATCTTATAATCCAACAAGAAACACGTATGCAAAAATTGGGTAAGATCGGTTCAGATTTAGATATAGCATAATCAAACTAGAAACACGTATGCAAAAATTGAGTAAGATCGATTCAGATTTATATATAGCCCCCATACAAATGTCGCTCCCGAATGTTTAACCGTTTTTGGCCAAACTTTACTATTATATTTCACCAACATTCATGGTGAAAGCGGGTCATATCGTTCCTGGTTTCGATATACCCCCATACAAAAGTCCTTTCCGATTTAACATTTTTTGTCAAACCAATACATTTACAGGATTCAAAAATCCTTCCCGATTTCACTTTTTGAATGAATTGAATTGTAGTGAGATATATAGTCGGCTCCATCCGTCTTTAGCCTTTCCATACTGTTGGGGAGATGCCCATATGTCCATACTTTGGTGTAATATATTACATATTCATTAAATTTGACTAAAGATGAATTTATAGTATAGTTTATATGAACTACATAAAATTGATCCCATGAAATACCTTGGTTTAGTAATCAAAGCGAGGTAAATACGCAGGGAGTGGTGTAGAATATTATATAGTCGGCCCCGCCCGACTTTAGCCTTTCCTTACTTGTTTTACTTTTGAAATAATTTCATTTTATATGTTATTCAAATTATCTGAGTCGCCTAAAATTGACATTATAAATAAAAAATGTTTGTTTACATTGCCACATATCAATATTAGTGGATATAATATGACTTAGAGCACTTTCAAACTAACACTAAAGACAATTTTGGTGTGCATAAAATGAGAAATGTCATTGTAAGGGTACATTTCTTATAAAGGGTACATTTTTATAAAAGTTCTTAAATTAGAGAACTGATCAAACTAAAAGAAAAATTGGGACTCATTTTTTTTATCTTTGACTTAGACCACTGTCATTCTAACTGGCACATATGTACTAATTTTAAGTGAAAGATATATGCAACACTTTGGGTACAGCCCTCTGCAAAAAACCCAAACTCCAACGTCTAGTTTTGTTACGCCCCTCCCACAAAAACGAAGAACTGGAATCAAATTTACCTTTTTTAAGATCATGTACCAATTTTAAAAGAATTTTACAAATTAAAAAGAATCAGCATTCCTTTACGATAACTTTTGTCCTTTGTCATTGAACATAAAGTGCATGCCCCTCTAATCGCCTTTTCTCTCTGTGTAACAAATCAGTTCTCTTCTCTCTGCTTTCGGCACAATCAACCGCAATTTTCTTCAACACTTTCGTCGTATTGAAATGAATTTTTTGCGTCCTATCATTTCATTCCCTGTTAACTACACACTGTGTGCTCTCGGTTCACTGCTGGGGCCATAGAGAAATAAATCAACTGAAGCTGAAACAACGAACCCATATCCTTGAATATCCTTGAATATCCTGCAAGTGTGCGAGTGTCTGCCTCCAATGTTTGATGTTTATTTATGTATATGTATGGGTGTGTGGAGCTTTTTCGAAGACGAAAGTAACATATGTTACCAACTTTTTTTCTCTCAATTGGTTTGGTTAGATGGCTCTTGAACACTCTTTAAGTGGTAATCATTTACGCTTTGCAAACAACGGCAAAAACAAACTGATTTGGGATGGCGCACTCGGGCGACGTAAAAGACAAACACAAAATTTGAATATTTTTTTCTTTTCGGTGAGATTCAAGAATGCAGAACTCCCTTTTTCGGAAGGCATGAATTGTTTTCAATTTGTAATGGAAATTGTGGAAGAGGGTCGGGGGTGGCGGTGGTGGTGGTGTATGTCAGGTTTGCATCCAAACCATTTGCCAAACAATTATGGATATTTAATTAGGTCGCCTTCAAATAAGACAAACAAATTGGTTAGAAAAAAATGTTGACTGCTTTTGTCTGCGTTCATCCTTTTTGTTGGCAATGGGGTCTCATGTGTTTGTGTCGCTGTTTAATTAAGCGGTTGTCAGTTATAAATTTTCGGGGTGGGTGGATACTAGGTATTATTATCAATCGAAGATGTTTTAGAATATTGCCGGCAGTGTTCAAAATCGGTCATATTATGTAGCTTCTTTTTCTGAAAAAAATATATAAAACAACTCAGCAAGTGATTCTATTTCGATCGGTGTAATAAACGATAGATATATATTTTGTCCTTTTAGGTATTACAAAAACTTTGTATACACTCCACCATGGATTGCATTCCACAGAATCGCTTTACGTAAAAGTACTGTAACGTTACAGGAAAATATAAAATTTTTTAATATTAGCCAAAAAATATGGAAAAAATAATTTTATAAATAAATATACAATTTTAAATATTTTAAACCACTCTTACAAGGCAAGGCTACCAATATGATTATTAGGCTGGGTCTCGGGCCATACAGATCGAAAAACAATTTCCAGTCACCCCATGAAAATAAAGTTCGGATTTAATTCAGTTCTCTCTATAAAAAAGAAAACATTGCTATAAACGTCCAATAATTCGACCAATAGGTTACTCTCAGACAAGAAACAAAATTTATATTTAAAGTGCTGCTAAGGGTCCATCAATTCAGAAAAAAATTGTGGATAAAAATCCAACAAAAAACAAGTAAGGAAAGGCTAAAGTCGGGGCCGACTATATGATACACTCCACTTTCTATCGGAATACAATTCAATTCAGTAAAAAAGTGAAAACGGGAAACATTTTTGTATGTTTCCTAATCACAGGTTAATATGACCTGGTCCAATTTGTCAAATCGAGAAAAATGTTTGTTTCGGGGCTATATCCAAACAAGTGACTAACTTTCACATAAGTTCTTCTAGTTGAAGTATAACGTGTTATGCTCAATTTTAAGAAATTCTCTGAAAATACGCGGTTTCTGGGGGAACGAAATTTGTATGAGAGCTATACGTAAATCTGAACCGATGTGACCCATTTTCACAATAATATAATAAAACAATAAAACAATAATTTTCTAAATAAATATACAATTTTAATTATTTTAAATCAAGCAAGACTACCAATATGTCTATATTATAAAAAATAATCGTCAAAGAAAAATATCAGTTTTACTTCGAAAATCCTAAAAGCTTTTACGGTGATTGAAAGGTGGAAGTGTGCCATTCTTAATCTGGCTTTAAATAAAAAATTAAGTTTTTGTAATTTTGAGATTAAGCCTTCAGAACCATTTATGTCAAAAATGAGACCAGTCAAAAAATAGCAGCGCTTTAATTGGGAGCTTTTTTGAATAATTACTTAAATAATGATATTTTCTTGAATTTAACGCTTAGTTGTAATGACTTTATTGCTTATTACTGCTACATAACGTCGTTTCGTGGAGTTAACTAGTATTTTGCACCTTTCATGCGGTATTTTTGGCCATGCCTCTATAATTACGTGTCAGACCTCATTTTAGTCATCATACGAATTTTTGATTATATTCAGATGTCCGAACCATTCCATAACATCGATATTATTGACTTCAAACTACCTTTTTGCAAGTCGACTGGTGTTTTCGGCATAATTGACCTGCTAGAAGACTCATTTAAGGGACATTCTGGGCCAATGTATTGACTCAACTCCATAATATGAAAAAAACGGCCAAGCCATTACGATTGATCCTCCCTATTTGACAGTTTTGGTACTACAACTGGAGATGTATTCCGTGTACTGTGGACGTCTTACAAACTGTCGAGGGACTGTTCCAATATAGAAAACAATTTTTGATTCAACTGACTGACTGAACTTTTTGGGTTGGCTACTATAGGTGTGTTCTTGCGAATTGCAATTTTTTGTGGCATGTCTTTTATTTCTAAGTAGGACTTTTCTCGGACTTCTGGCTTACACATTATGATTTTTTAGTATTCTACGAACATTTTAAACTCTCAAACATGGACAGACATTGTTTTTTATTTCGTTGGTACTAGACAATTTCGAATAATCCAAAAGATGTGAAATTTCTTAAGTAATTAAAATCATATCACCAAATAAACAATTATTTGTGTTTGTAATCTCATAACACAACATTTAATACAGTAGTAGCAATAACAAAATTATCACACAAATAAATATATTAAAATATAAATATATTAAGCTGTGGTGCTATTACTTTGACCGCAACTGTATATGCAAATAATATTTCAAGTCAATTCAAAAAGTAAATATAAGGCAACAATGTTTAAAAAAGCTTAAATACCCTAAAAATTGGGGGATAGTGGCTTCAATTTCAGCTACAGTCGTTTGATTGATTGTATTTAATGCTACTTTAATTCAAAAGGTACAAGTTTTGAAAACCTAACTTCATGATTGTAGCCATTTTTGCCGTACAAGTTAAAAATCAACGAATTTGAAAAATTCTTTATATTTGCGAGTCCATGCAGTCAGATGAATATATACACCGAATTCCGTGATTCTAGCTGCGCTAATTTGGCTGGTACCATTTTTATCCCTTTTTCCTATGTTACCCTCTTAAAAGTACGACTTTCGAAAATCTCTTTGTTTTGCGTGTCTACGCATCATTCTAGCTGTAGCCGTTTAGTTGGTACCATTTTTATCCCTGTTCCCATTGTATGACTTACGAAATTACGAATTTGGAAAAACTTTTTATTTTTCGTGTCTACGCAGTCAGAGGAATGTATACTCTGAATTGCATGACTCTAGCTGCCCCGTTTTGGGTGGTACTATTTTTATTTTTACCCCCTTCTCCATTTTAACCCCCTAAAAGTATGAATTTCGAAAAATCCCTTTACTTTACGTGTCTACTCAATAAGAGGAATATATACACGAATTTCATTAGTCTAGCTGCAGCCGTTTGGCCGGTACCATTTTTATCCCTCTATTCCCATTTTTCTCCTTAAAAGTACGAATTTGGAGAAAATACTTTTATATTATGTATCCACTCAATTAGAGGAATGTACACTCCGAATTTCGTGTTTCTAACTGTTGTCGTTTGATAGGTACCATTTGTATTGCTTTTTGGCCCATTTCACCCCCTACAAACAGAATACCACTTTAGTGTGCACGTTTTTGCTTACGGGGAATGTTCAAAATTCAAAAAAAAGTATTCAAAAAACATAATATAATTTTCTAAATATTAGGTGCATTTTCAGTCCTAGTGAGGGACACAATTTGCCCTGTGGACCAATTTCGACCAATTGCAATCCCAACCTAAGACGTATTTCGTTTAAATGCTAGCATGCGTTCAACAGACGGACTTATTTTTTTGGAAAGCTTCGTTAAACGCCAAAATAGTCGCAGTTGCGGTACCAACAATTCGCTAGTGCTTGTTGAGCAACAAGTGCACCCACAACGTGTGGAAATATCTCCCATTTTATTTTGGCCATATTTTGTAGCTTCCGTCATAATCCTTATCCCACGCTCAATTTAAGCTGATAATACATTGTCAGATTTTACTATGGCATCGCCCACAAACTTCTTAATTAAAACGATTATTTCAAAAAGGATATTGCCCTAGTCGTCTGTAATTATGCTCTATTTCTTACTTTCGGCTATGCTTTAAATTTAATATCGCTCTTTTGTTTTTTTTTTTTGGTTTCTTGGCCAGCATTGCTGCCAGCGCCTGATAACATTATGTCCTGCCACTTCCTGGCAACCTCGGTTGCCATGTTATTACATCGCAACACCACCGCCAACGCCACACCACTTGCCAGTCGATCATGACCGTCCTATTTGTTGTCTCTTCTCCTCTTGTTTTTTGTTTTCTTGCTACTCTAACTTAATTTCACTTTATTTTATAACCGTTTTCTTCCCGTTCTTCTTCGTCTTCGTCGGCGGCGCTTCAACAGTTTTCCGACAAATGGAAATTTGCATTTGATATTAGATTTTACTACCAGAACAGAAGTTTTCTTTCAAAACAAAATCTCTTTTAACCTAAAACTCGGCGTTTTTTCTTTCTTGTTTTTGATGTGCTTCCTTTCAACCTCTCACACATTTTCTGGCAAGCTGCGAAGAAAAGGGAACCGTGAAAAAAATTGTATTCATACTTTAGGCAAAATAAAGGCGATATGCCGTGAATTTTATCACATTTTATTAGAAAACATAACGGAGGCGAGCGAGTGAGCGAAGAAAAAGCAGGCTGTAACCGTCACACAGTGGGGCAGGTTAGCGAATCCTTGAAGAGCCAATGGTGGGAATGTTCAAGTTTTGATTTTCCCAAGGGCATTTCTCGACCGCCATCGCTCACATAAATAGTGGAACATTTTGAGCAAAGGCTACCAATGATTTGTAATTATAGATTTTTCGAGAAACCCGTTTAAAAACGATTTTTTTTAATATTTGGAGGAAATGGGAAATACTGCCATCCATGGGTGCAAAGCGGACATCTTACCACTTGTGAAAATTTTTTTATGATATGGGATATTAATATATTATCAATATTTTTAGAAGTTGTCCAAAAGAACAAATGCGGGAAATATGAAAATTGGGATTTTGTGATTCGACTAAACAGTACTTCCATTTTTTTCAGGGTCAGAGGAGAACAATATTAAGCCCCGTTTGATATTCCAAATTTCTAAAGACAATTTTTCGTTGTAAACAAACATGTCAAATCGTCCAATTTATTCTATAACAACTTTTGTTTGCAGCATTTTCATCCCGTTTTGCACCACTCCGCGTTCACAATATAACCATACGATACGGTTTCTTCGTAAAATGAAATGTAAAAATATTTCAAGAGGTGGAAAATTAAATGACAAAATGAATATGTACTCCATTCGAATGTTATGGCTATAAAAAGGCTAAAGTCGGGAGGAAACCTATATGACAACCTCCACTCCTAATTCCATTGCAAGGCTTTTATTATCAAATCGGTATGATTACAAAATATATAGGACAATATGATACAACACTGTTTCAAATTTGACAGAGAGAAAATAAGGCTTATATGGCTGCAAGATATCAACTCGAAGATATTATTAATATGGGGGCTACGTCAAGACATTGTGCGATATGAACCACAATGAAGTTTTGATAACAGGCATAACAAATTTATTTTTATTGTGCTGCAATTATAAAACTTAGGAAAAAATTTAATGTAAAATTATACTTTGTTCAATATTTAAAAAAAAAATAAAATGGGAAAAGTTGCAAAATGGTGGAGATATGAGCCGTCAAAAGTGATCACATTGTATACACCGAATTTCACTACGAGTATTCTAGGTACAGCCGTTTGGTTGGTACCATTTTCATCCCTCTATTCCCATTTTACCCCTTAAAAGTACGAATTTGAAAAAATACTTTTATATTACTTATCTACTCCATTAGAGGAATGTACACACCGAATTTCGTGTTTCTAGCTGTTGTCGTTTAATATGTACCATTTTTATCCTTTAAGAATCACTTTATGGTGCACGTTTTTGCTATAAGGGGAATGCGCATACCAAATATCAAGCAAATATAAACAGACATATTTAAAAAACGTGCTTAAATACGCTAAAATATTAGGGGTTATTATGTGTATTTTTAGTCCTTGTGACGTTCTACCTCCTTTCGTTTAGATGATAGCGTGCTTTCAACAGAATTTTATGACTATGAAAAATATATATACTTTATAGGGTCTCAAATCGATATTTCATGGTGTTACAAACGGAATGACAAAATTAGTATACCCCCATCCTGGAGGTCGAGGGTATGCAAAAGCCTTACGATGAACTTTAGACATTACTGTAATGAATAATTGAAAAAATTGAGCCAAATCTAATCGGTAGATTCGGAGATATTATGATATGAAAGAAGTCGTTTCGAGAAAAACGCAAAAGAAAAACAAGTAAGGAAAGGCAAAAGTCGGGCGGGGCCGTCTATATGATTCACTCCACTTTCAATCCGAATACAATTCAATTCGATAAAAAAAAGTGAAAACGGGATGAATTTTTGTATGATTCCTAATCATAGGCTAATATGACCTGGTCCGATTTGTCAAATCGAGAAGAATATTTATATCGGGGCTATATCGAAACATGGAATAAAGTGACCCGATTTAACAATAGGATCTACCAGATCATGTATAACATGTTATGCTCAATTTGAAGAAATTCGGTGAAAATATGTAGTTTCTGGGGCGGAAAAAGTCAATAAGGGAGCGAAATTTGTATGGGAGCTATATATACATTTTAACCGATCTGACCCATTTATTTCTAATTGAAATATAAGATATTTTGGCAAATTTGAAAAAGATCTATTAAATCTATTTCTAGAGCGGAAAAATTCAAATCGGGAGCGATATTAGTATGTGAGCTCTATAAAGGGTGATTTTTTAAAAGCTATAGGAAAGTTTTTCAAAAAAACACATAAAATTTAGAAAAATGCATAAAATCTTTATTTGAATCGATAGTACGGTCCATATAATTTAATGTTTCAAGATTATTTCATGCAAATGTTGACCTTGACTGCGCCTCAAAGGTCCATCCGCTTAGTCCAATTTTGGCATTTCCACGTTTTTGGGTAACAGAGGCCCAATTGCTGCGAACGGCGACGAATCGATAATTGATGGTCATCATTAACACTGGCCGATACAGCTGCGATATTTTCTTCAGTTCGCACTCTACTTAAGCGTATTGCTGGTTTAATGTCCAACAATGTAAATTTGGTGCGAAATTTAGTCACAAAAGCCCGAATAGCCGCTTCAGTGGGTCGATTAAACTGACCATAAAATGGAAGAAGAGCGCGATGAACTTTCTTAACAGAGCACGCATTTTGATAATAAAATTCAATAATTTGCAAACGTTGTTCGTTTTTAAGACGATTCATGGTTAAGTTATAGACCAAACTGAAGATGTTTGACAGTGAAACAAAACACGAAACGTGCGTCAGCTGTTTAATTATTAATTCGACCAATTACAAAGTGACAATTTTTTGAAAATACCAAGGTTCCGACAACAGTCAATATTTCCCTCTTTTGAACATCGGCATAGGAAACCTTGCATCCTTACATACTAGGTATGAGATGTGTTTAGCAATGTTACTTAAAACATTTCGAAGAATATTTTTGTAGAACATTTTAATCCGCCAGCTCCTCAATATAGGGGACTTTTTGGTCCCTGAAAAAAAAACCTTTATTATAACTACAAATGTTATCACATAATTAAATGTTATGCTTCTCATGTACAATTATGAAAGGTGATGTTATGCCTCAAATTTCATTGAGATCGGTTTAAAAATATGGCTTTTAAGGTGATATAATTTTTACGGTAAATTTTTCATATTTTTACTTTGTATTCTTCATTTATATATTTATAATAACTTATAAAAAACTTCATACATTTTAGAAAAAGTACTTAATATACATAAGCTCAAAAGAATGCTGATCTACAATAATATACTCGGTCCTTAAACCGGAATTAAAATTTTGCAAATCATCTGGAGAACATATCTGCAAAACTTCGCTATGATATCTTTTTCCGTTCAAAATTTACAGAATGAATTTGACTAGTCAGTAAATATTAAAGTTCTTCTTTGTAAATCCTCTTTTTTTAATGTAATTAAAACAATACTAAAAAATGCAATAATATGTTATCGAAATCATAAGAAAAACTAACTTTTAAGTTTATTTTAATATAATTTTTGGTGTATCCTATCCCAATGTGCGTCCCAAGTAATATTACACTGGGAACAAAAGCCCAAAAAAAAAGATACGAATATTAAAGTTAAATCTAAGGTTTACAACCTTAAAAGCCAAGTAAAGAAAACACAAATTTGTTTTTCTGCTTGTTGTTGTTGCTGTTGTTACTCCTCACGCTGATGTTATTCGGCAGGGTAATGCCATTGTAAGAAGGTTAAGATAATTTTTTTTCGTTTCGTTTCATATTTTTTCATTCTTTTTGAGGGGAGGAAGTTTTTGCATGAATTCCTTAACACCCTGACTCGGCGACAGCAGCCCTAAAGACACGGAGTGGCGGCGGTGGCGAACAGCCAAGTTTCAGGCAAACATTATTGATTTAAAAATTAAACAAATTTTTATGTAAAGGTAGGTTCAGGCATGTAGCGCTGTTCGCGTGAATAATTTCACACTTTTTTGTGCCGCTGCGTCACACAACGTGTTGTTTGGTAGCTTAAAGCTTATTCTTTTAAATTGGGTGACTCCGGGATATATTGTACTCGCTGGCGTTCACTTCCTCTTTGCGAAAGCACACATACACACACGGAGCACGGAGAAGTCCTTAACCGCCAAACGTGCCTTTATGATTTGAATTTCCGCGCTGATAGATTTTAAGGCCATATTCTGGTGGAACAGACTGTACATAGTACACATATATATATACATACATACATACAGTCTGTGCGGCAGTATGGGTGTGTAATTTAATAACATTGTTTAGCATAATTGTCAATTGAAGCGTTTACTTTGAATTGTTTGACTTTTGCAGGAGCAGCTCATATATACTCGATTGTGTGTGTGTGTTTTCTTTCCATCTACTGTGCCTTTGTTTTAAAGGTGATGATTTTGTTGTTGTTGTTGTTTTACATGTAAATAAGTGTGCTAATCGTGGCTAAAACTGCAGACAGGTTAAAGAAAATGATGATGAAGAGGATGACGATGAAGATGGCCACACGCTGGAAACACGTGTAATGAGCGTAAATTTCAATGAACTTTGAAATTAAATAAGAAAAATAATAACCATAAAGAAAAACGACAGCAAGCTACCAGAATTTGTGAATAGATTGCTTTGAATGATTATTTTGGTTAGCATAAAGGACAATTCTTTTGCAACTATACAAGTCGAGGCTAGCTGCAAGGGAATGGAAGTTAATCTCAGCAGAGTTCCTGCATCGCCTACCACATGGAACAGTCAATATCACTCTTAATATTCTAAACATAGTTGCCAACTTGCATTATACGTTTGATACATTCTCTTTTGCAAGTCTTGTTTTTTAACGAAACATCATTAAAAAAACACGGTTTTTGGTTTGTTCGAAAATTATTATTTTTAGAAAACCGTTTCGCAGTTTAGAATGTGGAATGAAAAACGATTAGATTAAATAAAACTCTTCTGTAGGGAGCGAATTCCACAGTATTACCGGCAGATTAATATATTAGTAAAATTATGATATTTTTGCTAATTGCGATATATTTTTAAATAAATTCTAGTGTTTCATTATTATAATATTGAATTAAAATCAAATATTGGGCGAGTCAAAAAAATGGTTTTATAGTACATAAATGTATTCAAAAAGGAGGTAATCTTCAAAAAATGTTTAAATACCTTATATATCGGAGATTATTGGCGCTATTTTTATTCGTTGTTAGTAGGGAAAGTTTTCCCTTTGGACGGATTTCGCCTATCTTTAATTTCAACCTTCCAAAAAGTCAGACTAGCAGACATATTCGTTCCAACTACAGCAGATTGGTTGTTCCATTTTTATATTAAAAATACGAATTTGGAAAATCCATTATCTTTTTTGTTCACAGTGTAATGTATACACATAATTTTACGATTATAGATTTTTACCCAATTTTCCCCTAGTAATAGCTCTAGTTGCAGCCGTTCGATCCACCCCTTATCCCCATTCCACAAAAGTACAAATTTCCAAAAATTCCTTGATGATGCACGTATACACAATAAGACGAATGTACACACCGAATTTTATGATTTAATTGATTTATTTTATCTCAATATGGTACGAATATCGAAAGATCATTTTATTTTTATATTCTGTGCAGCCAGATCGAAATATAACCCGATTTCCATTATTCTCCATATACCCTATTAATGGTATTTCGTGTCTTGTTAGGGAACATTTTTTCATTGGACCGATTTCGTCCATTTTCGATTCCAACCAATCTACAACAACTAAACGTTTTCTTGAAAAATTTGCAAGAGACATCGGTAGATCGTCTTAGAATATGGCTAGGTCAAGAATAAGCGTAAAAGTTTATACGTAAAAGTGATATTAACAACATTTGTAGCTTTCATAATTACGTTTCATGTACTTAGCGCGACGGTTCTTACACAACCAACATTATAATATAGGGTGAGCCATTTACCATTTTAAATTAGAATCGGCTATAAAAAAGTACTGATTATATTTTCAAATTTCTGGTTTTATTGGAAAGATTGAACTTTCTCATTTAATAAAGGAACACAATATCATTCATATGACTACCACGAATCGCTCGGCTGTACCTCATCCGATCATTGGCTTCTCAATAGTCACACGGGGGTGTTCTCTGAACCCCATATGCGGCAATTTTGCTTATTGATATAGCCACCGAGAAGAAAATGAGCTTCATGAAATTTGTTCGAGTTTGTGTTAAAGTCTCACTTAATAATAATAAGGCTGTTTTTTCGTTAAGGCTAGATAACTAAGCTGCGATAACAGAAATCTAAATAAAATGATAAAAATTCACTCAAAAGAAAACAAAGTATTTTTTTTTAATTTCCGCCAACAGCAATATCAGTGTGTGTATGAAAACAAATTTTGAAAAAATAATTTTATCTCTTGTCATTTATTTTGGTTTAAGACCATAGGTTGTGCTGAAGTCTTCAGCAGAACCCAAAAATTAACAAAAAAAGGCAAAGTGAGACCTTTATTGTTACAGCTAACAACAACCTTTGCATTGTTGCGAGCGATGCGAGCACATGCACAACATTGAATTGGCAAAGTGAGATTTTTAGTGTGTCGACTTAGTTCGGTGAAATATTTTGTTTATCAGGGTTTCTCATTTGAAATATGTTACCGCTGGTACTAATATGAACCCTGATTTAAGTCAAAGACATACATTCGTTGCGAAAGTTCTGATGAGATGGGGTAGCGCCCATCGAAACTGCGCATCTGAAGACTTCAGCACAACCTATGGTCTTAAACCAAAATAAATGACAACATAACAGACCAACAATAGATACAAACAAAAACAAAAATATTTTTTAAAATTTCCGCTAACATCAAACTTGGACTTAGTCTGGATAATTATCCAGTGTAAGTCAAATTTTTTAGGTGAATTTCACAAACAGTAAATATAAAGAAAATTACAACAAAAATTTGCAGAAAATGCTTAATTTTGCATCAAACAAGTTGACACAGAAATCATGGAGCCATTGTAAAACCTATATAAGAAAATATTTTTTTTAAATACGGTGTTATTTCAATAGTTATGTGAAATTTTTTTTTTATTTTGAACTAAAAATTATTTTCTTATTAATTTATTTCTTTTCGGATCTTGTTATCCCGGTTAAAAGAAAAACAGCATTAATATATCCCATTTTCAGCGTATAGCGTACCATTTTGCAAACGTCGAACATAAACCTGAAAATAAAAAGAAAAATTAAATTAAAAAATGTAAATATAAATATTGTGATATTTTTTGATTGTTAATGCTTGTAACTTGTAATTGAATAATTTGTGTTTTTTGTAATAGACCCCTGAAGATGACCAACGGAGTTGTTCGAAATATTGGGAAATAAAAAACAAGAAAATAATAAAATAGTCATTTTTGTTTTATTATTTGAAAAAACTGACCTCAAGCCGAACAAAATACAAAACGCAACACATCAAAAAGGTCAACCATACATACCACTAACAAGAAAAATTAATTTTATTCTACCTTTCAAAGTCAAAGCAATCGGTAGTTCAAATTTAAAGTTTTAAATAGCCCGCTCTATATTAATCTTAATGGTACCTTTGACAAAAAATTTTAATTTTTTTGAAGTACTATGTTCTCGGTCAAAATGCATAGTGTTTTTGCATAAATATAATCGATTCAGCTTCTGATTGTAAACAGTTTTAAATACTAAAAGGTGATTTTTGGGAATTTTTATGAATTTGACATATTCTGAAGAATTGCATAACATCAGACAAAATCTATTACTATTATTTACGTGTAGAACTCTTAACTCACTATGTCTAAGACCGTCTACAGATGGTCTTCTGTAAATGAATTTCTAGTCAATCATACATCGTAAAAGGTTATGCTTCTTGATTTTCAAACTATGTTCTATAAAAAATTTTCCAAAAGGCTAAAATCAATTAAAATTAAAAAAAAAACATTGTTTATTATAAAAGGTAATAAAAATCAAAAAACCATTTTTTCCGAGGCTCCATTGACCATCTGGATGCAAATCGAACATCTTATCTCGACGACTCTACCTGAAAAAATCTTTCATATTCACTTGTAAAGTGTTGCGGGATAATTATATATATTATCAGCTTTTATGAAGTTGTTTTAAAGAAATTCCAAAAAAACAGGGATTATGTCCTGTATGTCGGGATCCCTATATATTCCTGGATTTTAGGAATATGTATTTCGCCATTGACATACACTTAGCTCAGCACTTCTCCAACTTCATTATGCTATCATTGTAGTAGTACGATTTATCAAATCCTTCAAAACACACATTGGTTTTCTATTTCCTCCATCATTGGGCGTGAATCTCATTAAACCAAGCCGCTTTTGAACGGGGGTGCATATGGCTAATATTTTGTTTACGTCTTCTACACCAGTTCAGCTGGACATCTGCGATGTTACTTGTAGCACAGACAACGCAAATCCCAAAAGTTCATTCACCTCCTATCCTTGATAGTGAGCTGATATAGAAAGTCCGTCGCGGTTTAACTTATGGGGTGTTAAACTTTAATGTTCCATGGCATTATAAAGCAAGTGCGTACTTTGATCACAGCTATTAATTAAATATTATCAATTTAATACCCTTTCCTAGAACACAATCACTATCTTTTTTAAACGCTTGCAGGCGTTTAAAGGTCAGAGTTTATATTATTTCTTTACACTTCATTTCATGTTTACAACACACAGCACTACAACAATATGAGGCAGAGTGAAACGCCAAAAGACTTAAGTAAGACTTGGTGTTAAGTCCTAAGGGCACCATAAGTAATGAAATCCTTATTATATATTTTAAAGTTAGTTGGGTCTGTTTGCTGTTGCACTCAACGTAGGTATGATTGTATCAACAATTCTTTGGAATCCATTTCGATTTTTTTTCTTCTAGGCAGTCTACTATTATAATATGTCTGTGCTGGCGAAAAGGGGGTGTATGTAAAGAATGATGGGCTTTTATTAAAAAAACAACAACAGTGACGAATGAAAGAAAGTCCTTTTTATTAGTTTTTTAATTTTATAATAAAGTTTCAAAGAAATTCTTATCAATTTGAGAAAGAAACTTGTAAGACTATTCTTTGCTGAGATTTTTCCTATCCTCTTTTTCACTCCGGACTTGAATTCTTGACAAAGTCTGGACATATCTACCGGCTTCCATTGCCATGAATTCGGAATTTTCTAAATTCCGTTATCCTAAACGTCTGTCCTTTATATGCGAATGAATTCATATTATGTGGTACGAGTAAAAGCAGAACTATTATCATGATTTTTTCATTCTTGTTTCTCTTTTCAAAGGCTTTCATTAAAAGTAATTATTAATTCACAGTAAATTGATAAAGATGGACAGCAAAAGTGTTCATACCATTGTGAAGGAATATGTCGATATGTATGTGTGTGCGTATAATAGGGTGAACCCCAACTAAAGTATCAAATGATACTTTTGAATTTGTTCCTATTATTTTGAAATAAAGCTTTTGTGTACTACAAAGAAAGAAGTTTCTCTCGTAATATTTAAGAATCGATTTCATAAATAGTTATTTTATAAATTCAAAGAATATTTCTTTAGTCGTTCGATAGGGATGGAAATGGTATTTAGTGAAACTATACTTCGCTATGCGAACTATCAACTCTTTGAGCAATATGTTGGAAATAATGTCGATTTTGCCAATATAATCGTCTTTGCTCATTTCATCAAGCCACCCTAATATATGTTATATACAACATAAACGCCTGCACAATATTTACTTAAATTACGTATGTGCTTATGTACAAACTGATTCTTAGAAGACACAAATGAAGAAATGAAAGGAATTTCTCTTGAAGATAATATTTAAACTATATATATATATTTTTTTCTTCTTTTTCTCAGTATTCTTCTACATAGTTGCTATATAGATTTCAGTGTTATTTTGTATGAAATGCTAAACTCATCTGATAATAATAAATGATATTTGTTGGCTTTATTATTTGATTGTTGAACAATTACCGTAATGGTGTTTAAGAATTTAAAGTGTTTCTTATTGATAAAATAATAATATGAATCAAAAAATGCATTTCCATAGTAAATTTAAATATGGGATACATATCTGAAACACTTAGTGGGAATTTAATTATTTCATTGTAAGAATTTAAAGTGAAAATAGAACAAGTAATGAAAGGCTAAAGTCAGGCAGATCCGAATATAATACACCCAATGCCACACTCTTCATTTATGCTTGTCTGTTACCAAAGAATATTTGGTATTTGTTTCCTTATGGGCATGACATTTTTGCAGAAGTAATTTTAAATCTTTAAAATATCTATTCCATAAAAATGCCACTCCGATTAACCCTGCTGCTATTAAAAAAATTTTCCAGATCATATTATACTTCACATAGGAAGACATATGAGTCCTTCTATGTCAAGGGACACGATTTTTGAAGCTCAATATCTTCAATTATTTGGAAAGTTTGTATATATATTCTTCCATAAAAATATTTTATACGTATTTTTGGAACAAGTATAAAAAATCACGATTTAACTTAAGATTTTTTCATATAGATGTGTTCGTACAATCGCCTGTAACTCCTGAAATACTTGATCCTGTTGAATGAGTTTTTAAGGTTTTTAAAGGTAATTTCAATTACTTTTAATTTTTTTAAAGATTTACAATTATATTTTTTTTCGATTTTCGAAATGGTTGATTTTTTTTGAAATTTTAAAGTATTGTTGTTGTTTAAAGTAGTAGTTGTATTTTTTAGCGATGCACAGTGGTTCAGAATCAAAATCCATTGGCCAAAATGCAATAACTTTTGTTCTAGTAGACATTTTTGAATTATGTAAAAAAAACAAAATTAGACAAAGAAACAAGCATAATTTGGAGATATTAACATTTAAAACCGGGGAATCAGATATATTATAGAAATCGGTCCAAAGTTGACTACTTTTCGTATTTTTCGATTTTAAAGAAAATTACAATTGTTGTTTGTATGTATTGTTGGTCTGTTATTTTGTATGTGTTGTCATTTATTTTGGTTTAAGACCAAAGGTTGTGTCTCAGCAGAACCCAAAATTAGCAAAAAGGCAATGTGAGAACTTTATTGTTGCAGCTAAAAGTTGACTGCGCAGTTTCGATGGGCGCTACCCCATCTCGTCAGATCTTTCGCAACGAATGTATGTCTTTGACTTAAATCAGGGTTCATATTAGTACCAGCGGTCACATACGACAAATGAGAAGCGCTGATAAGAAAAATATTCCACCGAACTAAGTCGACACTCTAAAAATCTCACTTTGCCAATTCAATGTTGTGCATGTGCTCGCATCGCTCGCAACAATGCAAAGGTTGTTGTTGTAGCATGAGGATAATTGAAATTTACTCATATTTTTATCTGCGTACTTACTTTTCAGAAGTTAATGAGACCAAAATGACTAAATTGCGTTTTGGAACTAAAAAATCTGACTTTTTGTACTAAATGTATCCCATTTTCCAAGGGTGCAATTTCGGATATTTTTCATAAAAGTAGTTTTTCAAGCAGTAGTAACTTTTCACATATTTCTTCACATATATTTTCTATGATAAAATACAAAAAAATCTACAATGAGATAAATGCTCATAATATTTGTAATATTTAGCACATTAATTATGTCATGTTAATTATAGCACATTATTATGGCTGATAAAATAATTTCAAGCTGCGGTCAGATATAGATGTGTTTTTTGAAAAACTTTCCTATAGCTTTTAAAAACTCACCCTTTACAACTAAAAACTAAATTTTCCGGATTTTGCCTGTCAAATTCAATATGAAATATAGTATCTGGAAAAAGTAGATCTTTGGTGTGTATTCGAACGCACGAAAATAAAAAATGCGTCTACTTTTTTCCAATAAATTAAGAAATGGATTATTTATTAAGCATTGTCTGCTCTTAATTTAAATATGTGCATGCATATATACCACATATAAATGGTGATTTTTTAAAAGCTATAGGAAAGTTTTTCAAAAAAAAAAAAAAACATAAAATTCAGAAAAATGCATGAAATCTTTATTTGAATCGATAGTATGGTCCATATAATTTAATGTTTGAAGATAATTTCATGCAAATGTTAACCTTGACTGCACCTCAAATTGTCCATCCGCTTAGTCCAATTTTGGCATTTCCACGTTTTTTGAGTAACAGAGGCCCAATTGCTGCGAACGGCGACGAATCGATAATTGATGGTCATCATTAACACTGGCCGATACAGCTGCGATAGTTTCTTCAGTTCGCACTCTACGTAAGCGTGTTGGTGGTTTAATGTCCAACAATGTAAATTTGGTGCGAAATTTAGTCACAATAGCCCGAATAGCCGCTTCAGTGGGTCGATTAAACTGACATTTTGATAATAAAATTCAATAATTTGCAATCGTTGTTCGTTTGTAACCCGATTCATTGTTAAATTATAGACCAAACTGAAGATGTTTGACAGTGAAACAAAACACGAAACGTGCGTGTTTAAACAAGTGTTGCCAAAATGATAATAGCTAAAAAATCACCCTTTATTTAATTCATTTTGAAACTTGAATTGTTCTCACGTTGAACTTACATGAATTCTGTAACTGGCTTGTTGTGAAATACTTACTTAAATAAATTGTGGATGTTTCATTAGAAGACATAAGTTTAATCATGTTAAATACTACGTTGATGATTCTAGATGCGGCCATTTGGTTTGTACCATTTTTATCCCATTTTTCCCAACCTTAAGAATACGACTTTCTAAAATCTCTTTATTTTGAGGTGTTTTCGCCATTAAAAGGATGTACATTAGGGCGTACCTCAAAAAAAAGTTCGCCGTACACCTTCGAATATGAAGTATTATTGAAAGGTAGTTTCAAAAAAAAATTTTTTTATTTTTTTATGCCGAACGTAGGGATCGCGCTATTACATTTTTCTATATAACTTCTGCATTTATAAACGGATTTTAAAGTGTGATACATCGATATTTTTGTCTCGACGAGGCCGATTTTTTTGTCATTGAAGTCATTGAGCTCAAGCACCCCCTTCTGGTACTTACCCATCATATCTCAGTTGCTACTACCCTAATGTACCACTCTAATATCAGAAAATTAAAGCTCGCATAAAATCATGAATCATGCTTGAGCTCGAATGAGACGAATGTATACACCGAATTTCATTATTCTGTTCCCATTTTACCCTTAAAAGTACCAATTTTGAAATAATGTTTATACCCTACACCACTTCGTGGTCTAGGGTATTATAAGTTAGTTTCGCGTCAAATGTTTGAATTTGGAGGAAATCGGTTCAGATTTAGATATAGCCCCCATACAAATGTCGCTCCCGATTTGACATTTTCCGCTCTAGAAACGACACATTCTTATAATCCAACTAGAAACACCTATGCTGAAATTGGGTAAGATCGGTTCAGATTTAGATATAGCCCCCATACAAATGTCGCGCCCTATTTCACTTTTTCCGCTCTAGAAACCACATATTGTATCCAATTTTCTTTAAATATTGCAGAACATCTTATAATCCAACTAGAAATACGTATGCAAAAATTGGGTAAGATCGGTTCAGATTTAGATATAGCCCCCATACAAATGTCGCTCCCGATTTGACATTTTCCGCTCTAGAAACGACATATTGTACCCGATTTTCTTTAACTTTTGCGGAACATCTTATAATCGAACTAGAAATACGTATGCAAAAACTGGGTAAGATCGGTTCAGATTTAGATATAGCCCCCACACAAATGTCGCTCCCGATTTGACATTTTCCGCTCTAGAAACGGCATATTGTACCCGATTTTCTTTAAATATTGCAGAACATCTTACAATCCAACTAGAAACACGTATGCAAAAATTGGGTAAGATCGGTTCAGATTTAGATATAGCCCCCATACAAATGTCGCCCCCGATTTCACTTTTCCCGCTTTAGATACCACATATTGTACCCGATTTTCTTTAAAATTGGCACAACATTTTATAATCGATCTAGAAACACCTATGCTGAAAGTGGGTATGATCGGTTCAGATTTAGATATAGCCCCTTTACAAATGTCGCTCCCGATTTGACTTTTTCCGCTCTAAAATCCACATATTGTACCCGTTTTTCTTTAAAATTGGCACAACATCTTATAATCCAACTAAAAAACCTATGGTGAAAGTGGGTAAGATCGGTTCAGATTTAGATATAGCCCTCATACAAATGTTGCTCCGGAATGTTTATCCGATTTTGACCAAATTTTACATATTATATTTCACCAATAAACAGACATGGTCAAATCGTTCCAGGTTTTAATATAACCCCATACAAATGTCCTTTCCGATTTAACATTTTTTGTCAAACACATACATGTACAGGATGCAAAAATCCTTCCCGATTTCAATTTTTTACCGAATTGAATTGCAATGAGAATTGTTTGGGTGATGCCCATATGTCCATACTTTGGTATACTACTGTATAATTTGTATTTGTCTGTCGGACAATAGGATTAATTACCATATTATTTACCATATTCGTTAAATTTGATTAAAGATGAATTTATAGCATATAAATTATATGAATATAATTTATATAATTTGTATGAACTACATAAAATTGCTCCCATGAAATACCTGGGTTTAGTAATCAAAGCGAGGTGGTGTAGGGTATTATATAGTCGGCCCCGCCCGACTTTAGCCTTTCCTTACTTGTTTTATATTATGTATATACTCGATTGGAGGAGTGTACACACCGAATTTCGCGTTTCTAGCTCTTGTCGTTCGATAGGTACAATTTTTATCCCTTTTTGTCCCATTTCACCCCCTACGAATAAATATCACTTTATGGTGCTGGTTTTTGTTATAGGGTGAATGCGCATACCGAATATCAAGTAAGTACAAGCAGAGATATTGAAAAGAATATGCTTAAACACTCCAAAATATTAGGGGTTATTATGGGTATTTATAGTCCTTGTGAGGGAAAAATTTTCCCTTTGGGCCGATTTCGCCCAGTTTCAAGCCCAACTGACGCATTTATGGAAAATTTGGACGTCCTAGCTCCTTTCGTTTAGATGCTAGCGTGCTTTCAACAGACGGACGGACGGACATGGCTAGATCGTCTTAGATTTTTATGACGATCAGGAACATATATACTTTATAGGGTCTCAGGTCGATATTTCAAGGTGTTACAAACGGAATGACAAAGTTAGTATACCCCACCCTGGTGGTGGAGGGTATAATTAAAGATAAATTCTTTATTTGTTTCTAATGAAGCTTAAAAAAATTCCGTGTGGGCCCGCCAAAAATTAAACAAACCACAATGGAGACTTGTCGATATTTGTACTTTTAAGAGGTAAAATGTTAAAAGAGGGATAAAATTGGTACCAAGCAAATGCCTGAACATGCAAACCTGTGCATTCCTTTGATTGTGTAGATGTGATACAGAAATGGGCTTTTCGAAATCAGTACTTTTTGGTGGGGAAAGGGAATAAATTGTACCAACCAAACGGCAGCTAGAATAATGAAATTCTGTGCATACGTCTATAAAATATTTTTTTTTTTTTTCAAAATCGACTAACTATTTTCAAACTAATATAATCAAAACCATAAATAAGCTCAGGGACTGGTGTGGGTAGCGTATAGTCGCCACTCCCGACTTTAGCCTTTCCTTCCATTTTATATTTTGCATTTTTTATCCATTATATTATTTTCTTTCTACAAGAACAGCATTTCACTGCTATGCATGTGTCGAAACTTAACTCAATAAGTTATCTCAGCTACTTGAGTGTTAAATATTTTTAATATCGCTATAGCTTTTTAATGTTGTGTCAGAATGTAATTCTCCCCTGAAATTGAAACCAAAAGTGAACCTTTCGATATTGTTGGCATATTTAGTACATATATTATTACAATGGACCTCTTCTGGTCTAAGTGAGTGAGGAAGCTAAACTTATAACTACTTCCACATCCATAGTACAAATAAACGAGGTGTAGGGCATCGCATAATCGTAGTTTTCTACTCTTTATTTCTACATATATTTTGTTGTAACTGAATATGTTTTCTATAATTTAATGGAGGAAATGCAAAGTTTTTTTCACCCCACACTGATATCAGACACCATAATCACCCAATAATGGCATTTCTAATGTGTTGTTGCTAACGTTTTTAAATTTCCCAAATCGAACACTATTGATTTTGGTCTAACTGGCAAAAGATGTCAATTATTGTCCCACAAAACCTGACAGTTAAAAGTCAATTTCCTGTTACCATTTATTCTCAAACGACCGGAAATACAAATGGCAATTTTTATAAAAGAAAGAAAACAACAACACAATTCCACTCGAACCACATTCGACCACTCCACCCCCTGCCATGATAAATTATGTCGATCAAACTTTTGTTTGGGTTGTCTTGCGACGTATAAAGTCATAAAAAAGAAGTATTTAAATATATAGTACATACGACTGTATATCGCATAACGTTTTATTGACAAACAAATGACTCAATTGCACCTTGCAGCGCCGATAACAGAAAATATGAACCACCAAATTTGTTGTTAAGTATTGGAAAGGGGGGGCCACTCGCTGGCAGCGCCATAAACTTTTGGTAATATGCATTTGAAATCCATACCCGCGCGGGTTCACATTTCATTAGAGCCATTTGTTAACCCCGGACGCTGTTTTATGAGCACCTTTCTTCGGTAATATGATATTTCTGGCGATTATTTGCTTACTCCTTTGCCGGAGACGAGCTATAAAATACGTATTAACATTGATGTTGATGTTGACAACTCTGAGGTGGCTGGGCCAAGCGCACTGTTTGTTTGTGGAAACAAGCGACGTACGTAAACATACATGTCAAGCCATGCCATGCCATGATTAGGTTCACTCTCATTCATTCGCATGAGATGAGATGAGATGCTGCTGCTCATATGGCAACCATTGCGGTATGATGCGGAGCACTACGCTGCGGTAAGTCGCGTCGTGTAGGGAGTAGGGGCAGGGGTAGGGTGCACTGCTCACACACATAAAAACCAAACTCATAAAAATCTTTATAGATATAAACATTTTATTATTAAACAGCTCGTAAAACTCAACAAAAGTTGCATATATTATTAAGAGTTTCTTCTGCCACCACCTCCCACCCGCCTACCAGAATGTCTTCCTCTTGTTTTTGTTTCTCCCCAGAGTAGCTGGGTTCACGTTATGTGTGTGAGTGTGTCGTCTCTTTAAAACCATCAGCAACATATTACCACTGTGACAGACCATCATCATAACCCACCCATCGAAGCTGGGGGGTGGAGGTGATATAACGAAGGTGGATCTTACAGCAATGGGAAATTTGAAATACCACCGGAATTTACTTCCAGAATGTACATCAGCTTAGAAAAATGCTTTTTATATCCTCCACCTTAGGATCGAGTGTATATAAATTTTGTCATTCCGTTAGCAACACCTTGAAATATTCATCGGATATCCCATAAAGTATACCTTAAGTGTAAAAGGGCGCACAGTGTTTCAGGTTCAAAATCCATAACTTTTAAAATAACTTTTGTTCTAGTAGATATTTTTGAGTTCTGTAAAAAAAACAAAATTAGACAAGGACCCAAGAATTATTTTGAGATATTAAACCAGTAAGGAAAGGCTAAAGTCTGGCGGGACCGACTCTGTGATACACTCCACTTTCAATCCGAATACAATTCAATTCGGTGAAAAAGTGAAAACGGGAAGGTTTTTTGTATCCTGTAAATGTATGTGTTTGACAAAAAATTTTATATCGGAAAGGACATTTGTATGAGGATATATTGAAACCTGGAACGAAATAGGTGAAACATAAAATGTATAGTTTGGCCAAAATCGGTTAAACTTATGGGAGCAACATTTGAATTTGGGCTATATTTAAATCTGAACCGATCTTACCCACTTTCACCATAGTTTTGTTTATTAGATTATAAGATGTTGTGCGAAATTTAAAGACAATCGAGCACAATATGTGGCTTTTAAAGCGGCAAAAATCAAATCGGGAGTGACATTTATATGGGGGCTATATCTAAATCTGAACCGATCTTACCCAATTTCTGCATAGGTGTTTCTAGTAAGATTATAAGATGTTGTGCCAAATTTAAAGAAAATCGAGTACAATATGTGGTTTCTACAGAGGAAAATGTCAAATCGGGAACGACATTTGTATGGGGGCTATATTTAAATCTGAACCGCTTTGACCTATTTTCACCATAGATGTTCTTAGTTTAAATATAAGATGTTTTGCCAAATCTGAAGACAATCTGATACAATATGTGGTTTCTAGAGCGGAAAAATCAAATCGGGAGCGAAATTTGTATGGGAGCTATATATAAATCTGAACCGATCTGACACATTTTTACCACAGGTGTTTCTAGTTACAATATAAGATGTTTTGCCAATTTTAAAGAAAATCTGTTGTAATATGTGGTATCTAGAGTGAAAAGAGTCAAATCGGGAGTGAAATTCGTATGGGGGCTATATCTAAATCTGAACCGATTTTCTTTAAATTAAATAGAGTTCGTCCTTATCCCGAAGAACATCGTTGTGCAAAGTTTCATTTGGTTCTGTCTACAATTGCGACCTGTATCGCGATTACAAGAATAGATGGACGGACGAACGGACTGACAGACATTGCTAAATCGACTCAGAAAGTGATTCTAAGACGATCGGTATAATTAACAATGGGTCTATCTCGTTTCCTTTTGGGTGTTACAAACAAATGCACAAAGACATATACTCTCGTGGAGTGTATAAATATTAAAATTCGGACGACTGGATACATTTTAGAGATCAGCCCAAAATTGACTACTTTTCGATTTTAAAGAAATTAAATTTTTTTTTTTGTTTTTATGTTTTTTTGACACATTTTTACGTATTTTTTCATAATGTGAAGAAAAAAATGTTTTTTTTGTATTACTTTTATTTTCACTTTTTTCAGATTTTGAAAACTGGAAAAACGTAATTTCTTTATTTGATTTTGTCGAACTGTTTCTCACACATTTTCAGAGATTTTGCACTCAATTTTTTGTGGTTTCTTAGCTTTTTATGACGGCTAAACTATGTTTGTGGCAAATATAGTTTGTTTGTAATAAATATTTTAAAAATATCCATTTTGAACAAATGTCTGACTTTAGAGTTCATTTGCGGGAAATATGCCCATAAAATCAAAATGAATGTACTATGAAACGCGGCGGACATATGCAGGAAATCACATTTAAAAAATAAATGTCATGGAATTATCTAGCAGTTTGTAATAAAAAAATTTCATTCCAACAATATTTCTGCCTTGTATTATCATTTTCCAAGCTCTAAAATATCATTCTTTATAACATTTCCTTACGTATTTTGGATTTCTAAACTCTAAAGGTAATTATGATGGCTACAAACACATAGAAACACTGACTGAGGCTCAGTCTCCCAAGATTGAAATAAAAATTTATTTTGCTTGCATGAAAAAAATCAAAATAAATAGAAAATAATGGAAAACATCTATATTATTTTTTATAGATAAATGTAGAATTTATGGCCCTCTTTGTACACGCAATCATGATTTTTTAAATATTTGAAAACAAAAACTATTTGAAGAATGTCAATGTAGAAATGTAGCAATTATGGTTCCTTTTGCAGAAGTACATGACGTCTTCCCTTAAGACTAAATCAATTTAAGCAGGAAGCTTCGTAATTTGTATAACCTCCACCTCCAGTATGGCGGTATACTAACTTTGTCATTCCGTTTGTAACACCTTGAAATATAGACCTAAGACCGTAAAAGTATATATATTTTTGATCGTCATAAAATGCATAGAAGGTCTAGCCATGTCCGTCCACCCGTCTATTGAAAGTACGCTAGCTTCTAAATGAAAGGAGCCAGGACGTCCAAATTTTCCCAGAATACGGCTAATAGTTGTAGATCGGTTGTGATTGAAAGTGGGCGAAATCGGTCCAGAGGGAAAATTTTTTCCCTCACAAGGACAGAAAATACATGTTTTTTGAAGATGTCTGCCTATATGTGCTTGATATTTGGTACGCACATTCCCCTTGTAGCAAAACCGTGCACCATAAACTGATTTTTATTTGTTGTGTTGGTCAAATGGGGCAAAAAGGGATAAAAATGGTACCTATCAAACAACAACAGCTAGAAACACGAAAATCGGTGTGTACATTCCTCTAGTCGAATGGATACATAATATATAAGTTTTCCCCCAAATTCGGACTTTTAAAATGGGAATAGAGGGATAAAAATGGTACCAACCAAACGGCTGCACCTAGAATAATGGCATTCGGTGTGTACATTCCTCTGATTGCGCAGACACGTAAAATAGAAGGATTTTTCGAAATTTGCACTTTTCGGGGTTCAAATGGGAAAAAGGGGATAAAAATAGTACCCACCAAATGTTCGCAGATAGGGTCATGAAATTTGGTGTATATCTATGTCTTATTTCGTAGACACGTAAAATAACGGATTTTTCGAAATTCGTACTTTTTGGGGTTAAAATGGAAAATTGGGATACAAATAGTACCAACCAAATGACCGCAGCTAGAGTCATGAAATTGGTGTATACATTCCTCTTTTTGCGTAGACACGAAAAATAAAAGTTTTTTTTTCAAATTCGTACTTTCAAGGGATACAATGGGTACAGAGGGATAAAAATAATACCAACTAAACGGCTACAGCTAGAATGATGAAATTCGGTGTGTACATCCATCTAATTGCGTGGACACGTAAAATAAGGAGATTTTAGAAAGTCGTACTCTTAAGGGGGTAAAATAGGAAAAAGGGGATAAAAATGGTACCAACCAAATGACCGCAGCTAGAACATTGAATTCGGTGTATACATTCCTCTGACACGCAAAATAGAAATATTTTTCCAAAATCGTGCTTTTTACTTTTACGACAAAAATTTGTTGAATCATGAAGGTAGGTTATGTTGCACTTGAGATACTGGATTTTCAAAATTTGTATTTGTTCTGGATTGGTTATATTCAAAAATATATATATTTTCCTGTAATATTACTGGACTACTACGAAAATCGACAGCCTCTATGAAATGCAATCCATCGTGGAGGGTATATAAAGGCCGACATTAACGCCGTTTTTACTTGTTTTTCTTCGCTATGGTCCCAGCTTCTACAAAATAAAAGTAAAAATAATCATTTATACCAAAAATTCGTCTACGTGCCATAGTAGTGCTTCTACATTGAACCATATATCTGTTTCATGGAGATATTATTTTCTGCGTTACATTATTAGCTACTTTTCCGAATTTTTCTATTTTTTTTAATGTTTCTATGTAACAATGAAATGCGCAACATTTGAACCTTTACATTTAATCGAACATAAAAGTGTATGTTATCGGACTTATATTCGCAAATAAGAATATAAATATTAAAGGTAACTTCGAAGAAAACCGGAATTTTAGTACAAAAATGTATCCATAAATTTGTATACCCTCGCTCTACAGAATAGGAGGATATATATCATTTGGGACAGAAAAAAGTGTAACGCATTGAAGCAGTGTCTTAAGACCATAGGAATGTCTGGACCAATTCCGTTTCATGACCTTTTAAGTTGTTTAGCCATGTCCGTCCGTCTGTCTGCTTTTCTGGCTGATGTACACGATAACTCTCGAAAGGACTTATGGAATCAATTCAAATAATATTTTCTCAAACTTAGTTTAAATTCGAAGATGGGCGACATTGCCACGCCCCTTCCAGTACCTCCCACACATGTCACGAAAAACTAAGTAAAATTAAAGCTGCTTTAACTTCTATACTGATGATCGGAATACGGTTAAATTTGATAATTAGCAATGATTTTATACAGCTTATATTCGCGTGGAATATGGGCGATATTCCAGTGGCATAAACTTCGTTTACATTAAAACCGACATAACATCCATACGGGTAGTAGAAATCATTTGCAATTTGATATTTAAAAAATTGTCTACAATCACTTTAATCCTAAAAAATATTTATGCTTTAGCCACGCCCCTTCTTGTACCTCCCACACAATTGTCTCTATGCTAGGAAATATTAAAACCTTAATAAATTCTATACTGGTGCATGGAATACACTATGACTTGATATTTGATCATGTTTTTAAAATTGTTTTATAAATGTGGAAGCTAGGACCATGTGACACGAACCTCCTAGCAACTTCCACACTAATTATCCTGCCGTACGTAAAATTTAATTCCTTTTAAACCCCTGTATATATGTTCTCTAAGCGTGAGAGTATATATAAGTAGGTTATATAAAATGCTTGTATCAAGTATAAACATTTTTCATTGCAAAAATTTTTTATCAGTGTACCAACAAAATAATTAATCCAATTTTTTGTATATTTGTATTATTGTAATAATTATTTCTTAATACGGTAATGTGATATTCTGTCATTAATTACTTCATTATAACTAGAAGATAGAAGATCTTGTTTGTGTGTATATAATAAACAACTATACTGTTGGGTTCATTTCCCATCCGCCCTCGTAATGTTATAATGCTGCTGATGCTGCCGGTTAGGATATCTGCACAATGGAATGCCTGACTGATGGGGTACCAAAAGACCAAAGTATTGTTAATCTGTTGTGTTGGAAATGTCATGCGTGTGTCTCTTATTAATCAACCTGTAATAATTTTTATAGCGAACACTGCTGCCATCCATTCCGTCAAACAAAAGAGCATTTAGTTTTTAGTTAGTTTGTTGTTGGCTCTGCTGCTGCCACTGCTAACGATAGAAAACTTTAGGGCCATAAAAAAATCGTAAAAACAACTTAAAACGAAACTAAAAAAATAACTTTAAATATATTTCTTAGTTTTATAGGAGGAGGTTGGATTCTTGTTATTATTTTAAATAGTCTACAGATGCCACTCGAAGGCGGCACAATAGGGAACCGCTTTTATTATTATAGGAGCAATTTGAATAAACGAATCAGTATTCTTAGGTCAGCATCAACATTTTACACAATCTTAAACATTTCGTATTTTCAGAGTATTAACTGTAAACTACTAACGACCCGCTAAACGTAACTTCCACGCCCTTTTGCTGCTGAACAAACTAGAAACTTATGAAAATTATATCAAAAACTTGCGGTTTATGCTTAAAAATGTCATAAATTTCCCGAATACCTCTTGGACTTCTCACAAATTTCTATCTGTTCATTAGATTTTCAAAACAAACCTTGGCCAACTTAACGAACTACCAGGAGACCGTGCAAAGCACTCAGACTCAACACATTCTTTTGTTTCGCCCAACCCAGCCACCTTATCACGCCAGACAATCAGTGAGTTAAGAATTTTATTAAACCATTTTTTATGAGATTTGTTTTTTTCCTTTAAATTTTGATGAACATTTTAATTTTGTTTTTATTTCATTAACTGCGTTAATTAATTCGTTTTTCCGGTTCTATCAAAAATTGTTGGGGAAAGAAAAAAAATATATATATATGTACATTAGGGCGTACCTCAAAAAAAAGTTCGCCGTACACCTTCGAATATGAAGTATTATTGAAAGGTAGTTTCAAAAAAAAAAATTTTATTTTTTTATGCCGAACGTAGGGGTCGCGCTTTTACATTTTTCTATATAACTTGTATTTATAAACGGATTTTAAAGTGTGATACATCGATGTTTTTGTCTCGACGAGGCCGATTTTTTTGTCTTTGAAGTCATTGAGCTCAAGCACCCCCTTCTGGTACTTACCCATCATTTCTCAGTTGCTACTACCCTAATGTACCACTCTAATAATCGAAAATTAAAGCTCGCATAAAATCATGAATCATGTTTGAGCTCAATGACTTCAAAGACAAAAAAATCGGACAAAAACATCGATGTATCACACTTTAAAATCCGTTTATAAATGCAGAAGTTATATAGAAAAATGTAAAAGCGCGACCCCTACGTTCGGCATAAAAAAATAAAAAAAATTTTTTTTGAAACTACCTTTCAATAATACTTCATATTCGAAGGTGTACGGCGAACTTTTTTTTTTACTTGTAACCTGGTACGCTCTAATGTACATATATATTTAAATAGTCATTAACAAAAGCTGTTGAGGATATCAAAAAGGAAAAAGGCGATAAACTCGGACGGTATTTAAATGTTTTAATTTGGCTTGTAACAAACAAACAACCAAACAAACACAAACATACTCCCAACATTGTTTTCCAATAATTAATATGTAAATATTGTATATGTGCTGCCCCCAGCCACTTTTATTGTGGCTTGTTTGTTAATATTATTTTTCAATTCATGATTATACATTAAAGTAAACAAAAGTAATTAAAAATTTAAACGTTTTTTCTTTTGCTTTTTTTTTGTGGAAAACTGCCTTTCTTTGTCGTTCGTTCGTTCGTTTTTTCGCCGTCACAAAACAATTAATTTAAATCGATATTTTATGGGATGGGAGAGTAATCGTTGCGGCATTCTTGGACACCTGTCCAAAGTATGCTTCAATTATTAATGCATTTCAAATTGAAAAACCTTGAATTTAGCTAATGGTTCAATTTATAGTGGATGGGTTGTATGTTTGAAAGTCAATGCGAGGGAACCTGATGCAATCCTGTCGCCTGCAATACTCAGGAAAATTAAGGTGCGGCAGACTTTGTGGGTGGAATTGGGAAAATCATTTTTTGTACGTTGCACTATAAATTGAAAAGAACATTTAATAATGTGCTGTAAAAAAGTGTTAGTAGATAAGAGAGGATAGAGTAGATTTAAAAAAAATATTTGTAATGATAGTAATGGTTCCTAATAAAATTGTAATATATTAATTTTGCATTAAAGGTATTAACTCATATTAAAACATATATGTATGTCCATGTGCAATTTTCTTCACTTTTTTCACATTTTTGTACATATTTCGACAAAATTAATATTAATTAATATTAAAATGCAGTTTTAATACCGTCCGTCTGTTGAAAGCACGCTAGCATCTAAACGAAAGGAGCTAGAACGTCCAAATTTTCCATAAATGCGTCTTATAGTCGTAGATCGGTTGGGACGGGGCGAAATTGGCCCATAGGAAACATTTTTCCCTCACAAGGACTAAAAATACCCATAATAATCCCTAATATTTTAGCGAATTTAAGCAAAAACGTGCACCATAAAGTGATTCTTATTTGTAGGGGGTGAAATGGGGCAAAAAGGGATAAAAATGGTACATATTAAACGACAACAGCTAGAAACACGAAATTCGATGTGTACATTCTTTTAATTGAGTAGAAACATAATATAAAAGTATTTTTTCCAAATTCGGTACCAAAAATGGTACCAACCAAACGGCTGTACCTAGAATAATGAAATTCGGTGTATACATTCCTCTGATAGTAAAATACACGGATTTTTCAAAATTCGTACATTTTGGGGTTAAAATGGAAAAGGGGATAAAAATAGTACCAATCAAATGACCGCAGATAGAGCCATGAAATTCGGAGTATGCATTCCTGACTGTGTAGACACGGAAAATAAACTGAATTTTCGAAATTCGTACTTTTTGGGGTCAAAATAGAAAAAGGGGTTAAAAATAATAACAACCAAATGACCACAGCTAGAGAAATTCGGAGTATACATTCCTTTGACTACGCAGAAACGAAAAAATTTTTTTTCTTCCAAATTCGTACTTTCACGGGATACAATGGGTGGGATAAAAATGCTACCAACCAAACGGCTACACCTGGAACAATGAAATTCGGTGTATACATTCCTCTGATTGCGTAGACACTTAAAATAAACTGATTTTTCGAGATTCGTACTTTTTGGGGTTAAAATGAAAAAAGGGGATAAAAATAGTACCAATCAAATGACCACAGCTAGGGTCATGAAATTCGGAATATACATTCCTCTGACTGCGAAGACATGGAATTGTTCGAAATTCGTACTTTTTGGGGTTAAAATGGAAAAAGGGGATACAAATGGTACCAACCAAATGGGCGCAGCTGGAATCATGGAATTCGATGTATACATTCGGTGTTATTTCCAAATTCGTAATTTTTCTTTTACGGCAAAAATTTGTTCAATCATGAAGTTAGGTTATTTTGCACTATGTACGACTGATAATGGATTTTAAAAATTTGTATTTTTTGAATGAAAATAGAATGGAAATACAACCAACTGTAGCACCCTCTATCTACCAATATTTATGGTATTTAAGCTTTTTGAAAATATAAGTATATTTTTTTTTTGATTTGAAATAGATAATGGTTTGAAATAATTAAAATATTATATTTATTTATAAAATTATTTTTTCAATATTTGTATTTGTTTTGGTTTGGCTATATTAAAAACATTATATTTTCCTGTAGTATTACTGCACTTATACGAAAACCGACAACCCCTGTGGAATGCAATCCATAGTGGAGGGTATATAAAGTTCGGCCCGCCGTTTTTACTTGTTTGAGCTAATTTTTGAAAATCTCGGCTTTATATGCACTTGTAAGCTTTATATGCATGAAACCGCCAGAACATAAATAAAACATTTGGTGGGTGAAGTGGGACAAAGGGGTATAAAAATGGTACCAATGATTCAACAACAGCTAGAAAAATGAAATTTGGATTGCACATCCCTCTAATGTAAAATAGAGGACGTTAAAGCACCAAAAAGTAAATAAAAGTTTTGGCGGGCAAAATGCGACAAAAAGGGATACAAATTGTAGCACTGACACGACAACACCTAGTAACATGAAGTTTGGATAGTTATTGAAAATAGTGTGTATAAGCAAATATCGTGATGTGCATAAAAAATAACACAAGTTACCTAATTTAGTACTATCAAATAAGGTAAATTGTATGTAAATATGACAGTTTCTAATCTGCCGGCAGTACTGTGGAAGGTATGTAAGTGGTAGAGAGTGTGTAAGATTCGGCCCGGACGAACATAACGCCTTTTTTACTTGTTTAAATACTGACGCTAAATTTGTTTAGATAGATGACATTAATGAACCTAACTCATTTTATTATTGATTATTTTTGTGGCCGGCAAGGGGTGAAATGAAACGAAAATACAACCTTTAATTAGAAATAAAAGTATATCCATAATGTTTTGTTGATTTTATGATATATTTTATTTTTTATATTTATTTATTCTGCAGGGTATTGTAGAGAATACTTTTTACAAATATTTGAATATTATCAAAATATAGTCGCTCAGACGAAATTTATTATTTTACTGTCCAGTACCATTATCATGTCAATCACGGTGTCACCAGCACGAACTCTTTTAAGTTAGAAAATTCTGGCAAACGAATGATAACCAGAACTCACCATCAGGAGAATATCCCATTTTAAATAATCTGAGATATTGTCCTTTAACGCAATTTTCAAAACTTCAATTTCCGGGGTGAACATATTTTACACCAGAAAAAACATATTATTTTACGATTTTCTAATTGTTAATCGAGTTTGCCAGAGCCAATTTAGATTTGTAGACAAATTTATATATAACCCTTTACAGTTCACTTATTATATCACATTGTCCGACAGTCCACATTACACTTGAACTGGATGATAAACGTCTGAAATGGTTAATAAGCGTTTTTATTTTTTCAATTCCTTATCCTGTTGTCCCTTGAAAGGACACAAAGGATACAATTTTTCAAAAATTATTTTAAATACTTATGCCCAACCTACGATACCAATGTAAGTAGCAAATTAAACAAGAGACTATCTTCTAAAAATACTTCAAATTGTAAACTTTTATCTGTATTATTTTAACATTAACAACCATTTCAAGTAAAAAGTGAAATTTAGAAAAAAAAACTCAGTATACTAAGGGGGAAATATTAAATAGTTGTTTATGCTAAAGTAACACAGATAGAAACATGCAATTTTAGGTATTTTTAACAGACATTCTCCTCTTAATTTTGACATTGATATTGGTAACATAGGGTGCAACTAAGTATCTAAAATATTATTTAAAAAAATGATTAACTCAAGTTTGTCTATAGTTTCATACCCTATATCAATTGGTTCAAGTGTAACGAGTTTTAATACCCTACACTAGGGTATTATGTCTTTATGCATTTGTTTGTAACACACAAAAGGAAACGAGTTAGACCCATCGTTTATTATACAGATCCGCTTAGAATCACTTTCTGAATCGATTTAGCAATGTCTGCCCGTCTGTCCATCTATTGTTGTAATCAAATTACAGGTCCGATCTAACCGAAAATGAGCACATGTAAGTTTTGTGCATCCAGGACGAATGCTATTTAATTTGAGGCAAATCGGTTCAGATTTAGATATAGCCTTTTATCCCCATTCGCCCCATTTTCCGCCTAAAAGTACAAATTTCGAAAAAAAAATCTTTTTGTTTCACATCTTCACAGTCAGATGGATGTCTACACAAAATTTCATGATTTCAACTTCAGCGGTTTGGTTGGTAGCATTTTTATCCCTCTTTTCCAATTGTATACCTTAAAAGTACGAATTTTGAAAAATCCCTCTATTTTACGTATCTACGCAATTAAAGGGCTGTACATTCCAAATTTCATGTTTCTAGCTATTGTCGTATCATTGGTACCATTTTTATCCCATTTTGTCCATTTCGCCCGCTAAAAATTTTATTTAGTTTTTGGTGCTTTTACGCTACAAGAGGAATGTAAATCAAATTTCAAGTGCCTAAAAAGTAGAAATTTAAAAAATGTTTAAATATTCTAAATATTAGGAGGTATTTTCAGTCCTTGCTAGGGAAAAATTTTCCCTCTGGGCCGATTTCGCTCACTTGCAATCGCAAGCGATCTACAACCATAAGACACATTTAAGGAAAATTTGAACTTCCTACCTTTTTTTCGTTCGGAAACTACATTTTAAGATGTTACAAACGGAATGACAAAGTGAATATACACTCCCATTCTTAGGTGGAGGGTATAAATAGCATTATCTGAACCGATAATAGATTTCTTCCCTTACATCTCTGAATCATATACATCTGCATTACTTCCAATGCTCTTATCCTTGTTATGAGGTTCACTTCTTAGTTGCGCAGCAACTTTTATGTAATACATTTACTTCATGCACCGCGTTGTTGTTGTCGATGCCGCTCCAGAACTCTACAACAACAGGAGAATGCTTATCCAACCTTAGGCTCTGTTTCACATGAAATAAAAGGAAAACTTTTCCTTACAAAAAAAGCAAAACATAAAAAATACACCAACTCCTCCTGCTCCTATTTAAATATGTTTATATGGAGTTGTTGATGTTGTTGGCGGTGCTTTTCCATTCCAATCCATTTACAAACAAGACAGGTCAAAGGATCCCTTTTGGTGGGGATGGGGGGGCTGCATAAGCAAGTAAGAGTAGAGCTTAAACCTTACAACAACATGCAGACACTTGTACAAAAACAACAACAATAGCAATAACACGAAGTAGCTGAACGGCAACAGAAGCCGGGCGAACACCTTTTGCTACTGCTGCTGACTTCATTGTTGTTCCACAAACAATATTTTCTGCTGCAATGTCCTAAAAAAGGGTTAATAATCCCTATAACAAATTAACACAATATAAACACAATATTTAAGAAAAACAAAAACAATAACAACAGCAGCAACTACAACAACAAACACCGATGGCAACAATACCAGGCCGGGCGGGCGCACCAGAAAAAAAATTAAACATACAAAGAAGTCTGGCAATAAGGATATTTTCAGTATGCCATAAAGGACTTGTTATCCCTAGCTCTGGGTGAAGACGGTCATGACGATGATGATGTTGATGTTGATGACGATGGTGGGTTGGTGTTGGTAGTTCAACATCTTAGAGGATAACCAAGATGTTAGATTTTTGCCTTGAATTTTTCTCCTTTTTTGCGTGGATTTAAAAATGTGCTTTAAAAGCAATAACTTTCACGTTTATCTCAGTTCGCTTCGGGTGTAATGTGAAATTTCGCCATCATTTACCCTTTTTTCCTGGCCCCTTTCTTTAAGTAGTTTTAGCTTAAGTAAATTAAAATTCTTAAACAAGTTTTTGTTTCGCTAAGCCCGAAGAGAAGAAAAAAAAAAACAACAAAATGGCAAGGATATTTATATACCCTCAGACCAAGTAATGTATGTGAGTATGTCTGCGTGGAGGGAATGCCATCAGGAAGAGATATACCCCGAAAAAATCCCCAACATATATACTTAGGCATGTGTGAATAGTGAGAGGCGTTTGGGGAGGGAAACGCAAAGGGGCCCTGGCCGGCGATTTTATTTAATAATTTCTAAAGTTTCCTTAGTGTATGGGGATTTTTTGTGCACCAATGTACTTATATTAAATAAAAATATAGTATATAGAAATAAATTGTGCTATTTTATTTAGCGAATTTTTTGGATAAAAAGTTCCAAGGTTAACTGTTTTCTTGTTTTAGGATTCCCTAAAACAAAACAAAAATATTACTACAGTATTTTAAGTAAAGAATGTTCCAATAAAAATTTTCATCTTGAAACATTAAGCAATAAAGCTGAGAGGCTATACACCCTAAATAATGTTGAATTATAATAACCTTCAGATCTGGGACATATTTTCGTTATGAAAATATGTGCAATAAAAACGCCACAAAGTAGGAAACAAGAGTCCATCAATTAACGAAGCAAGATATATGGGAATTAGTTAGCATCTATTTATATTCTCCACTAGGATATTAAGTCTTTGAGCATTTGTGTGTAACACTTAAAAGGAAAAGATACAGACCCTTCGTTTATTATTCCGAACTAAACGTTTTGCATAGATCCCAATTAAACTAGGCACTTGGCATGGATATTTCATTCGATTCGAGGATAGATGCTATTAAGTTTGACGCATATTGGTTAGGTTTAGATAAATCAATCACTCCATAAAATCTTCCGCTGACATCTTAATGAAGAAAATAAGAAAATCTATGGATATATGAATTGACCACACCAGCGTGAAATATTGAGATATATATCTAATACCAATTTCCAATATTTCGCCAAAGTTGTATAGTAATTGATTTCCAAAGGCCCTGTGCCATGGGTTAGTTAGAGCTGGATCGCATATGAAGTGCCAGACTGTCTTTTCTTCCTCTTCGTAGTCGTAGCAACGGCAGTGTTCGTGCAATAGCAGCCTCGTTCGTCGCGCATGTTTCCAATTGTCCAATGACCCGTCAGCACTGCAATCACTCTTAATACGTTTCTTCTATTTTGGTTTAGAAGGTCTCTGGTACGTTTTGTGTTATATTGAGGTTGTCTGAATATTTGAGGTTTTTCTGGATATTTGATGAGTTAATAAATATTTCCATTTAAAATTATAAATTATATATCGGCTATAAAAAAGTACTGATATTTTTTTCAAATTTCTGGTCTTATTGGAAATGTTGAACTTTGCCATTTAATAATGAAATACAATATCATTCATTCATGACTGGCTCGGCAGTAATTCATCCAATCAATCCAATTTTTCATTACATGGTCGAAAGATGCCTCCGCCAAAAATCCACACCAAACAGTGAGTTTTGGATGCATTATAGTCTCAACAGTCACGTGTGGGTTCTCTGAACCCCATATGCGACAATTTTGCTTATTGACATAGCAACCGAGATGAAAATGAGCTTCATCTGAAAACACGAAAATTTTCCACGTAAATTTCTTACAGTTTGCGTTAAAGAAGTAAGTTTTTAATATTTCCCAATTTTGTTCGAGCGTATAGCGTCCAATTTTGCAAATGTCAAACATAGACCTGAAAATAACAAGTAAGGAAAGGCTAAAGTCGGGCGGGGCCGACTCTATGATACACTCCACTTTCTATCCGAATACAATTCAATTCGGTGCAAAAGTGAAAACGGGAAGGATTTTTGTATCCTGTAAATGTATGTGTTTGACAAAAAATGTTAAATCGGAAAGGACATTTGTATGGGGGTATATTGAAATCTGGAACGAAATAGGTGAGATATAATATGTATAGTTTAGCCAAAATCGGTTAAACATTTGGAAGCAACATTTGTATTTGTGTTATATCTAAATCTGAACCGATCTTAGCCACTTTCACCATAGTTTTTTTTCTTGGATTATAAGCTGTTGTGCCAAATTTAAAGAAAATCGAGTACAATATATGGTTTCTAAAGCGGCAAAAGTCAAATCGGGAGCCAAATTTGTCTGGGGGCTATATCTAAATCTGAACCGATCTTACCCAATTTTTGCATAGGTGTATCTAGTTGGATTATAAGATGTTGTGCCAAATTTAAAGAAAATCGGGTACAATATGTGGTTTCTAGAGCGTTAAATGTAAAATCGGGAGCGACATTTGTATGGGGGCTATATCTAAATCTGAACCGATCTTACTCACTTTTTGCATAGGTGTTTTCAGTTGGATTATAAGATGTTGTGCCAAATTTAAACAAAATTGGGTACGATATGTGGTTTCTAGAGCGGAAAATGTCAAATCGGGACCGACATTTGTATGGGAGCTATATCTAAATCTGAACCGATCTTACCCAATTTTTGCATAGGTGTATCTAGTTGGATTATAAGATGTTGTGCCAAATTTAAAGAAAATTGGGTACAATATGTAGTTCCTAGAGCGGAAAATGTCAAATCGGGAGCGACATTTGTATGGGGGCTATATCTAAATCTGAACCGATTTGCCTCAAATTAAATAGCGTTCGTCCTTGATCCAAAAAACTTACTTTTGCCAATTTTTGATAAGATCGGACTATAATTGCGACCTGTAATTTGATTACAACAATAGATGGACAGACAGACAGACGGACAGGCAGACGGACATTGCTAAATCGACTCAGAAAGTGATTCTAAGTCGATCGGTATACTTAACAATGGGTCTATCTCGCTTCCTTTTGGGTGTTACAAACAAATACACAAAGCCATAATACTCTCGTGGAGTGTATACAAATGAGTGTTATTGTACCCGATTTTTTTAAAATTTTGCATAACACCTTATAATCTAACTAGAAATACCTGTGATGAAAGCGGGTTAAATCGGTTCAGATTTGGATATAGTACCCATACAAATGTCGCTCCCGATTTCGCTTTAGAAACCACATATTGTACCCGATTTTCTTTAAAATTGGTACAACTTCTTATAAACCAACTAAAAACACCTATGGTAAAAGTGGGTAAGATCGGTTCAGATTTAGATATAGAATAAATAGATTTTGACCAAACTTTATATATTATATTTCAAAAATAAACATACATGGTGAAAGCTGGTCACAACATTCCAGGTTTCAATATACCACAATACAAATGTCCTTTCCGATTTAACATTTTTTTTCAAACACATACATTTACAGGGTTGACAAATCCTTCCTTTTTACTGCATTGAATTGTAATGAGATAGAAAGTGGGGTGTATCATATAGTGGATCCGTCCGTCTTTAGCCTTTCCTTACATGTTTGGGAGATACCCATACTTTGGAATAACCCAAATGGGGCCCCATTCTGCTCTATTACAGCTCTAGAAACTACATCTGACATCGGATTTTCATTAAATTTTGCAGATCATTATATGTGTCAACTAGAAATACATACCGTGGATGAAAACTATGCAGGCCCATATTTTGGCACAGGCCTCAAGTGTAGTTATAGGCCCCCTTCGAATGTCCGTCCGATTCATTCTATTACCACTGTATAATCTGTATTTATCATTGGATCTTGATCAATTTTTCCAGATCATGTTATATTTACTTTACTCGGCATATCTGCTGGAAAGTTGGATCAATTACTTTATTATTTACCATATTCATTAAATTTGACTAAAGATGAATTTATAGTATAGTTTATATGAACTACATAAAATTGATCCCATGAAATACCTGGGTTTAGTAATCAAAGCGAGGTATATACGCAGGGAGTGGTGTAGGGTATTATATAGTCGGCCCCGCCCGACTTTAGCCTTTCCTTACTTGTTTTTGTTATTATTTTGGGTGTTATTGATTTTTTGGAAGTTTCGTTGGAGTTATTTATATTTTGAATTTTGGAATTATTATTCGTTGTGTTATTATGTTGTCAATGAGTCTCTCCTCGGTACATATATTTTGCTTATTTGTTGCTGCCTTTCTACGTATCAGGGGACCCCCATACTTGGAGCCTTCTTTTAATTCTTTCTCTTTACCAACCCTATACTTGAGGCTTTAGACACGAACTTTTCACTTATGTATATTATGCATGTCAGTGTGTTTACTTATTTATATACATATATATGTATTTTTACTTTTCCAAATTGTTTTTTTTCATCCATTCTTCCCTAAACATTCTTAAGGATTCTTTGGCAAACTGACATTACAGTAATTTCACACAGACCCCCACACACTGGCACACAGCAACATACCAGCCAATACCTACAGGATAAAAACGAACTCTTGCAAAATAAAGGATTGTCTTAGCCTTTCACAACATTCAATGAAATGTATAAAAAAAAACAAACACATACATACACATATCGCCCAGACCTATAGTTTAAAATAATCAAAAAAAAAATACCAAGTCCGGCAGGACAGGAAAAAAACGTAAACAACAGCAACCAACACACATGATATATCGTAAATGCTGTGAACTGAATGCATGTGGTCAAAAAGATTATCGATCGATTTTCAATTGAATTGTCTTCAATCCTGTTTTTTTGTACTTTCCTGTTTCGTCCTTTCCACACTGTGCGATTCTTGTTTTTTTTAGTTTGGTTCATGTACTCGTAACTTGTCCTTAGTTTTTGCTTGAGTTATACTTGTTCAAGGCTAAGGTTCGAGTACAATAGAAAATTTAATAACAGCAAACCCGAAAAAAGGACTTGGACGTTGGTTTCTTTCTCTTTTCCTCTCTCACTCCTTCTACCCCAAGAACAAGGACAATGACTATGGCAAGGGAACCAAATGTTTGGGTATTTTGTTCACAATAAGTTTACTTAACGAAATTTTATAACAATAAAAAACGGTTATTAAAGCAAAGCAACTGAGAAAAAATACATTTTGCTTTTTTCTTTTAAAGTTTCACGTCATTACCGAAAAAAAGTTTTAGTTTTCAAAGTCCTTTAACATTTCAAAGTAAACACGAACAAAACCAGATTTGAGGCAGGCCAAGGGAGAAATGTGAAATATTAAGAGGCATTAAAAACAAACACAATTGACCGTCGTTGAACCCTTTTGTTTAAGGATATGAGATTTGGTTTATTGTAGGCTCGCTCAGTTGTTACAAATTACAAATTTTGCATACCTCGACAAGCGCGGTTTGGTTGTTGTAGATATTTTTAAATATTAGACAGTCTTTGCGATGGCTAAGGCTTTGTTCAATTTGTAAAATTTTAATGCCTAATATGATGTCTAATGAGTTTTGGATTTTTTAATTTATACAGGAGTTATATGAGTAAGAGGATCTATACTCAAAATCTTTATACGTATATTCCGATTAAATAGAAATATTTGGAAATGTTTCTTAATTTTTTTAATCTTCAATATGTATAAATTCGAATAACAAATACTGTTTTTTTTTGTACTCGATGAAATGCAAGACGAAAAACATGACAAAAAAATCAGTAAGTTAAAACTCATTTCTTATTGTTTCGCAACTTTAAAGTAGATTTTAAAATATAGACCTACACGCAGAGAAAAAATGCATTATGTAGAAACGAAATTTTAGACACGTGAACATCGTTTTTGAGATTCTTTAGTGGGAAAAATTAGTTTGTTTGCGGTAAACATGTCATCAGTTGTTGTAAATGAAGAAAGAGAAATATTTTTACATATCGTGGGCTTATATTCATAAGTGGCTATGAACCATTTTCTCGAAAATGAGTTTTTGGTGCCAAACTACTCTCAGACTTGGATGTCATCTGTCATATAAATTTGGAGAAGACATTTTGTTCTAAAGCCATTTTTTTTCAAATTTTCTGATTTTGATATCTACTCACACGTTAATTTGTGACTGCAAAAGTGGCTATGAACATAAAAATAATATATAAGCATTTTTCTAGATTTATGGCATATTGCATTATCAAATTCCATCATTATGCGGTTAATAGCATTTTGGTTCCCAAGTAATCAGGCTAATTTAGGATAAATAGTGGCTGTATAGTCAAAAAATGTGAAAAGTATCTTTAGAATAACCCGCGTAACTTTTTATCATATTGAGAATACCAAAACATTTTTATGGCATATGATTGCTGACTTCATTCGTAATATTTGTTCAGAATCCTGAGTAGAGAAAGTTTAAATATAAGCAATTGTAACCGCGAATTTTTGATTCATCAACAATTGCAGCGATTTTCGCAACTGACTTCTTAAATGTTACAAGCGACGTTCTTAATACACAAACAAAAATTCAGTCGGATCCGTTGGCTAGATCGCGAGAAAATCGTAAATCAAAACCAGTAAGGAAAGGCTAAAGTCGGGCGGGGCCGACTATATGATACACTCCACTTTCTATCAGAATACAATTCAATTCGGAAAAAAGTGAAAACGGGAAGAATTTTTGTATGTTTCCTAATCATAGGCTAATTTGTCCTGGTTCAATTTGTCAAATCGAAAAGAATATTTGTATCACGGCTATATCCAAACATGGAATGAAGTGACCCATTTCACAACAGGTTCTTCCAGTTCTCAATTTTAAGTAAATCGATGAAAATACGTGGTTTCTGGGGCGGAAAAATCAAGTCGGGAGCGAAATTTGTATAGGAGCTATATATAAATCTGCACCGATCTGACTCATTTTCATCCTGGGTGTTTCTCATGCAAATATAAGATATTTTGCCAAATTTGAAGAAAATCTGTTAAAATATGTGGTTTCTGGAGCGGAAAACTCAAATCGGGAGTGAAATTCGTATGTGGGCTATATCTAAATCTGAACCGATCTGGCTCATTTGGTCTGTTTCATGGGTGTTTCTAGTTTGAATAGAAGATGTTTTCTGTTGAAATATGTAGTTTCTACAGCAGAAAAAGTCAAATCGGGAGTGAAATTCGAATGGGGGCTATATCTAAATCTGAACCGATCTGGCTAATTTTCACCGTGGGTGTTTCTAGTTGAAATATAAGATGTTTTGCCAATTTTGAAGCACATCTGTTAAAATATGTGGTTTCTACAGCAGAAGAAGTCAAATCGGGAGTGAAATTCGTATGGGGGCTATATCTAAATCTGAACCGATCTGCCGCATTTTTACCGCAGGTGTTTCTAGATGAAATATAAGATGTTTTGCCAAATTTGAAGACAATCTGATACAATATGTGGTTTCTAGAGCGGAAAAAGTCAAATCGGGAGCGAAATTTGTATGGGAGCTATATATAAATCTGAACCGATCTGACCCATTTTTACCATAGGTGTTTCTAGTTGAAATGTAAGATGTTTTGCCAAGTTTGAGGAAAATCAGTTTTAATATGTGGTTTCTAGAGCGGAAAAAGTCAAATCGGGAGCGAAATTTGTATGGGAGCTATATATAAATCTGAACCGATCTGCCCCATTTTTACCACAGGTGTTTCTAGATGAAATATAAGATGTTTTGCCAAATTTGAAGACAATCTGATACAATATGTGGTTTCTAGAGCGGAAAAAGTCAAATCGGGAGCGAAATTTGTATGGGAGCTATATATAAATCTGAACCGATCTGACCCATTTTTACCATAGATGTTTCTAGTTGAAATGTAAGATGTTTTGCCAAGTTTGTGGAAAATCAGTTTTAATATGTGGTATCTAGCGTGAAAAGAGTCAAATCGGGAGTGAAATTCGTATGGGGGCTATATCCAAATCTGAACCGATTTTCTTCAAATTAAATAGCGTTCGTCCTTATCCCGAAAAACTTTGTTGTGCAAAGTTTCATTTGGTTCTGGCTACAATTGCGACCTGTACTTTGATTACAAGAATAGATGGACAGACGGACGGACGGACGGACGGACGGACATCGTTAAATCGATTCAAAAAGTGATTCTAAGTCGATCGGTATAATTAACAATGGGTCTATCTCGCTTCCTTTTGGGTGTTACAAACAAATGCACAAAGACATAATACTCTCGTGGAGTGTATAAATACATTTTGCCGCGAAAATGAAAATTTTCCAAAAATATCCAATTTGTATTATTTTTATTTTACTTGGAGTAGGCTAATTTGTGTGAAATGTACTAGATGGTTCGAGCGACATGATCCCAGCTTCAATGTTTGTAAAAACATGATCAAATATCAAGTCATAGTGGATTCCCTGCACCACCGTAGAAGTTATCATGGATTTAATTTTACCTAGGATAGAGACAATTGTGTGGGAGGTACAAGAATGGGCGTGGCTACAGCGTAAATATTTTTTATACCCTACACCACTTCGTGGACTAGGGTATTATTAGGTTTAAAGTGATTATAAAATATTTTCAAATATCAAATGGCAAATGATTGGATGTTATGTCGGTTTTATTGTAACCAAAATGGCAAATGACAATATCGCCCATATTCCATGCGAATGTAACTTCTATAAAAGTATTGGCAAATATAAAATGTCATAGTACTTCGATCATCTGTATAGAAGTTATAACAGCTTTGATTTTAGGTAGTTTTTGGTGATTTGTGTGGGACGTACTAAAAGGGGCTTGAAGCATACAAAATATAGCCGACTCTGAGTATCAGTGTGGAAGTTACATTAGTTTAAATTTGCGCAAACAGCTTAAAAAGTCATGAAACGGATTTGGTCCAAAAATTCTAGTCACTCCTTCAATATGTTACACTTTTTTCTTTCCCAAATGATATATAGCCTCCTACTCTGTAGAGTCGATCATTATACCCTGATCGTTTGATTTGTATAGAAACTCGTACATAGTTCTGTGGTACTGGAATGCATTTTTGGTGGTCTTAAAATTAGTATCGTCATAGAGTGTATCCCAGCATCTAGATCATCATATTGTGGTACACGCGATTATCATGAAAATAGTCCCATATTCAAATCCTGACCGAAGTATTTTTTTCTAAACAATACATGCTACTATTGCATTCCACTAATTGCTCTAATTCGAGACATCTCCCACAAAAATAAGCGCATAATCTGTAATAGTAAGCGAGAGATACTGCATTTCTCCCTCACTGCTGAAAGCAGATAAAGATATACCTCCCCTTCCTTCGCTTCGGTACAGAGTACTCTACTACAATTTTAATTTTTTGATTTTTGGAATATATAGTTTTAAATATTTTAATGCTTTTTTGTAACACGTGACAATGTTGCCACAGTTACAATATTTTCAAAAAACATTCAAAAACACCAAATTTCAAGAAAATCGGAAGATTTCTGAAAATTTCCCCTTACAGACAAAACGAGCACCATATTCGATTCTTATCCGTAGAGAGTGAATGGGGCAAAACAAATGATAAAAGGGTGAAATGGGGCAAAAAGTGATAAATACACGAAATTCGACGTGAATTCTAATTGAGTAGATCTAAAGAGTGATTTTTTTGAGGTTAGGATTTTCATGCATTAGTATTTGACAGATCACGTGGGATTTCAGACATGGTGTCAAAGAGAAAGATGCTCAGTATGCTTTGACATTGCATCATGAATCGTCTTACAAACGAACAACGCTTGCAAATTATTGAATTTTATTATCAAAATGCGTGCTCTGTTAAGAAAGTTCATTGCGCGCTTCCATTTTATGGTCAGTTTAATCGACCCACTGAAGCGGCTATTCGGGCTATTGTGACTAAATTTCGCACCAAATTTACATTGTTGGACATTAAACCACCAACACGCTTACGTAGAGTGCGAACTGAAGAAAATATCGCAGCTGTATCGGCCAGTGTTAATGATGACCACCAATTTTCGATTCGTCGCCGTTCGCACCAATTGGGTCTCTGTTACTCAAAAACGTGGAAATGCCAAAATTGGACTAAGCGGATGGACCACCTAAGACGCAGCCGCGGTCAACATTTAAATGAAATTATCCTCAAAAAGTAAATGTCATGGACCAATCTAACGTTTCAAATAAAGAACCGATGAGATTTTGCAAATTTTATGCGTTTTTTTTAAAAAAAAAGTTATCAAGCTCTTAAAAAATCACCCTTTATAATATAAATATAAATCTATAATATATAATATAAAATTTCTTCCAAATTCGTACTTTTAAGGGGTAAAAGAAATTTAGAGGGATAGAAATAGTACCAACCAAACGGCTGCACCTAGAATAATGAAATTCGGGGTATACATTGCTCTGACTGCATAGACAAATTGAAAACAAGCAAGGAAAGGCTAAAGTCGGGCGGAGCCGACTCTATGATACATTCCACTTTCTATCTTATTACAATTCAATTCGGCAAAAAAGTGAAATCGGGAAGGATTTTTGTATCATGTAAATGTATGTGTTTGACAAAAAAAGATAAATCGGAAAGGACATCTGTATGGGGGTATATTGAAACATGGAACGATGTGACTCACGTGTATGTTTATAGGTGAAATAAAGTTTGTAAAGATTGCCCAAATCGGTTAAACATTTGGGAGCAACATTTGTATATATATAAATAAAAGTATATCTAAATCTGAACCGATCTAACCCACTTTCACCACAGGTAGATTATAAGATGTTGTGCCAAATTTAAAGAAAATCGGATACAATATGTGGTTTCTAGAGCGGAAAAAGTCCAATCGGGAGCGACATTTGTAAGAGGGTTTTATCTAAATCTGAACCGATCTTACCTAATTCCTGCATATGTGTTTCTAGTTGGATTATAAGATGTTGTGCCAAAATTAAAGAAAATCGGATACAATATGTGGTTTCTAGAGCGGAAAAAAGTGAAATCGGGAGCGACATTCGTATGGGGGATATATCTAAATCTGAATCGATCTTAACCAATTTTTGGACAGGTGTTTCTAGTTGGATTATAAGATGTTGTGCCAATGTTAAAGAAAATTGGGTACAATATGTGGTTTCTAGAGCGGAAAATGTCAAATCGGGATCGATATTTGTATGGGGGCTATATATAAATCTGAACCGATTTGCCTCAAATTAAATAGCGTTCGTCCTTGAACCACAAAACTTATTTATGCCAATTTTTGTTAAGATTGGACTATAATTGCGACCTATAATTTGATTACAACAATAGATGGACAGACGGACAGACGGGCAGACAGACGGACATTGCTAAATCGACTCAGAAAGTGATTCTAAGTCGATCGGTATACTTAACAATGGGTCTATCTCGCTTCCTTTTGGGTGTTACAAACAAATGCCATAATACTCTAGTGGAGTGTAAAAATATATGGGTTTAACTCGTTTCTTTTGAGTGTTATAAACAAATGCACAAAGACATAGTACCTTAGTGGAGGGTATTAAAAACTGGATATTGATATTAACTTTTAAATTTTGAAAAAAGGCTATATTTTCTACAACAACTCAATGTTAAATTCATTGTTGCAGATCCGATTTTTCGCAACATCCCGATCACAAGAAAAGGATCCTTTCTGCCCTTTTGTTTGAATAATTCCCTAATATTCTATGCCCGCAACTGAAGTAGGGAATATAACAATGATTTTTGGTGTTGTTTTGGCGCCACCATAAAACATTTTTAATGTGGTCTCGTGGCAGAGGCAAAGCCTATTTTTTCGTTTGTACGGGCAGCGACCCCGCTGAATGTATGTGTGTGTTTTGTGAACAGGGGTTTGTGACAAAGCGAATTTTAATATACATATGTAACCTCATTTTTGGTTGCATATCCTTTTCTATTGTTTTCGGTTTTCGAGAACCCTTAAAAAGCAAAACACAGGGAAAGTTATGCGCATATTTTCAGTTACACATTCACGTTCACATTTCGCAGTCTATCATCCATTTGTAAGCAATACTTGCGACTCATTTTCATTGTGTTTGGGTTACTGCATTTCACTTTTTTGCTGCCGTTGTTGTTGTTGTCGGTGTGTGCATTATCCTTTTATGTCCTTTTATGAGTGTTATGTTTATGTTGCGTGTATGTCTGCCATACTTATGCCAGTGCGAGTGTGTGTATGTGCGTTCGTTGTTATTGTTTATAACTTTAAATGTGGTGTATTGTGTTAATTATTTGTTTTGGTTTACTTTTGGTCTTTCCCTATGTTTAACTATGGTTGCCGTTGTTGTTGTTGTTGTTGCCATCGTCATCATAGTCCTGGTTGCTGTTGTTTCAGAGTTCTCTGCTCTTTTGTATTTGTTTTGAGTCTTCGTCGCCAACGTCATCGTTGTTGTTGTTGTTGCTGTCGCTTTTTTATTACCCACTCTTCCTCCACAAGTACTACAGTTACATTAGGTTCGTTCGTTTGGCTGTACGAGGCCAGGACCTTTTGTGTTCCTTTTGCTGCCGCATTCTAAGGGAGTCTCTTTTTTAATGGTGCGTGAGCGGGAGCGTGAGTGTATATGTACGTTGCGGTGACCGACTGAGTGCGTTGTTGTTTTTTCTCGGTTTTTGTTACTTTCAGCCTGTGGTTGGTTTTTATTATTCTTTGCTTAGATTTTTTAATTGTTTCTTGGTTTATTTTTGTTTCGCTCTTTTTCCACTCCCATGAAACTGAACTGGTGTAGACGACTGTAAGAGTGTCAAAAAGAAACGCTTTAAAAAAACACATACACACACACAGAAAAACAACAATAGCGGCCTAATGTGTTGTTGTTTCAAGAAAGGCGTTAAATGTTGTTTTCTTTTTCTGGAAAAAATCCAATCCAGGGATCGGGATGTATTACAGTTTATGCAAAATATATTGGGTGGCTTGTGTGGTATAGAAAAACACATATTTTGGAGAAGAAAGAATATGGATGTCTTAAGGAAATTATATTTGAGTAGGGTGGGTTTTTCTTTAATTTGTATAGTGGCCTAATGTAGCCTAATAGATAAGTATTTAAAAATAAAATGCTAAAATCATAAGGTGCCGATTATACGCTCAACATGTCAAGCCAGGGTTTTTATTGATAATCCAATATGAGGAATTCCATGTTAAATCCATGAGAAATTTTCGAAGGCCTATGGGCACAATTATGTTAGTTTATTATTTCAAAAAAATGTCGCCGAAGGGTTTTGTATAACTTTTTCTGATGTATTTTGTCTTTGAAAACTCGAAAAGGATATTAAGAAGTTGTTATTGATACATTTTTTTAAATTCTCGTGTGAGGTACCCCTGATATTTGTACTTTCGGAGATATCAGTCCGATCACATCCAAAAAGTCATATTTTCTGCACCTATAGAGCGACTTAAAAAAAGAATGAGATAAAGTAAAAAAAGAATGAGTTACGAATTTTTGAAATTCTCATGCTTCTACTTAACTTCTACATTTATCCACAGATTTTCAAATATCCAACGCTTTTTCTTTGCGATGTCACCTATTATAAAATAAAACAAAATATTTTGGGAAAGCCCCTCTACAAACTAAAAAATCAAGATTAAAATAAATAAATTAAGGTCATAACTTCTACATTTATTTATAGAACGTTGCTATATAGACATTGATTTATTCGTTAAAAATTAAAAAATATTTTTCTATTTTTATTCCAGCAACAAAGTTTTTTTAAGTCAATTTATTTGGAGAACTTTGTTTCCTGGTTACATTTGACGAAAATTGGAATTTTAGTAAATTTTTATAAACAATTTATTCATAAACAAGAAAAAACGGGGTTATGTTCGGCCAGGTCGCACTTATATACCCTCCACCACGGATTGCATTCTACAGAGGCTGTCGATTTTCGTAGAAGTGCAGTAACATTACAGGAAAATGTGTTTTTTTAACACAACCAAACCAAAACAAATAAAAATGTTGAACAATTAATTTTATAAATAAACTAGCAGTACCCGCTGCTTCGCACGCGAAAAAGCCAGGTATTTGTTATTAGTTTTATCCGTCTCTGTTTAAGGATAGTATTTATTTGACTTTCTTTTCGAAAATAGTAAATTGGAAACATACCACTCATATACAGTCAAAGGAATGTGCTTGTCGATGTGCACTGTTTTAGCTGAACTCCCTTCGTATATATATTTTTTATCAATTTTCTACCCAGTTTTAACAAAAAATTACAACCGCAGAGCCTTTTATTCGAAAAAAAAAAAATAAAATTTGATGGTGCTTCTACATACAAAATTTCATGATTCTAGCTGTAATCCTAAAGTTGGTACCATTATTATCCCTTTTTGTCCCGCTCTCCCCTTAAAAGTACAAATTTCGAAAAATCAATTTATGTTGCAAGTCTACGTTGTCAGAGGAATTTACGCAAAAAATTTCACGACTATAGCAGCAATATTTTAATTGGTACTATTTTTATCCCTTTTTGTCCCTCTCACACCTTATACATAGGTATAAATTTCTAAAAAATCCAATTGGATTTGCGCTTCTACATTGTCAGAGGAATTAACACACCAAATTTCACGACTATAGCTGAAATACTTAAATTAGTAGCATTATTATTCTTTTTTGTCTCTCGTAACCCTTAAAAGTAAAAATTTTTAAAAATCCAATTTTAATGCGCTTATACATGGTCAGAGGTATTTACATACCAAATTTCACGATTCTTGCTATAATAATTTAGTTGGTACTATTTTTATCCCTTTTTGTCCTGCTCACCTTTTATAAGTACAAATTTCGAAAAATTAAATTTTACTGCGCTTCTACATGGGCAGAAGAACTTACATATCAAATTTCAAGATTCTAGCTGCAATACTTTAGTTGGTACCATTCTTATCCCTTTTTGTCCCGCGCAACTCTTAAAAGTGCGAAATGCTTCTGTGTGGTGAGAGGAATTTACACACCAAATTTCGCGACTATAGCTGCAATACTTAAATTAGTACCATTTTCATCCCTTTTTGTCCCGCTCACCTCTTATAAGTAATCGAAAAATCGATTCATATTGCAAGTCCACGTTGTCAGATAAATGTAAATACCGATTTTCACGATTCTAGCTGCAATTCTTAAATTGGTACCATTTTTACCCCTTTTTGTCTCTTTCTTCCCTTAAAAGAACAAATTTCGAAAAATCCCTATTTGTAGCTCGTCTGCATGGTCATTGCAAGGAACACACCGAATTTAATGTTTCTAGCCGTTTAGTTAGGACGAAGGTTCGATGTTTATCCCTTATTGTGCCATTTTACCCCCTAAAAGTACGAATTTCGTAATTTCTTAGTCGTCATATTTGGGAACTACCCTGAAAATTTCATGGCCCTGGCTTCAGCCGTTTGGTCTGGGGGCTGGTCAATGATAAGTCAGTCAGTCAGTAACGCAACTCTTGTATATATATAGATATAATATTTTTATTATTTCAAACCACTCTTAAAAGCAAGGCTATGAATATGTTAAACTATATATATCGAAATAATACTTCAAGTCAATTCAAAAAGTAAATATAAGACAGAAACCTTCACAAAATCTTAAATACCATAAATAGTGGTAGATAGTGGGTGCTATCTATTGGCTGTATTTCCATCCTATTTGAATTCCAAAAGTACAAATTTTGAAAATCCATTATCACTCACTTACGCAATGCAAGATAATCGATCTTCATGATTCAAACATGTTTTACCGTAAAATTAAAACAGTGCGAATTTGGAGAAATCTTTTTATTTTGCGGTATCATTTTTATCCTTTTTTTCCCATTTTACCCCTTACGAGTACGATTTGCTTATATCTCTTTATTTACTACGAAATTAGAGGAACGTACACACCGAATTTCATCATTCTAGCTGTAGCCGTTTAAAGTACCGTTTAAAAGTACGAATTTGTAAAGAATACTTTTATATTATGTATCTACTCAATTAGAGGAATAGACAAACCGAATTTCGTCCTTGTGAGGGAAAATTTTTTCCCTCTGTACCGATTTCGCCCAGTTACAATCCCAACCGATCTGCGACTATAAGACACATTTATAGAAAATTTGGACGTTCTAGCTCCTTTCGTTTAGATGCTAGCATGGTTATATCGTCTTAGAATTTTATGGTATTAGGGTATAAAAATGTTGTGTTGAATTCATAACTCAGTATGTCTCAATGTTTGGTTTGGACACAAAATTATTATTATTTTGTTGTTCAATTTAGATGTCAAATGATTTTTTAAAGAAATTTGTTAACAAACACTTTAAGATTAAATGTTTTCAATTCAGTTTGTTTAATTTTATCAAATATTATCTTACCAATTCCTTCTTTAATTTTCTGCAACTCGCCTTCATTGGAAGACTAAAATCGAGACGATCGGTTTGTGAGGCAGCAAAGAACATCACCGCTGTCTACGGGAACTATCCCATAGCAAGTCATGCGGCTAGTCCCTTGTGTATAGGGAGCGGTACTAGTTCTAAGGGTCTTTAAAGGTATGCATTAACCGTCTATGGCACGACTTACACATTTCGAATATCTGTTCTATACTACCAGTCTGATAACCAGTCTCAAAGGATATGACTTAGAGTACATCTCGAAAGATGCCTGTCCTATAAAGCATAATACTCTCAAATATTAAGATGGCGTATATGTTGAATATTTGGAGATTGTACTAAATTATCTAAAAATCGGATTTACAGATTATTTGTATAAATATACAAAATTTCTGTTTAAATCTGCATGAGATTTGTTTATCCCAATCAACATATCTACATTAGACTTGGCCACCAAAAAAAAGTAAGAAAATTTCTGTCGGCTAATAAAGAGTGATTTTTTTGAGGTTAGGATTTTCATGCATTAGTATTTGACAGATCACGTGGGATTTCAGACATGGTGTCAAAGAGAAAGATGCTCAGTATGCTTTGACATTTCATCATGAATCGTCTTACAAACGAACAACGCTTGCAAATTATTGAATTTTATTATCAAAATGCGTGCTCTGTTAAGAAAGTTCATTGCGCGCTTCCATTTTATGGTCAGTTTAATCGACCCACTGAAGCGGCTATTCGGGCTATTGTGACTAAATTTCGCACCAAATTTACATTGTTGGACATTAAACCACCAACACGCTTACGTAGAGTGCGAACTGAAGAAAATATCGCAGCTGTATCGGCCAGTGTTAATGATGACCACCAATTTTCGATTCGTCGCCGTTCGCACCAATTGGGTCTCTGTTACTCAAAAACGTGGAAATGCCAAAATTGGACTAAGCGGATGGACCACCTAAGACGCAGCCGCGGTCAACATTTAAATGAAATTATCTTCAAAAAGTAAATGTCATGGACCAATCTAACGTTTCAAATAAAGAACCGATGAGATTTTGCAAATTTTATGCGTTTTTTTTTTTTAAAAAGTTATCAAGCTCTTAAAAAATCACCCTTTATATATATTATAGTGGCTTCTTTTGTGAGGAAGGAAAAAATGTTGTTGATGTTGATTAAAAAGAAAGATTGTTTTGTTTTATTTGTTCTCCCAAAATATTTCGCTTTTATAATTGTCCATTCGTGAGCTGGACGCGTTCAAAATAACCTCAATAAATCAGGTTTTTCTTGAATAAAATTCACCATGAGAATGGTATTGAGAAGAAAACCGCTAAAAATTAAAATCTGACCCGAGCCTTATCAAACCATATTAAAAACTTGCAATATGACCCAGTGTAAAGGACAGGTTTATACTATTTTAGTGCAATTTTTGAAGCATTTTTTATAAAAACCGCAATAACTTCCACATTTTTAGTTCGATTTATGTTTTTAGGGGCTCGTTGGAGAGGTATTGATAACCAATTGCAATTTTTAGAATTTGCTAAACCATTAAGGGCCGCAAATTTTTTTCTTACTATTAATACTCAGTGGGTTAAATGTGAAGTAAAAACATAAATATGCGGTTATTTGCATCGTAAACACATTCTAGTCTTATATAAAGCTAATTTTTGGAAAGAAATTCAACCATTTCAAAATTTCTCCCTTAAAAAATAAAACATGAATAATCTACATAAACTTTATAAAGGGGAAAAATTGAAATGGTTGTTAATGCTAAATTAAAATAGATAGACGCATGAAATTAAAAGTATTTCTTCTCTTTCATTTAATACCCATATCACCATTGTATGATACGCAAAAGTACGAAACTAAATTATGGGGACATTTACACCCTTTGGAAATTAAAAGTCCTGTTAAAAAGATAAACGACCACGAAATAAAAAACTGAGTATTAGTTTTACTATTAGTGACCTATAGTTGCACTTCTATATAATCTCGTTCTTGGGAAGGAAAACATATCGCACGGTTTTATTGTAACATCTTATGTGAAGTTTTCCTCCCAATTTATGCATTGAAAGACCAAAATTTAAGATATTAATTTTCAAAAATTAGCTTTGTGTAAGACTAGAATGTGTTTACGATGCAAATAACCCCATATTTCAGTTTTTACATCACATTTAAGCCACTGAGAACCAACAGTAAGAACAAAATTGTCGGCCCTTAATGGGTTATGAAGTTCTAAAGATTGGAATTGGTCATCAATACCTCTTCAACGATCCAACAAAAACACAAATCGAACTAAAAATATGGAAGTTATTGCGGTTTTTATAAAAAAAATTTTAAAACTCTACACTCTATTCTTGATTAAAATGCAAGTTTTTGATATGGTTTGATAAGGCTCCGTCCAGATTTTAATTTCTAGCAGGTTTTTTCTAAATACAATTCTCATCGTGAATTTTATTCAAGAAAACCCTGATTTATAGAGGTTATTTTGAACGCGTCCAGCTCACGAACGGACAATGATAAAAGCGAAATATTTTGGGAGAACACATAAAACAAACCAATCTTTCATTTTAGTCGGGAACATCCACTACTTTTATTTTGAAGCCACTCTAATATATATACTTATATATACCCTCACTCTCGGATAACATATGTATGGATGGAATTAAATTTTGTTTAGCGCCGGAGTATGTTTGTGGAAGGTATAACTCCTTCACCGGTGTATTTAATTATACCTAGGATATAGGCAATTGTGTGGGAAGGTACAAAAAGGGGTGTGACAATTTCGCCCATGTTAGAACTTAAACTAAGTTTGGAAAAAAGATTACCATGTGTATAGTTTGAATAGATTCCTTAGCTCCTTTCGAGAGTTATCGTGTATACGAACCAAGCGGACGGAAGGACATGGCTCAAACAGCTTAAAAAATAGTGAAACGGATTTGGTCTCAATATACTTAGGGTCTTCAATGCGTTACGCCTTTTTTCTGTCCCAAATGATATATACCCTCCTACTCTGTAGAGTGAGGGTATAAAAATATGAGAGATTAAAATTTTACTTCTTAGCCATTTCCCTGTACGAAGGCGACTAGTTTTCAGAATCTGATATATTTTTAAAGGAATCACTTACTTTTTCCCCACAACATATAGAGACACTCTATAGCACATGCACGCATGTGGTTTCCAATAATTTCTACAAACATTTTTGCGTGCAATGTTACTCCTTCTTGGGGCTGTCCACCACATTTAGGAAATACTCAGCCTGGCAAAGGTATCACTTCCCACCGTTGGTATTTCCTCTTACCCCGGAAATGGGATTTGTAATATGCCACTTACATACATACACACATACGTATAAGTTACACTGATTACACCTTATGAGTACGAGTGGACGAGTATTAAAGGATAATACAAAGTGCAATTTTTATACTTTTTTCGTTTAATTTCTCCCTTGACACACAAACACACTCGGCCTTATAATAATTGGCACTGGCGCATACATACAAGTACTTACTTACTACCATCCAAATTTAGTATGACTGGTGTGCCTGTCTTTGTCTAAGAGTGTGAGTGCCAATTGAAATGGGAAACCTTGTGGTCAGCTTAATTTAACCACCTATGTTGTCAGTCTGTCAGTGTGTGTTCGGATGTCCGACTGACTGTCTGTCTGTCTGCAGGTTGCTACTTCTGTCAAAATTGTGTTCTTGGCTTTAAACACTTACCATAAGTAATACGGTAGTTTTTGGTTTTCCTCAGAAACATAAAAAAAACAGCAATTAAAACCACACCCCTTTGGACTTTATAGTGAGCTGTGCTGTGGTGTGGCATGGTGCCATCACGCTCCTTCGTAGTAGTGGCCACCGCACCACCGACATAAAACCACAAAATAAACGCATTTAATGAATTGTGTGCATTACCGCTGAAGAGCAGAACGAGGAAACCGCTCAACAACAACAGCAACAACAAAGAAATTAAAACACACTCCGCACTTATCAATGGGGTAATGTAAATTAAATTACTTACAAAGATATCAGCCTGGAAAGAACTCAACTGAACAGAACCGAAGACCGACTTTACATGGCACTATGATATCAACATAAAAAAGAAGACTTCCCCTATTACACACCATAGCCGTCAGCGTCACCATCACCGCCACCATCATCATCACAGTTCACTGTTCAACACCAGTATGAAAACGGGGCTCATATGAGATTGTTTTAACGTGGCCGGGGAGGAGGGGAGGAGGGAGGAGGTGGAGGAGCTGTATGGAACTGACACCATCGTCTAAATACAAGAGAACTAAAACAACATACGCGTAAATGTATAGATGCGTATCTTGTTTTATAAATTTACACACAGAAAAAGAAAACAACTACTGTTTGCTGTTAACTGCCAGCGAGCGTTTTATAAAGTATACATTTTAAGAGGGGCTAAAGTAGACGTTTATAGGCCAAAGCATTGGAAGCGTGTGCATATGTTAGTGTCTACTTACCTAGTACTTAGTACGCAACTGCCTATAGTTCTTATGCCGTCTATTCAACGTTGACTACTTACTGATCGCTGAAATTTCTGCTGATTATCAGTAAAATCTTGTATTCGTAAAATTGACCGCCTAGAAATATACCCTGTGGGCTATCTAAACGCCATGGGAGTTGAATTTGATGATTAAATAAACTACGATAATGATTGCAATGCCTTGAAATAATAATATAACTATGCAACAAAAATAAAAATTCTGCGTCCGAAATCTACAAAATACTAATTCATAAAATCAAAACAAAATATTTTTATATGTTTTTTTAAATTAAAAATTTACTAAATTTCCAATTTTCGTCCAAGGTACCTTTAATATTTGATTTGAACTGGGATATTGTTTTGGCTCAAGGCCATTTTGCATCTATATTTAATAGATTTATTTACAACTGGCATGATCATGATTTGTACCATGTCTAAGGTTTTCTCAAGTGGCTTCGCAGTGACTTTTCAACAACATACTCGGCCTCTTTAAGTAAATGATTCTCACAAACGAAGGAGAAGCACAATTCACTTGCCGAATATCCGTTTTTAAAAAATCGCACCAAGTAATAAAGCACACATGCCACCTTACAAGCATCCCATTGAGTTGCATATGTAAGTATGTGTATATGCAGATATAGTTACCCAGCAGTACTTATGCCGTGCCAACGATCGTTTGTTTTAGTTTTTTTCGTTTGAATTTTTTGTCGGTAGTCAATATTTGATTTGAACTGGGATATTATCCTGGCTCAAGACTTTAATTTTTAAAAAATAATTCAAGCGAGGAATATGTTGAATTAAATATAATTATGGTAGCTGCAAATGTTCACCAAGAAAGTTTTTGCGTAATGTTTAAATCCTCCAGCTCCTCAATGTAGGGGTCGTTTTCGTCCCTCTTTTGAAAAAGGATAGAAAACACCCCTGAAAACAGTAGCATGGGAATAGTCACTCAAAATTGCGAAAACAAAAATATTTTATTTAGTTGAAAAAAATTTTTTTTGCTGGCATAATAAAAAATCCCTAGCAAATAGAACAAAATTTGGAATATAATTAAAATAATTACCATTTTTAATAGCTTACATTCTGACGTATAAAACAATATATCCATATAAGTAAGATATATTGATAAATGTAAAAGATATAAAACTATTTAAAGACGCAAAATAATTCAAAGAAATTATAAAATTGGATAACAGAACATTTTGTTATATTTTATAATAGCTGACATCGTAACGAAGAAAACAATGACTATTTGAAAAAGTCTATGTATATATGTAGAAGTTATGGTCCTTATTGTGAAAGTATAGGGTGGGCTATATTACATTTAAAATTTGAACTACCGATATCTTTGACTTTGAAAGGGTAAGAGGTAACCTTCCACCTTTGGATGGGGGTATATTCACTTTGTCATTCCGTTTGTAACACCTTGAAATATTCAACAGAGACCCCATAAAGAATATATATTCTGGGTCGTGGTAAAATTCGACGACGATCTAACCATGTCCGTCTGACTGTCTATCTGTCAGTCCGTCTGTTGAAAGCACGCTAGCTTCCAAACCAAATGAGCTATTAAGTTCAAATTTTCATAAATGTGTGTTATGGTTGCAGATAGGTGGAGATTGAAAGTGGGCGAAAACAAAAAATATTTAGCAGGTGAAATGGGACAGAAAGGTATGAAAATGATACCAATGATACGACAACAGCGAGAAACATGAAATTCGGTGTGCATTTTGAGTTGGTTGGGTTGATTGGATGAGGTACTGTAGAGCCAGTCGTGGTAGTCTTTAGAATGATATTGTGTTCCATTATTAAATTAAGAAGTTTGGAAAAAGAACACTGTCCAACAGCATTTTTGGATGAGAGTAACGAAAGGGCATGTTGAGCAGACCATTTTTGCAGAATAAACTTATAGTCCACCTGGTCTGATTGTTCATTTTTTTTGGTCGAAGGGAGCATTATACTAAGATAAAAAGGTGTTGTAAGTTAACGTCTGAGAGAATTTTTATTGTAATAACTATATTGTGAAATTTTATGAGGATCATTTTTGTGGAAGATTTCATCCCTCTAGCTCCTCTCTTTATGGGCCAATTTCAAATTTTTTCGAGAAAATCAAAACAAATCCTTTCAAAACGGAATTTAAGAATTAAAATGTTCTACGAAAAAAAATCGAAAAAGTTCAGTGGGGGTCACCGAAGACACCAATGTTGAAAATAAAGCTCTTCACGCTTAAATAGCAAAATATCGGGTATTTCGGTACGGCATGGTAAAAATGCAAAAATAATTTGTTATTCTCTATACGACAAAAACGTACGCGGGTTTTTCCAAATGCGTATGAGTAATGTTATCCTCAATACTCATAACTCATACGCCACCAATCACCCTTTTTGTTATGTTCACATTTGAAATTTAAATTAAATATGTTTCATGAATATCAATTCTGATAGTGGACAACTAAAAATTTTAGATTTTTGGTGTTCTTTAAATTGAGATTATCTCGAAAACAAGACCTAACCTAGAAAAATTGGTATTACTGCTGAATTCATAGTTTAACAATAACAGACAGAAGAGAGAAATATGAGACAGTAGCATTAGAAGTCAGGGTTTCTCTCTTGACCCACCCTAACAGATAGACACAATTTATTCGTTGTCAGCCAATTTATAAGAGCCCTACACCATTCGTGACTCAATAATATCAACTATTAAAAGTTAATTTTGATAAAAATCCAGTAATACTCAAGCATACATGTATAATTACACTGTCCAACAGCATTTTTGGAACAACCTAGCGACTCAATAATTCTGAAAGGGCATGTCGATTAGATCATTTTTGTAGAATAAACATAGTTTTTATTTTTTGGTCGAAGGGAGCAGCAAGGGAGCGTACTAAGCGAGAAAAGTATTGTAAGTTAATGTCTGAGCGAATTCTTGTTGTCAGAATTTATGGGGATCATTTTTGTGGAAGATCCTAACCCTCTAGCTCCTCTCTTTGTGGGTCAATTTGACCCTTATTTCGAGAAAATAAAAAATCCTTTCAAAAAGGAATTAAATGATTAAAATGTTCTACGAAAAAAAAATTCAAAAAACTTCAGTGGGGGTCACCGAAGACACCTATGTTGAAAAAAAGCTCTCCACGCTTAAATAGCATAAATACACTGCAACAAAATTACAAGAGTTAAAGCTCGTTCATATTTTTTGGAAGATCGATAATTTTAGACAAATAATGTGGGTATTTCGGTAGGGCACGTTAAACAAAAAATATTAATTGGATATTTTTTGCAAAATTGCATATGTATGTCAAAAAATATTTCGTTATTCTCTATAGTATGAAAACTTATGCAGGTTCTTCCAAAGGCGGATGAGTAATATTATCCTCAATAGGCATAACTCATACGCCACCATTCACCCTTTTGGTTATCTTCACATTTGATTGAAGTTCCATAGAAATTGACATTAAATTCGTTTCATGAATATAAAATCTGTTAAATAGTGGATAATTACAAATTTTTGATGTTCTTTAAATTGAGACCATATCGAAAACCTAGAAAAAATTGATATGGTTTAAGTGGCATCTTACCATTACATATAGAAGAGAGAAATATGAGACTGCAGCATTATATGTCACGCTTTTTCTAGTGACCCACCCTAACAGATAGACACTTATTATTCCTTTGTCAGCAATTGGATAGTTAAGTAAATAAATCGAACTCAACCTTTGTATTCCTTCTTACTCCCCATGCTTGGTGACGGATATGGTGGATTTCAATTGTGTTATCTTTATTTGAAGGAGGTAATTGCTGCTTCTAAACTTTAAATTGCATCGCTCGTCCCAGAAGTTTTAGTGGAAATTTGAGAAAGAGAGCACGAAGATTATTATTATAGTTCTGATTTGGACAACACAACACTGGAAGTGTTTAGAGCTGATAAATTTCTTCGAAACCAAATAAATTTAGATTTTGATTGTTGAACTTATAATTTCAATTATTTATGTTATAATTCGGAATTCCTTTTAAATTTATTTATTTCATTTGATTTTATATATTTCTTTTTTGATTTTTTATTTAAAACCTAACAACAAAAAACTATATCTTCCACATAATAAAAGATATTTCAAAGTTACAATGATACCACGGTTTGTAAAGTTTTTCGTAATAATTTCGCGTGATATTATATATTGCAAAACAATGCTCAGCAATGTGCGGCAAAATGCTAAAACCTTAGAAAAATATAAATGTTTGATATTTTCAGTGGGCGTGGCACCTCCCACACATTTTGGGGATTGTTTTGTTTTTTATAAATTAGCATATTCGAAGTACTGTTGCAGCTAGAGTCTTGAATTTTTGTGAAAGATCAGTAATTGCACAATTGTGCCAAAAATGGGGTATTGGAAAAGTGGGCGTGGTACCTCCCATACGAAGTTAAAACCTATTATTGAATATTGTCAGTTCTATGACACCTAGAGTGCTGAAATTTTGTGTAAGTGCATCTAGCAAAAATATGCGGAGTTGTGACAAAAAAGGTCGGTACTGGAAAAGTGGGCGTGGTACCTCCCAAACGAAGATAAACCCTATTATCGAATACTGCCAGTTCTATAACACCTAGAGTGCTGAAATTTTGTGTGAGTAATTGTGGGGTATTTTTGATCTAAATTTTGTACAATTACACGGTTTCTTTGGACTTTCTTAGCACAATAGTAAAGAAGGGCATAGTAAAGAAAGGTTACAAAAAAAAGAAATACCCATTCGTCAAAAGTCGACTTAAGTCAAGAAAACGGAAATTATGTTATTGTTTAGTTTTTGTTTTGTTTGATTAGTGAACAATTTGATTGATTTGCAATGTCTGTTGGATGTAGTACATTCGAATTCCAGCTATTCGATTCAGTAAGATCTTCTTGCAATGTGAAACTCGATTTTTTGCCTGGCGAAGCGGGCGGGTGTTTGTCGTCTGCTTTTCTGCCTGGCGAAGAGGGCGGGTGTTCAACTACTTTTATATAAAACTAAAATAATTTCATGCAATCATTTCGTAATTCAAAATAAAATTATACCATAGCATTTTAGAAGCAATTGAAATTACCTTCAAAACAAGGTATACCACAATAATTGTTTCGAGAATTATAAGCAATTGAATGAACACACCTTTTTGAAAAAATCTTATTTTTTCTCTGCTAACTAGTGATACAAAATTTAATTTTTTTCCAAAAATAGCTATACAATATTTTTATGAGAAGAACAAACTTTGAAAATAATCGCAGCTATCGAGGTAAAAAATCGTACTGCTTGACATGGAACGACTCATATGTTTGTTTATCCGATCATTTGATTAGTAACTAATATATTATTTAGTTTTAAAATTTTCAATGTACCTTAATTTTCGAGCAAACCAGACCACGATTCCAGAATTTGGGTTTTCTTGTGTTGTCGTAGTCAATTCCAAAAAGAAATGATGGAAATTGCAGTGTATAGTTGATAGGTTGGTTGGTTTTACTGATTTCCATTAATTTTCGTTCTCTCTCTTATAGCAGTACTCTTTCGCCTTCATCTTCATCTCTGTATTTTTCGTTCGTTGCCTATAATCAAGTTAGAACAAAAGTTTTTTTGATACAGTCTTCTCTGCTCTGCCCTTTCTCCTTTGCTACGTACGACTTTGCAATTCAGTTTAGTTTCATAGGTTTTTTTCCAGCATTTGATTCGTTGCTATTGTAGCCATTGTTGTCGTTGTTGTTACATGATGAACACTGAAAACACTAAAAATCGATTTGTAACTATTTAATTTTTAATTAAAAGTTCTTGCGAATTTAAGAAGATTTGTTTCGTTTTGTTTCTTTACCTTTTCCATTCTTCTTCGAATGCCAATACTTTGTTGCGAAAAGAAGACAAGGTCTAAACCCTACTACTCTACGACAAGACAAAGCTCTACAGGTTTTGGGATGAAATGAAAGGGGTGTTTGGGTGTGAGCGAAAGTTTTCTTTTGAGGAAAACGTTGAAATAGTCATGGGCATGTTGATTTAAAACAAGCAGTTTTCTTGCGGCTTATGTGCAATTGTTCAAAGGATTTAGCGCTAATAATGTCAATTTAACAACGAATCGTGGTTGGCGAGGTTTTCGAATTAGCTAAGCAAGTGATTGGATCGGCCTTCTCGTGTGCGTTTGGGGGCTTCTTTGGATCAATTCAGTAAAGACTTGTGGTGGCATTAAGAAAATGTCAAATCGTTGAAAACCTTTGTTCTGCATAGACGGATTTGTATATATAATCTGTGAAGTCAGATGACAGAATTACAATAGGCAAGAAACTATAAATATAAATTTTAAAATTTAAATATTTTTCATTTCTATAACTTCTCAAAAACATTATTTATGGAGTGGTGATTATAGGCCGTCCAAACAACGAACGATATTCAAAATCGATTTATGCCCTCATCATTCCATCGAAGCCAAACATTTGTATTTTTTAAATTTTATATTCTATCTTTTTACAATGGCCGGTTTTTATTTTACAAAATCTCCACTAAATTATAGCATTCAACAAATGTTAATCGTAAGCTGGGCTATTAAAATTAATTTGTAATTTTTGTTGTTGTTTACTATGGCAACGTCTGAGACAACTTTTATGCCAAACAACAAATCCACTTTTAAACTGTGTTTAGTTTTTGTAACACTCCACAATAATTAAAATATTAAGTTGAGGGCATAGACCCAGTAAACAATTTATTCAGAAATCATGCAGACAGTCTGAACTGCGTGGAAGGAAGACAAGAATTATTGAAGAGAGAGTTTTGTGAGAAAATTCCTTAGAAAATTTCAAGTGAACTTTTGAAAGGAGTAAGCCTGAAGTCTAGTCAATGTTACGAAAATAGTCTGGTCGTTTTGTCCAAACAATTTGCAAAAAATCGAAAATGGTCAGACTCTTCTGACAAAATTGAGCGACAATTATATGCGACGGTGAGACGTCAGAGAAATCGCAGATAACGTCGCATAACTGTCGTTTGTACCGAAAATGATCAGAATTGTCTGACAAAATTCGGATTAGTCGTCCATCCGATATTTGTGTTATTGAGTTAAAGTTTTTTCATGAAAACAAACCATAAATGTCCTCCAGAGAAATCGCAGACAGAGTCGCATATTTGTCGTAAGGATTACACCCAATAAAAAATTGTCGTGAATGTCGGTCAGAAATCATAGAGAAGTCAGCATGAAGCATAACCAAACCTCCGATAAAGGTCTAAACGTTTTCTAAACTTTTATATGCAAGTCTTACCAAACAGCAGAAAAAGATCCGACTTTTCTGAAACTTCTTTTCTTTTATCGAGATTGTCGTGTAATTATCGCCTTGAATTATTGACAACCATCCTGGAATTGAGATATTTAGATATTGTCCGACTTCTTTGACAATATTCTGAAACTTCATCGAATTTGTCGTCTCATTATCTCCTAGGCGATAATGTTCTGGCATTGTCGTCCAACCATCTTCGGAAATAAATCTCATCAAACAACCGAAAATGGTCCGACTTTTCAGACAATCTTTTGTCCAACCAACTTCAGAAAGAAGAATCGCCAAACAAACGAAAAAATCAGACTTTTCTGATAATCTTCTGAAATTTTTCGTATCATTACACTGTGCAACATTTTTGAAGTCATTTCAAAATAACCATATACGGACACCGCTACATGATAAAAGACCAAAAAAAAGACCCGTGTTTTTTTTCCCCCCAAAGTCATGCACTTTTTTCGGTGTAATTTTTGGAAAAAAGTGATCATATTCTCAGGCTCATATCTTGCAAACCGTTCGGAATTTTGATTTACTCTCTGAGGCAAAGTTCTAGCTCTTGTCATAAAGAACAAAAATTGTGAACATATAAAATCAAAAAAACTTCATCTTCAAGGTCAAAATCGCAAAAAACTTAAAAAAAATCGATTTTTTAACCTTTTTTCCCCTGTTCAGGTCCATAGGTAGCAAACCGTTGAAAATTCAGGGAAACAATCAACTACAAAAATGTACCTAAGATCTCAATAAACAACTTTCTAGAACATATAAACTTCCTAGGAATTATTCTTAACACCGTTTAGGTATCGCTTAGGTAGCCGCAAAATTGAAAAATTTAGTAGAACATATGAACTTCCTAGGAATTATTCTTAACACCGTTTAGGTAGCGCTTAGGTAGCCGCAAAATTGAAAAATTTCCCAAAAATTTTTTAATTTCATTTGTTTTTTCTTTACTTCAACATTGACATACTATGCTATCTAATACAAAAATAATAAAAAAATATTCGTATTATGTTTATAATGTTGATGGCCCTGGACTTGCATATCGCACTCTCTTAAGTTGTGGATCCAAATCGTCCTCCGAATCGTCCGAATCTGACTCTGATTCAGAACTTATGACCGCAAACGTAGCAAAATAAATCAATTTTTTCACATTGCATATTGAAATTGTTAGTTGCCAATGTTGTGTGTGAATTATGCTGTAGCACTTTTTCTATAACTTTGTCCGCTGAGTTCTCGTTGACGTCGCGCTGTGTACTGCCTCAATGTGAGCGTCGTGTCGCTTTTATATTGTGTGCTGCGGCTACATATGTGTTGTTAATGTTGTTGGTACAAATGGATTGCGACTACTTCGCTGCTTTGAATTGTCATGTGTTTTGTTAGTGCAAATTTTTGGACCGACGACTTTGTTGTTGTTTGTTGAATGGCATCGATGATGTCGTGTGGGTAAGAAATACTGGAATAAACAATTTTTCACTTTTGCGGCTACATAAGCGCTACCTAAACGGTGTTAAGAATAATTCCTAGGAAGTTCATATGTTCTAGAAAGTTGTTTATTGAGATCTTAGGTACATTTTTGTAGTTGATTGTTTCCCTGAATTTTCAACGGTTTGCTACCTATGGACCTGAACAGGGGAAAAAAGGTTAAAAAATCGATTTTTTTTAAGTTTTTTGCGATTTTGACCTTGAAGATGAAGTTTTTTTGATTTTATATGTTCACAATTTTTGTTCTTTATGACAAGAGCTAGAACTTTGCCAAAATTCCGAACGGTTTGCAAGATATGAGCCTGAGAATATGATCACTTTTTTCCAAAAATTACACCGAGGCCTCAAAGCTCTGGGGGCCCATAAAAAAAAAGTGCATGACTTTGGGGAAAAAAAAACACGGGTCTTTTTTTTTTTGGTCTTTTATCATGTAGCGGTGTCCGTATATGGTTATTTTTTTTTCGTGTTGCACTGTGTTATCTTCTACGCGATACTGTTCTGACATTTTCAACAATTTTCTGACCTTCATCAAACCAATTTCGGAAATAAATCTCTATGACAAGAGCTAGAACTTTGCCTCAGAGAGTAAATCAAAATTCCGAACGGTTTGCAAGATATGAGCCTGAAAATATGATCACTTTTTTCCAAAAATTACACCGAGGCCTCAAAGCTCTGGGGGCCCATAAAAAAAAGTGCATGACTTTGGGGGAAAAAAAACACGGGTCTTTTTTTTTGGTCTTTTATCATGTAGCGGTGTCCGTATATGGTTATTTTTTTTCGTGTTGCACTGTGTTATCTTCTACGCGATACTGTTCTGACATTTTCAACAATTTTCTGACCTTCATCAAACCAATTTCGGAAATAAATCTCGCCAATAGCCGAAAATGGTCCGGCTTTTCTGACAATCTTCTGAACATCGATTTGCATTATCGTATCATTATCTTCATAAATTCTAGTCAAACATCCGGAAATTGATTTATTGAAGCATAGTTTCGCAGACAATGTCGCATAATTTCGTATGAAAAAAATCAAAAAGTCTCCTTAGCGCAGAAGTCGCCAAGACCTATAATTCTCATACGATTTCAGATATTGTAAAGAATCACTTAAAAAAGTTCAGCCAATAAACAGACAACTCGTTTAGAAGTCGGTTAATTATCCGATGGAATTTCAAACAAGGAAAGTGTTATTCACTGGGTAGTCCCGATTTAACTATAAACAAATATCGAAAAAGAAACCTCAGGTGCCCCTCTAAACATACTCACTCATTCACATCGATGGTTACAATACAAATAACGCTTAAAAAAGCAATGAGGCAAACAACAAAACGAAACAAATCAAACGCTATATGTATATGTTTGTCTTGTGTGTATGTGTATGTATGAGTGCTGAAGAAATCGTAAAAAAAAATAATTTTGATTTATTAGTTTATAGTTTGAAGGTATAAATTACAATTTTGGTGATGTTTTTGACAGCTCACATCGCACTGTGACGCATGGCAACGCATCGCTTCACCAAAACAACCACACAACCCGGCAGGGCATGATGGGCAAAGCGAAACGGCGAAACGTTCGCCTGCCTGGCGTGTAACAAACAACTGATGTGACTATGGTAAGAGAGATCCAGTGGTATGCATGTACAATCGTAAGATGTATGTTTGTCTAAGCAAGACAAATGTATAATTATTAATTAAATAAATATTAAAAAATAATTTGATTCAATAAAAAATACATAATTCATAAATTCCAAATGAATGAATCTCAATGAATTCGTATTGCAAAAACGAAACCTTCCAAGGTTAGTGTGTAAGTTTTTTGTAAATTTGTGTGATTTTTGGCACAAGCTCTAATGAGCTGGTACATTGGAGGGGGTCGAAGTTGAGAAAAAAGAAGTAAGCCGATACAAATTCAAATGGTAGGTATAAAGAAAGAATATTGATTGAATTTAAGATACAACTTAACAAATTAAATGCAAGTAGGAGAAATAAAGAAATAAATTGTCACACACACAATTTTGGAGAAGCAGAGGAGGATATTGTTCTAACTATGTAATTTGGATCAATTAAAGAAAGACTTGGGGTGACATTAAGAAAATGTCACATCGTCAAAAGTCAAAGTACCTCCCAAGGTTAGTGTGTAAGATTTTGTAAAGATGTGTGATCTCTAATGAGCTGGTACATTCGAGTGGGTCGAATTTCTGAAAAAATGTAAGCATATCAATTTCAAATGAGAGAAATAAGGTAAGAGTATGTCCCATATTCATTTCTGAGACACAAGAGGAGTTGTTAGGAACAAAGCATTTTTTGTTTACTGAATGTGTAGTGTTTTCCGTAAAACGACATTCTATATTCATTGGAGATTTTTGAATTTTTTAAAATTTTATTTTTTGTTGGAGGTTTAGTTATATTTCATTGCATTATTCACTATTTTCACTGTCTACACAGGTACAAATAACTTCATTAAGACTTATAGATTTGAGCTGGTACATTCGAGTGGGTCGAATTTTTGAAAAAATGTAAGCATATCAATTTCAAATGAGAGAAATAAGGTAAGAGTATGTCCCATATTCATTTCTGAGACACAAGAGGAGTTGTTAGGAACAAAGCATTTTTTGTTTACTGAATGTGTAGTGTTTTCCGTAAAACGACATTCTATATTCATTGGAGATTTGTGAATTTTTTTAAATTTTTTTTTTGTTGGAGGTTTAGTTATATTTCATTGCATTATTCACTATTTTCACTGTCTACACAGGTACAAATAACTTCATAAAGACTTATAGATTTGTTTCCAATACAGAATCTTGAATACAGTGGGTGAAAAGTTGTTGTGTTTATATTTGCTTGATATTTGGTATGCGCATTCCCCTTATAGCAAAAACGTGCACCATAAAGTGATTCTTATTTGTAGGGGGTGAAATGGGACAAAAAAGGGATAAAAATGGTACATATTAAACGACAACAGTTAGAAACACGAAATTCGGTGTGTACATTCCTCTAATTGAGTTGATACATAATATAAAAGTATATTATTCAAAATTCGTACTTTTAAGGGGTAAAATTGGAATAGAGGGATAAAAATGGTACCAACCAAACGGCTGTACCTAGAATAATGAAATTCGGTGTATACATTCCTCTGATTGCATAGACACGGAAAATAAACTGATTTTTCGAAATTAGTACTTTTTGGGGTCAAAATAGAAAAAGGGGTTAAAAATAGTACCAACCAAATGATTGCAGCTAGAGTCATGAAAGTCGGAGTATAGATTCCTTTGACTACGTAGACATGAAAAATAAAAGTTTTTTTCCAAATTCGTACTTTCAAGGGTGAGGGATAAAAATGGTACCAACAAAACGGCTGTACATAGAATAATGAAATTCGGTGTATACATTCCTCTGATTGCATAGACAAGTAAAATACACGGATTTTTTTAAATTCGTACCGTTTTGGGTTAAAATGAAAAAAGGGGATAAAAATAGTACCAATCAAATGACCGAAGCTGGTCATGAAATTCATACTTTTTGGGGTTAAAATGGAAAAAGGGGATACAAATAGTACCAACCAAATGACCGCAGCTAGAGTCATGCAATTCGGAGTATACATTCCTCTGACTGCGTAGACACGGAAAATAAACAGATTTTTCGAAATTCGAATTCAAGGGATACAATGGTACAGAGGGATAAAAATAATACGAACTAAACGACTACAGCTAGAATGATGAAATTCTAATTGCGTAGAAACGTCAAATGGGCGCAGCTGGAATCATGGAATTCGGTGTATACATTCCCCTGACTGTATAGACACGCAAAATATCAAGTTTTTTTTTTTCAAATTCGTAATTTTTCTTTTACGGCAAAAATTGGTTGAATCATGAAGTTAGGTTATTTCACACTATGTACGTCTTATAATGGATTTTCAAAATTAGTACTTTTGGAATTAAAATAGAATGGAAATACAACCAACTGTAGCACACTATCTACCAATATTTATGGCATTTAAGCTTATTGAAAATATAAATATAAGAATATTTATTTTTCGATTTGAAACAACTACTGGTTTGAAATAATTAAAATATTATATTTATTTATAAAATTATTTTTTCGATATTTGTATTTGTTTTGGTTTGGCTATATTAAAAAATTATATTTTCCTGTAATATTACTGCACTTCTACGAAAACCGTCAACCTCTGTGGAATGCAATCCATGGTGGAGGGTATATAAAGTTCGGCCCGGCCGAACTTAACGCCGTTTTTACTTGTTTTTCTTAATTTTTATAAAAACAGAAAACTATTTTTTTCTAATAGTTGGTACGCAAGGGAAGAATTTCTATTGAAGAAAATCTCTGTGCTTACGGCAAATTTTCTGTTTATGTGTATTTAAATTTGTAAACATAAAATATATTCCATTTTTATTCACTTTACAATAATATAAACCTTTTTTGCAGTCACAGAAATAGTTTTTCAAAAATTGATTTGATCTTCAAAGAATTGCCTACAAAAGTGTTCAAACAGAAGCAAATTGTGGAGCTATAAATTGTGGCAATTTCTTTATAAGTAGCAATAAATTTGGAAGTAGAAGAACGATTTCTAGCTTTGGTAGGTCTGTAAGTAGAGATTCTGTACATAATTTTATTTTTCCCCAATAAGATGGAAAATAACTTATGACAATGCACATTTAATGTTGGGCCATAAAAATGTACTTCAAACGAAAATAATCGTCAAATCCACAAATTTGATATTTGTCGACTAATGTTCCAAAATCAGCCAATATGGACATTTTTCATATTTTTTTTCTAAACGTGGCATCATAGTGATTTTAAAATATATCAATGCTCTACAAATAAAATATTTGGGAGTCTCAGTACAATTTGGAGTTGCAGATACGAAAAATGTAGTTTGATAATAACAAATTATGTTGATAACAAATCTGTAGAGGAGGAATCATGTACAGCACGAGCAAAAAAGCCTGCGCGGAGCTTTGGGATTATTAAATCTAATCGTTCGGAAATGCATATAAAACGGCATCTATAAAAGCCTTTAAATATTATGGGAATACATTTATCAACATTTGGAAATATATTTAATATTTTCCAAAAAAGGCATTTCCTTAGAGCTTATAACAACTTCGAAAAGAGAAACCAAAGAGCATTTAAAAAAGATTTTTATTTGATTCAACAGTAGTTGTATAAAAACAATCATTTGGCCATTTAGTCGACGAGAGCGAAGTTTATATCGTCATCGGATGATATGGCAGCATTCGAATATTGGAAAAATAAATATTTATTACCCAGTAAATTATTATCGACCGTGTTCTGAATACAGCACGATTTTCACATCGCATTGTTTTAGCGTTTTCGAGTTTCTAAATTTAAATGTAAATCGCCAAAAAACGATTTGAAAATCGTGCGAATGTCAGAACTTTGCGAATATTACTGCAAATCAAATAAAAGCAAATCGCATTGTTTTGGCGTTTCCGAGTTTCTAAATTTAAAAGTAAATCGCCAAAAAAGGCGATTGGAATATCGTGCGGATGTCGGAACTTTCCGAATATTACTACAAATTTGGAGTACAGATTTTAAAGTTTTTCACTAGCTAAAGTAGTAAATAGCTGTTTGATTTGAATGGAGTTTCTGGATTTTTAAATTATTATTTATTTTTTTCTTCGGCTTGGATAAAAAATATTTTTTTTTAATTATTGGCAAAAACAGATTCGCAAAAAAATCATTTTAAGCACATTTTTGGACTAAGCCTTAAATTCAATTTTAACTGCCAGTTTTTTCAATTTTAGCCAGGCTAAGTCAACAAATTTTAATATAAAATTATTTTTTTTAATATTGTTTTTGACAACAATGTGAATAATTATTTTTTCCATTGAGTACAAATTAAAAGTTTGTTTACGTTTTTGTAATCCCGTCTTAAAGAGAATGTGTCATACAAATTGATAATGAATCGCCGACAGCGGAAACGAACCTGTTACAGAATTCATATAATAAAGCGCGATGTGAGATCAATTCAAACATCTTTTTAAGTTTCAAAATTAATTAAAGATCAGATATTTCTTATTTTATTGGAAAATGTGGACGCGACGGAGGACGATCGTTCACATTAATAGTCAGTAGAGCATTAAACGAAATGTTTGTTCTTTTCCTGTCGCTTCGAAAGCTTTAAATTCTTTATTTTTGGCGTCCAAAATCAACTTTGCCCGAATTTTAATTTGTTCATATGGAGCTTGACAGGAAAATCCGAAAAAATGGATTATGAGTGTATATCCGAACGCAGCTTAAAAATATTTTGTCATCCAATATTAGATGTCATTGCAATATTAGACATACCTGATTAAAGTGATCTAAATTTTTATACAACATTATTAATTTTTTTGTAGAAATGATGGAAAAAATATGCGATGAAATATGTAAAATTATCTACTGATTTCCCGCGGGATTCCCGTACGAATTTCCCGGGATACGGGAAATGAAAAATGTGCGAATTCCCGGAAATTTTCCCGCGGGAAATCCCGGGATGCAAACCGTAGTACTGCTATAAAATGTCTTCAAGACTATATGACAATAAGCGAATCGTCTTCAATATGTTGAGAGAAAAGGTTGATGAAATATTTTTGCAAGTTGCAATAAGCTTTACAAGCTCAACTTGCATTGAAAGAAGTTTTTCGGCGATACGAAGATTAAAACTTGAACTAATTAATTATTAATACTATGAAAATTAATACCATGAACCAAGATCGATTTTAATACACTCCACGAGAGTATTATGTCTTTGTGCATTTGTTTGTAACACCCAAAAGGAAACTAGATAGACCCATTGTTAATTATACCGATCGTCTTAGAATCACTTTCTGAGTCGATTTAGCAATGTCCGTCTGTCTGTCTGTCCGTCCGTCCGTCCGCCCATCTATTCTTGTAATCACGATACAGGTCGAAATTGTAGACAGAACCAAATGAAAGTTTGCACAACGATGTTTTTCGGGATAAGGACGAACGCTATTTAACTTGAAGAAAATCGGTTCAGATTTAGATATAGCCCCCATACGAATTTCACTCCCGATTTGACTCTTTTCACTCTAGATACCACATATTACAACAGATTTTCTTTAAAAATGGCAAAACATCTTATATTGTAACTAGAAACACCTGTGGTAAAAATGTGTTAGATCGGTTCAGATTTATATATAGCTCCCATACAAATTTCTCTCCCGATTTGACTTTTTCCGCTCTAGAGACCACATAATGTATCAGATTGTCTTCAGATTTGGTAAAACATCTTATATTCCCACTTGAAACTCCCATGGTGAATATCGGACAGATCGGTTCAGATTTATATATAGCTCCCATACAAATTTCGCTCCCGATTTGACTTTTTCCGCTCTAGAAACCACATAATGTATCAGATTGTCTTCAGATTTGGCAAAACATCTTATATTTCCACTAGAAACACCCATGGTGAATATCGGTCAGATCGGTGCAGATTTATATATAGCTCCCATTCAAATTGCGCTCCTGATTTGACTTTTTTCCGCTCTAGAAACCACATATTGTATCAGATTGTCTTCAGATTTGGCTAAACATCTTATATTTAAACTAAGAACATCTATGGTGAAAATAGGTCAAATCGGTTAAGATTTAGATATAGCCCCCATACAAATGTCGTTCCCGATTTGACATTTTCCTCTGTAGAACCACATACTCGATTTTCTTTAAATTTGGCACAACAACTTATAATCTAACTAAACAAAACTATGGTTAAAGTGGGTAAGATCGGTTCAGATTTTAATATAGCCCAAATTCAAATGTTGCTCCCATAAGTTTAACCGATTTTGGCCAAACTATACATTTTATATTTCACCTATTTCGTTCCAGGTTTCAATATATCCTCATACAAATGTCCTTTCCTATATAAAATTTTTTGTCAAATACATACATTTACAGGATACAAAAAACCTTCCCGTTTTCACTTTTTCACCGAATTGAATTGTATTCGGATTGAAAGTGGAGTGTATCATAGAGTCGGCCCCGCCCGACTTTAGCCTTTCCTTACTGGTTTATTTTCGGCATGTTAGATATGGCATTAGTCAAATATTTTTTGTTCTTTTTAATGCAAAAACTTTGGGAGGCAAAGCCCTCTCGAGCAGAAATCTATTTCTATGCTTATTGAAGGCACCAGCAGAAAATAGGCTCGGGTGCCTTGACAAAATAACATTAAGGTAATTTTTGGAAATTGGTTAATTTTTGGAATTAAAAACTTACAATATTACATTAAAATGAGCCAGTAGTATTAGATGTCAGCCTGATAGCTTCTCTAATGACCCACTCTACAATACTAACACGAAATATTATTTTTGTGAGCCCACTGGAAGTCATATTTTCCATAAAAAAATTAAAAATTTCCATAAAAAATTTTTTTGTCGTTTTCGAGTTATGAAAGCCAAAATACCTCAGAAAATAGTATACATAGCCCTTCGGCAAAATTCTTGTTGCATAGTGTAATCAGTCTCACTCGCCTGTCTGTCAGTTGCAAACATTAAATTATTACTGAAATTAAATAAAATTTATAGTCCATGATGCATAATATGCGACCTGGCAAAAATTAAGAAATAAATAAATTTCGAAAACTGAAAATTACAATAAACAAGAACTTCTACTGCTGCCACCAGCACCACCATCGTATGACGAAATACTGTCTTTTGTTTATGGTTGACAATGGTGACGGCCACAACGGCAACAACATAACATCATCAAGCCACGAGACGCGACGAGAGGCAAACAAAAAAAGTTGCAACGAACAGAAAATCAACTTTTTGTCACGTTTTCCTAAAGCCTACACACAATGGCGGTGGAATTTTTTTATCCACCCAGAAAACAACAACAACAACGAACATATATAAAGAATTAAATGCAAAACGTAAAAAAAGAAAGCTTTCGAAAATCATATAAAAAAATCATTCTGTTCCCTCGCAACAAAAAATAAGAAAAAAAAGAATGAATGAATGAAAAATAAAACGGAACAGAATTCTTCCCTTTTATTTCAAGCTGCAAAGCCGCTTTTACTGATAAATACTGACGAGTGGGGGCCCACGCACACACCTTTTGATTTAAATGCACTTTTTTGCTTTTTTGTGTGTGTCGTTGTTGCTGTTGTTGTCTCTTTAGACAGAAATCGCTGAAAAGATCGTTACAGTGCCATTGTTGTATATGTTGTCGTTGTTGCCCTTGTTGTTGTCTATTGTTGTTCGCTGACTGATGTTGTTGTCTTTAAGAATTTAACGATATGATTTTTTTAACCTCTGAACTTACAACATAATGTTACGATTTTTATTGCCAACAACCAACCAGCCAGCCAGCCGATTATGCCAGCCAGCCAGCCGATTATGCCAGCCAGCCAATATGGTCATGACTTATTTTGTTGTTGTTTTTTTGCTGTCTCTGATGACGGAAAAAATGCTAACAAAAGCACAATGAGGCGTTTAAAGCTGCACCTAATAAATCTTATTCTAACCTCCATCGCCTTCACTTTGCTGAGTGAGGGGGATGGGTTTCAGCGGTTCTATTTTGTATTCCACCAGCTGCGGTCTATGTTTGCAAAACGTCTACATTCTTCTTTATGCAGTTTTTTGCAAGTTTACCGGAGTTATCATAGGACCCTCTTACAGGTCGATCAATCCATGAACGAATCCAATTTTATTGACATATTGTTGAGGTGCAATGTAAGGATTTTGAAACAATATGGGTTACTTTAAATACTTACCAGATGTTTGTTAAAATAATAATAATTCAAGATCCATTCTGGTATGATCGTCACATAATTTATATTTAATTTAGCAAAAAATAATATAGCCTTAAATACTCACCCTATTAAACATGGAGCAATTTTAAAAGATCCACAAATAAATCACTTATTCAAATCCATTACCCTTCTCTATTTTCCTGTAACTTTATCTCCATATTTTTCCCTCCTCCTTGAGATTAATCCTTAACGGCCCCTTCTTTGTACCCTTGTGCTTGTCGTTGTTTTTTTATTTTTTTTTTTCAGAAAATTTAATTTTTTAAAACATAAATATATTTTCCAGCACAGTACCTTTAACTCCATATTCATCGTCCTCCTCCTAGAGGAACATCCTTAACGATCCCCTTTTTTGTATACCTGTGCTTCAATAAAACTCTCTTTGTTTTTTATTTTTTCAGAAATTTTGTTTTTTAAAACAAAAATATATTTATTTGTTTTTTTCTTCTTCTTCATCGTATATATTTTTCGTCATTTATCATTCATTTCTTTTTTTTGCGTTTTGGTTTGCGTTCACATCATTCTTATAATTTATTAATTTTTCATTTAATTATATTAGGCTCTTTTGTTTTATTTTCATCAGTTGGTTGGTTTTTTATACACAGGAAATTAAAGTAAATGTAGGCTTAATCGATCCATCAATCAATTAATATTTAGAACATACGTCATCATCATTTTCATCATCGTCATTATCATTCATCATCATCATGTGTATCATCATTTGCTTATACATATACGAAAAAAATAATAATAATATTAATAATAACACGTTCGCCTCAAAAACAATATTGACTGGAAATGACAAATTGCAAAATGTTTAAACGAAAATTAAATAAATAAACAATGCATAGGTAAGTAATATGAAGGGAAGAGGGAAGTAATCGAAAAATGACATAAAATTAAATCATGTCAATAGTATATTTTATAGATTTCACTAAACTGGGCCTTGAAGGAATCATCATGGAATGAAAAAAAGTATAGCTAGTTTAAACCCAATGAACATTTAGGTTATTTGAATCAGTAGCCAGAAATTCTGTCGGTGTCTCTTAGTAGGCAGAGTTCTAACAAACTATTTGTTTTGTTATTAACCTTTAGTCCAAGACCCCAAACGAAAAAGGTCTGACAATGTTAAACCGGATTTTGTGGGTGGAACCGTGATATCGTCAAACTGGGGAATTGCAATATTAAGAAATTACTAATGCAGAATTATAAATGACTTCAGTCTGTATGTCTGTGTTAAGGTTTTGTCGAAAAAACGTATCGTTGACATCTATATCATGCAATTTGGAGATTACAAGTAAAAAGAGCGTTAAATTCGGCCAGTCCAAATCGTATATCTTCTCCATCGTGGTGTGCAGTCCACAGTATTAGCTGCAGATTAGAAGCTGTCTATTTTACGTAGAAGTGCAGTAACATTATAGGAAAAATTAATATTTTTATAATATTGGAAAATAGTAACATTGGAATTTTAATTATTTTAAGCCACTCCCTTGCCTGCTTTTAAGGAGAGGCTTCTAATATGTTTGTATAGTATATGCTAGGTCGACTTAGCATGTTTTAAAGTTATTTACGTTTATAGATTCTACAGCCTTTAACATAAATTCTCTCAAATTTGGTTAATCCAATGCTCAAAAATATTCTAACTATGTTAGCTATATAAAATAAATTTTGAATGCCTCTACTGCAAAAATAACTCTTTAGGTTTAGCATACTAATATTCGTAGGTCTCGATATATATTAAAATAATTCTTCAAGTATATTCAAAAATACAGCAATCATCAAAATTGTGCCCAAATACCCTAAATATTAAGGATTGTTGTGTGCATTTTCAGTAATTGTCAAGAAAATTATTTTGTTCTTTTGTCATTCGCTAGTTTGCTTGTATTTCTATCCCATTTTGATCCCAGAATTACGAATTTCGTCCACAATTGTATCACTTTTTCCCAATTTTAGCATAAAAGTATTTTTATACCCTCCACCACAGGATGGGGTGGTTGCGATTGCAACTGGGCGAAATCCATCCGAAGGGTAAACATTTTTCCCTCACAAGGTCTGAAAATACCCCTAAGTAATAATATTTAGAATACTTAAGCATGTTTTTTCAATATGTCTGCTTGATTATTTACTTGATATTGAGTATGCACATTCTCCTTATAACAGAAACGTGCACAATAAATTAGTTCTTCTTCATAAAGGGTGAACTGAGGCAAGCGACAACAGCTGGAGACACGAAATTCGGTGTGTACATTCCTCTTATTGAGTAGATCATAATATAAAAGTTTTTTTTTCGAATTTGTCCTTTAAAGGGATAAAATGGGAATAGAGGGATAAAATCGGAACCTACCAAACGACTTCATCTAGAATAATAAAATGCGGTGTATACATTCAAATAAACGGATTTTTCGAAGTTCGTACTTTTTGGTGTTATAGTGGAAAAAGGGGATACAAATATTACCATATAGTACCTCTGATTGCGTAGACATGAAAAATGGATTTTTCGGAAAAAAATGGATAAAGGGGATAAAAAGGGTACCAACCAATTCACCGCACGTAGGCACGAAAAATAAAAAGGTTTTTCGTTTGTTTTTTTTTCAAGGGATACAGTGGAAACAGAGGAATAAAAATGATACCCACTGAACGGCTACAGCTAGAATGATGAAATTCGGTGTGCACATTCCTCTAATCACGTAGACCAAAACATAAAAAGATTTTCGAAAGTCGTACTTTTAAGGAGGTAAAAGGGGATAAAAATGGTATCAACCAAATGGCAGCTGCTGGAATTATGGAATTCGGTGTATGCATTCCTCTGACTGTATAGACACGCAAAATAAAATGTTTTTTCCACATTCGTTCTATATTTTTTACTTGTACGGCAAAAATGGGAAAAATGATAAAACTGGTAGCGAGCAAATGACTAGAATCATGAAGTTAGGGTATCTTGCACTGTGTACGTGAGAGATAATAAATTTTCAAAATTTTTACTTTTGGAATTAAAATAGGATAGAAATACAACTAACCAAACGACTGTAGCTGAAAATGCACCCACTATTCACCAATATTTAGGGTATTTATGCTGTCTTATATACTCTTCGAAATGACTTGAAGTATTATTTCGATATGTATACTATAAACATATTGGTAGTCTTGGCTTATAAGCGTGGTTTAAAATAATTAAATTTTATATTTATTTATAAAATTATTTTTCTTTTCAATATTTTTGTTTGTTTTGGTTTGGGTGAGCTAAAAAGGCTACTCTTTTCTAAATTTCCATATCGTCTAACAGCGTTTGAAAGGAAAACTATTTTATTTAATTAAATTAATTTTTATACAATCATCTTCGCGCGTCACAATATTTGAACTATGACAGAATTCAAGATGCGGGAAATGGTGCATGAGCCTCACCTGCCCTCATACACAGCATTTTGTACTAACATAATCATCTAAATTGGCAAAAATCGATAGAAAATATTTAATTTTTGATACTTATTGCAGAGAAGGTCTCAGACCCATATTGATAAAATTGATAAAAATTAGCAATGTTAGCGAGAACTATCGAGTTGATATTAGACAATTAGTATTCTGAATCTCCGGAAAATGGATCTTATCATTGGAGATTATTTTGTTCCAAAACTACATATTATTTTAAAAATGTTAAACAACGTGTTATTACTTGGCGTATCTTTTTAAATAATCCTAAACTGTCACATATAACTCTGAGCTAAGCTGTCCAATTTCCTAGACTATTTTCATATCCCATATTTTGTTATAAAATTCCTGGGAGTCCTGAATTGAATTTTTTTGAAACCCAAATGCAATAATTTTGACAAATAAAGAAGTCATCAATGCGAAACTGACCCTCGTCGCTTCAGATGATTTTGAGCAAAAAAATATTTAAAATATTTAAACTATTGATTGACAATTAATTTTGCTCAATGATTCTGAGCAAAAAAACCTTCACTATCTTTAAAATATTGCTCAACAATTAAACATATTATTATTTGTTTATCGCTTTTCTTTGAATAATCCCCGATATTTCAGCTATCACACTGCACCAATTCCAATTTCTTGGACAATTTTTTTGACCAATTGCCTGGACAATTTTCATTTTCTGAGAATACGGTTCTCAGACATCCTGAATAGGATTTTTAGAAGCATATATGTAACAATTTTTCCGACTAACGAAGCCATCAAGATGAAAATCAGTCACATTGCTTAACATTATTTTGTCAGAAACTTTTCATTATTTTTAAAACGATGTTTAACAATGAACACTTATTATTTTTGCGATAAGCTTTTTAAATAAACATTAAATAACCCTGGAATGCTAGCTATCATACTGTACTAGAATGTCAACTTTTCTGGACTTTTTCATTTATTATGATTTTTTTAATCATCTTCCAGCCAATCTAGAATTGAATGGAGTATGCAATTCAGGACGCAAAAAGGCGTTAAAATTATCAACAGTTGTAAAATTTTAATGTCGTGTGAATTGTTGAACACCTTTCATTAGAAATGTCAACCAATGTTTGCACGATGCCATTTGAGAATATTTTTTCTGCTTTCTATGCTATATAGATGAAAAAAGGTCTTGAGCCTGACCACGTCGCTTTTTTTTCAAATATTTGTTCAAAGGTTTAAAGTCATATTTTTCATTGAAAATTTGTTTTACATTGAATATGGCATTTAAAATATTTTTAAGATTTAAAATTTCCCATAAATATACAATAAGACACTTTGTATTTATATTTTGTCAATAGGGGTTTTATTGGTTTGCGTTTAACTTGGTAGGTCTTCAAACGACACGGTTTACATCTAAAATTAAAAATAAAACTTAGAAATAATCACAAGAACTTAAGGTAATTGAGGCGATCATTTTTTTACAACATTTTTGAGGAAATAAAAAATAAATAATATACAAAAGATACAATCAAAAACAATGAAATAAAAAATAAATAACATACAAAAGATAAGATGGAAAACAATGTAATAAATAAAAAATGTACAATGCTAAAAATAAGTTAAAATTTTCTTTAAAGTTAGCAACAAAAATCTTCTTAGGTTTTCTTTTACACTTAAATTTTTATAAAATTTACACAGTTTTTTATTAGTTTTTTAGATTTTTTGTCAATTTTGTTTTTGTATATATAAAAGTCAGTTGAAGGAAGTTTTTGTTGAGATTGTGTTGATTTTTTTTGTTTTCATTTCATTAAATTTTGTGTGTGTGTTCTTTAAATATATTTTTTTAGTTTTTATGTTACACATTTACAATTTCAGTTTTTTTGCTTTTCTTTTTTCATTCCTTTCTCTAAAGTTTCGTCCTCGTTTTGTGTGCAAGGATTAAATGAGTTTGGGATTTTTTCCGGCAAGTTTCATGAGTTTTTCGAGTTGAGAGTATAAATGTTAAGAGGGGGTAAGTGTACGAGTATGTATGGTTATAGTTAAGTACAGTTATGAACGACGATGAGGAAAAAAATTATATATGTTTATTATTCTTTAGTTTTAGTGTTTGTATTTTGTGTATCTTTTTTAATGGAATAAAGCTGTCATACAAAGATATTGGGAGGATGAGAATTACACAAACAGAAAACAGCAAAATCATTTTTGTTTGGTTTACATGTAAACATGTAGATGGCGCTCTCGAGTGTAGTTACACATTTGAAGGAAATGCAAATTAATGGTAATTGTAAAGGTATAAAAGTGTTTTTGTGTAGAGTTTTTTTTCTTCATTATATATTTTATTTATATGTAGGTATGTGAGTTTGTGTGTGTGTGTGTTTATATCTTTTTTGTCATTAATTACTTTTAATACTTAGGCAGTAGTTCGATATTTGTTGTTTTACATAGGCGGCATACTCCAGGCATAGCATGTATGTATGTCTGTCTATACTTATGTATACAACTACACGTATATACATGTATGTATGTATGTATGCATGTATAGATGACAGTGTTGTTTGTTTATAAATAATTAAATTAAAATAAATATTTACATTATACCTAGGTGTATACTTTACACGTCATCTAGCGTACATTCATTGTTGTCAATGTAGACAGATTTTCGTTTGAAATAAAAGTCTTTTTGTGTTGTTGTTGCTGTTGTTATTTTGCCGAGTGGTATTAGTGAGAATTTTGTTATAGTTTTCCTTTTTATATCTTTCTTTACATACATTTACTCTATATAAAGTTTGTGAAATACATACATACATTTGCTTTTTTAGTTTTTCGTTCATTTATTGTATTTTACATATCCTAAACTCTAGTCACTGGGGTTAAGTAGTGTTTGTCTCTCTCTCGTTTCTTTTTTTTTGTAGAAGGGCAATGGTGATTCAAATCCAAACCATATTAAAATAACAAACATCTCATACCAGAAAGTATAAAATCACACACGGTATGAAAATAAATTTCTTCAAATGTGTTTTAGTTTTCGAAACACCACTGCGCCAGGGGAAGGAAAATGTTTACTTTTTGCGTACATCCATAAACTCAAAACCAATAAATTGATTATGAATATTTTTTTTCAAATTCAAATTTTCGCCGAAGGTGCCTTAAATAATTGTAAATATAATATTTTAATTTTGGATATATCCAATCAAAAATAATCTTTTTTATTTCAGAGTAGATAGCATTTTTTTGTGGTATCAGAAAAAATCCATAGAAAATAATTTATTTGGTTTTGTTTTATAATTTTTAGAGTATTCTTTTCTACTTTAAATATAGAAAAATAAAAAAGTAAGAAAACTTGACCACTATTCTTTGGCGAAATCTCAGAAATTGAAAAGCTCATTCTGAAATTTGGAGAACATTTAGAATACTGATGTATCTATTTTCTGAAATAATAAAATGTGCAAAAATGGGATATTTCAAAAAATAAATTGTAAAATTGAAAAGACTTTTGACATGGTGGAAACCATGATCGTGGTAGTCTGCAGCCAAGTAATAAATGCCACCATGCCATTTGTAAATAAATTTGCATTCTATGAAACATAGATGCAAAATGGTCTTGATCCAGGACAATATCCCAGTTCAAATCAAAAATTGTAATATTTTTATTTTTTCAATCGGTAATCATGTGTGTACTGTCAAGTAATAAATGCCACCTTGGTATTTATATGTAAATAAATTTACATTCTAAAAAATATGGATGCAAATACACCATGAGCCAGGTCAATATCCCAGTTCTAATAAAAAAATATTTTTTGTGCTCTAAAACCAAAAAATCTCCTGCAAAAAATGGTATCAGATATTCACAGAAAGAAAGTTCTGAATGGTTGAGTAAGTCCCATTTTGCAAATTATGAAAACTTCAAAGTCATCGAACATAATCGGTCGTGTTCTGACTTCAGCATTTTTTTCCATCAATTATTTTTATGATTCCAGTTTCTAATTTTGTCTTTTGAAATTCTTTTTTAGTCGTCTTTCTTTAAACAAAATCATTTTAAAAAGAATTATTTTTTTATTTTAAAACGAAAAAAGTAGGTAAAATTTAATTTTTTTCGTTTGTATTTTTTTGATTTGAACTGAGAATTTAGAATATCTAATCAGCAAAAAAATCCAAAACTTAAAAAAAATGCTGAAATCAGAACAGTATCAAAGACCGTATATCAAATTTCATCAAAATCGGATGATTTTCTCGTTGGTTTAATAAAAATGGAATTCCTCAACATAAATATTTGAATATTTCGTATTTGATTAAGAAAAAACTTTTTAAAAATGATTTTTTATTTTATTAAAAAAATAGGTAAAATTTAGAATCTCCAATCGGCAAAAAATTCAAAAATTAAAAAAATTGCTGACTTCAGAACCTTATCAAAGAGGGTTAATCATATTTTATCAAGATCGGATGATCGCCTCGTTGGGATAATAAAAAATGGAATTCCTCAAAATAAAAATTTGAATATTTCGTATTTGATTAAGAAAAAACATTTTCAAAATGATTTTTTATTTTATTAAAAAATAGGTAAAATTTAGAATCTCCAATCTGCAAAAAAAATCAAAATTCAAAGAGTGTTAATCATATTTTATCAGGATCGGATGATCTTCTCGTTGGTTTAATAAAAAATGGAGTTCCTCAAAATGGACATTTGAATATTTTGTTCGTATTCGGATAGTTTAGCGAATGAAAGAAATATTTAATGAAAATCTATGGACAAATGTAGCTGCGAAAAGTGCAACAAACAATTTTTGATTTGATTCTATTTTTAATGTTTTTTTTCGTGCAAACAAAAAGAATAAAAACAAATCATCTCAATTTCTTGGCGACTTTTCCTAAACTTATGTTTCAATTATAAATCATCATAATTGCTTTAATTGGGCATATAACCGGGCGTGAGCAGATTTATTCCCAAAATGAAAGTACAAATAATAAATTAAAAATTCTAATTTTTCCGTAGACATTTCTCAAATAGACTCTGATTTCTTTAGTAGAACAGCGACTATTAAAAATAAAAAGAATGTTTTTATGTTTATGTTTACTTTTATGAAATAAAGAGTGATTTTTTTGAGGTTAGGATTTTCATGCATTAGTATTTGACAGATCACGTGGGATTTCAGACATGGTGTCAAAGAGAAAGATGCTCAGTATGCTTTGACATTTCATCATGAATAGACTTACTAACGAGCAACGCTTGCAAATCATTGAATTTTATTATCAAAATGCGTGCTCTGTTAAGAAAGTTCAGAAAGAAAGAAATTGTGTTCAGCGACGAAGCTCATTTTTGGCTCAATGGGTACGTAAATAGGCAGAATTGTCGATTTTGGAGTGAATATCAGCCAGAAGCATTGCAAGAGCTACCAATGCATCCAGAAAAAGTCACAGTTTGGTGCGGTTTATGGGCTGGTGGCATCATTGGACCGTACTTCTTCAAAGATGATGCGAATCGTAACGTAACTGTGAATGGTGAGCGCTACCGTGAGATGATATCCAACTTTTTTTTGCCCAAAATGGAAGAACTGAACTTGGTTGACATGTGGTTTCAACAAGATGGCGCTACATGCCACACAGCTCGCGATTCTATGGCCATTTTGAGGGAAAACTTCGGAGAACAATTCATCTCAAGAAATGGACCGGTAAGTTGACCACCAAGATCATGCGATTTGACGCCTTTAGACTATTTTTTGTGGGGCTACGTCAAGTCTAAAGTCTACAGAAATAAGCCAGCAACTATTCCAGCTTTGGAAGACAACATTTCCGAAGAAATTCGGGCTATTCCGGCCGAAATGCTCGAAAAAGTTGCCCAAAATTGGACTTTCCGAATGGACCACCTAAGACGCAGCCGCGGTCAACATTTAAATGAAATTATCTTCAAAAAGTAAATGTCATGGACCAATCTAACGTTTCAAATAAAGAACCGATGAGATTTTGCAAATTTTATGCGTTTTTTTTTTTTAAAAAGTTATCAAGCTCTTAAAAAATCACCCTTTATATTGTTTTTTCGTGACTTTTTTTCAAAAAAAAGTTTCTCTGGGCGGAATTTGCAGGTCTTATACTTATCTTTAATCTGACTTTTAAGGAGGAATGGTAGAACTTATACTCCCAAAATTATAGTACAAGTATTAAAGGTACCATCGACGAATATTAGACATTTAATTGGAATTTAATAAAAGATTATCCATAATTTTTTTTTAATATCGTATGCACCAATACGACAAATAGTGTAAAGGAAGAGCAGAGAGAATTTACCATCGAGAGTGCATGATTTACGACACAAAATCCCCAATTTTGGGATTTCAGCTGTCAAAATCAATACAAAAAATCCTGAAATTCAGAAAAACTGGAATTGTGGGTATATACGAACGCAGTATTACCATGTCATTATAATTTTTAAAATATTTCGAATATTATATTTAATATTTAAATTATTATAATATTATATTATTATTAAACAAAAAAAATCTATTTTGGAAATTCTAAAAAATACTAATATGAAGATTATGATTACAGTACATTGAATCGGAAAATTTAAATATTGGAACATGTAAAAAGGCGTTAAGTTTGGCTGCACCGAATCATATACCCTCTGCCACAGAGTGAATTCCACAGCATTATCGGAAGATTGGATGTTATCGACTTTGCCTAGATGTACCATATTATGAAAATTGCGATAGCTACCATAATGTGATATCCCTCGACTAATATACTTCAAATGAATTCAAAGAAGGATATAAGAAACATGTGCTTAAATACCCTAAATATTAGGGGTTATTGGGGGTATTTCCAGTCCTTCTTAGGAAAAAAAACTTTCTATTCCTCTCAACAAATTTTAGCCAGTTGCAATCAAACCCGTCAACACAGTCACAGCAGCTGAATTTCATCATTCCATCTACACCCGCTTGGTTGGTACCGTTTGTATCCCCTTTTTCTTATTTTAACCCTCAGAGTACGAATTTGGAAAAAATCGTTTGCTTTGCGCATCTACACTGTCAGAGAAACATCTACACCGAATTTCACGATTCTAGATATAACAGTTTCCTTGGTACTATTTTTATCCCTCTTTACCCAGTTTATCCCTATAACGTACGAATTTCGAATTATGTATTTATTACACAAGTCCCCTCAGAGTACGAATTTGGAAAAAATCGTTTGCTTTGCGCATCAACACTGTCAGAGAAACATCTACACCGAATTGCATGATTCTAGATACAACAGTTTCCTTGGTACCATTTTTATTCCTCTTTACCAAGTTTATCCCTATAACGTACGAATTTCTTATTATGTATTTATTACTCAAGTCCAGGCTGTTGTCGTTAGATTGGTGCCATTTTATCCCTTTTTGTCTCATTTCTCCCCCTTAAAGTGTGAATTTTGCAATAAAATAACTCCTGATTCGCATGTATCAAATTTGAATATAAGATGGAAATTTTCAAAACGATGTTTAAATACTCTAAATATTTTTAATACTTTAACGCACCGTGAAAAATGTAGGCAACTCAATACGAAAAGTGGAAATATTTTTTGGGCATCTAATACCTAAACAAATTTAAGAGATTTTTTTGACCAAATTGTTTGTTCTTTTTTTTCGAATTTCATACGGAGATTGAATCGTATATCAAGTCTTTTTAATCAAACCCGATATAATTGTTCATTATTTCAAAATTCAGAAAATTAAAATATGTGATTTCTCTTTTCTATTTTGTATTTGACAGAAAAGTGATACTCATCAACTAAGTCAAAATTTAGGAGGTGTTTGTGAATTTTCACACAAAGATTTAGTTTTACTCGAAGACCCCTATAGGAAAAGTAGTATCACTTCCCTGTGATAGTTTCAACTTGATTATTTTTTTGTATCACTGTGTAATGTTCGGTTTATTCACTCACTCCAACATTATTTTAATTTATTTGCCTCTGCCGTACTTAAACATAACAGTAGACATACGTGTGTAGTAAAGTACTGGGACTGCACAACAACAAAATTATACACGAAATTCACACTATGGCCTACATTACGGTCATGCAACGACGATAATGCCACACAAGTCAAAGTCAAATTTCAATCCAAAATTACGATTTCCCAAATAAAAAGAACGCATGTGGTTTGAATACGAAATTATGTGAGATCGAACAAATGCACCCAACTCCAAGCGATTTGAATGGATTTTGAAGAGCGTGAAGTTTCTTAGCTCCATATTAAGTTTTGATCCATATATAGCAAAAGACGATCAATAAACTTCCATCTAAGTCTTTTATTAAATGTTATTTGTTTTAAGTATGCTTTATTTGTACAGAAATTAAAAAAAAAAATAAATATCTAATCAACTATTTAATTTTCAATATTTAATTCATAGTTGTGTAATTTGCAGGAATATTGGTAAAATATAAGATATATTTGATATCTATTTTTCGGAAAACAATATTTAAATTTATTTTATGAAAAATATTGAAGTTTATTCTATGAAAAAAATTTGCAGAAAAATTGTTAATTTTTTACCAAAAAATAATATATTTTAATTTAAATTTTAAAAAATATCTTTGGAATATTATAGCATTTTTTTCTCAGAAAAATGCTGTTCTAATTACTCTTTCGAGACAGACTGTAAATTTCAGAATGGCCTTTTCGGGCTTTCACCAAAAAATTGAGAAATATGAATAATATGAAAAATCATCAAAAATAGTTATTCATCCTTATAGCCAAGAAAACCACGTCTTTTTGTACAAGTGCTTCAGATAAATGTTATGACCATCTTTAATGAAAGAGATTTTTTACTATATATAAAAATATATTTAATTTTTGTTTAATTAGTGCGAAAAAGTCCTTTTGAAAACCGAATATTCTGTTTTGTTCTTTAATAGCTGGTACCTTAGCGTAGAAAGCCTTGATGTTGGACTCCCACTTTATTGTTTGCTTCTGCCACAAGATACAGTCAAAATAGAGAAACTACCTCCGACAAAAAAAAAAATAAATATATTCTTTTAATGTTTTCGATATTAGGGTACTAAAATTGTATATTTTTAATTTCACGACACAAAAAAAAACTATATTTTATTTTTGTATTTATTGTGGAGGTCATTTTTATTTTTCTTTCCAAGTGAAGAGATTATTTATTCTATTTTCGGAGCACCCTAATATTCATTCTTAAATATTTGAAAGCAATTTAACGTCTTATTGAAAAAGTTTGCGCTTTTAAAGATTGAAAAATCGATCAATCTTTATCACGACATAATTTCCTCAACACATTTTAATTTAATAAATATATACGAATTCATGCCGAATTCAAAATACGTTAAGGATTTTAAATTTAAATATCCCAAAAATCCTAAAATAGAATTTTTAATTTCTCCTAGGAAAATAGTGAATGTATTTCTTTCAATTTTCACTATTTTTGATTCGAAATTAAAAATTATTCAATAGAAATTTAATCCTCGTAGTCTCTTGAGACACATCAAGATTTTTTGAGACTTTGACATTCATACTACAGAATTTGGAATATTAATATATTAAATTTAAACATCTCAAAATAGAGTTTTTAAAATCTTCTTTCAAAATTAAACAAATTCAATGGCAATTTAATCTTCGCGGTATATTAAAACACAGTAAGAATTTTTTTGAAACATTGCACTCCTTCCAAAAGAATTTGGAATATTTTTGCACTCGTTTTTTAATAAAATATTCAAAACATTGCTCTTCTTATCAAAAAGTTTACGTTGCCTTTTCCTCAGCACATTTTCATTTAATAAATAAACGCGAATTTGGACTGTCTTTCAATTTTCAACGGTTTTAGATTCGAATTTAAAAAAATATTCAATAGAAATTTAATCTTCGTAGTCTCTTGAAATACAGTAGGAATAATTCGAAACTTTGCACTAATTTTTTAATAAAAATATATTCAAAACTTTGCCTTTGCTCAACAAATTTAAAAAATAAATACGAATTCATGATCTTTGGCATATACGTCACGATTTTTAAATTAAAATATCCCAACAGAATTTTCAATTTCTACTTGGAAAATAGAGAACAACAGAATTTAGTATATCTTTCTATTTTTACCCTTTTTCGATTGGAATTAAAAAAATATTCAATAGAAATTTAATCCTCGTAGTCTCTTGAGACAAAGTAAGATTTTTTGAAATTATACTAATGAATTTGAAATATTTTTGCACTCGTTTTTTAATAAAATTATATTCAGAACTTTGCCTTTCTTATCAAAAAGTTTGCATTGCCTTTTCCTCAACACATTTTTATTAAATAAATAAATACGAATTGAAACCAATGAAAATAAATTACGGATTTTAAATGTAAACATCCCAAAAAAATCGTAAAATAGTATTTTCAATTTCTTCTTGGAAAATAGTGAACGCTATTATTTAGACTTTCTTTCAATTTTTAACCTTTTTAATTCGAATTTAAAAAAAAATTCAGTAGCAATTTAATCTTCGCAGTATCTTAAAACACAGTAAGAATTATTTGAAACTTTGTCTTCCTTTCAAAAGAATTTGGAATATTTTTGTAATCATTTTTTGATAACAAAATTTATTCAAAATTTTGAATTTTTCTCAGAACATTTTAATTTAATAAATATATACGAAGTCAAGCCAAAGAAAATACGTTACAAATTTTAAACGTACCAAAAAATCCTAAAATAAAATTTTTAATTTCTTCTTGGAAATAGTGAACACTATTATTTGGACTGTCTTTCAATTTTCAACCTTTTTCGATTCGAATTTAAAAAAATTAATAGAATTTTAAGCCTCATAGTCTCTTGAAACACTCTAAGAATCACTAAAGAATTTGGAATATTTTTTGCACTTTTAATAAAAATATATTCAAAACTTTGTTCTCCATATCAAAATGTTTGCTTTGCCTTTTCCGCAACGCAATTTTCAAAGAAAATACGTTATGGATTTTCAATTTAAACATCCCAAAAACCCTAAAATAGAATTTTTAATTTCTCCTTGGAAAATAGTGAATACTTATTCAATTTTCACCCTTTTCAGATACGAATTTAAAAAAAATATTCAAGTTTAATCCTCCCAGTTTCTTGAAACACAATATGGATTATTTAACAATTCGCCCTCCTTCCCAAAGAATTTGGAATATTTTTGCACTCGTATTTTTCGTTCTTTTTTTTTTCAAACTAAAAAATTATTCAAAACTTTGCTCTCCTTACCAAACAGTTTGAGTTGCCTTTTGCACTTCTTCCACCACTCTTTGCCCCGGGAAACACTTCATCACATTTTCCTTCCACTTCCTCTACATTGAATACGAAATTACAACTCAGATTTTTTTGATTTTCAATTAAAATTTTCTTTAATTTAATTTATGCATTATCACTTGCTTCTTCATCAACGTCTACTTCGTTTTCTTTCTTTTTTTACAAAATACAAACTTAAAAATAAACTTAAAATCATAAAACAGGAACCAGTCCTTACTTTTTACAAAACTTATTCAAACTCGTCGTCTTCCTTCGTCTTCTTCATCATCTTCATCGTCTCACATTTCACATTTTCACTCTAACTAAAAACTAAGCCATAAAATTAAGTTTAAAAATTCAGTACTTTTTTCTTGTTGTTGTTGTTAGTGTTAGTAAAAATTATTTTGCACTATGACTATTAAAAAGGTTTATGTTTTTGTTTTTGTAGTTTTTTGTTTTTTTGCTTTTTTCTTGTTTGTTGTAGTTGTTTTTGTTGAGTTTTGTGTTAAATAAAAATTTATGGAAATAGAATTACACTAAATATGCCTGCACATGGGGTCCTTGTTGCTGGCCGGGCTGTATTGTTTGGTTGTTGCTGGTTGTGGAGGCTGCTGTGGAGGCTGCTGGTGCCTGGGCTGCCGTTAATGCTGTCGCAGATGGTGGCTGTAGCTGGAGCTGTTGTTGCTGCTGTAGCTGTTGTGGATGTTGCAGGGTTTGAGCTCCACTGTGATCACCACTGGTAACACGTTGCTGGTGCTGCTGTTGTTGTTTTTGATTTTGTTGTGGTCGCCATGTTTGCGACATATTTGGATGATGCTGCTGTGGATGATGCATATTGCGGTGCAGACTATTGATGCCCTGCACCCCTCCGTTGGATGGCGAGGGCGGTGCCGGTGGCATCATCAGCATTTGCTCATTGTCCAGCGTTGAATAGTCGGACTCGATGCTGGAGTAGATGTGCTCGGAGGGTGGCCTTTGCACATAGCCGACCGGAACAACTCCCGCATGTTGGTGATAATACTGGGCTGCCGCAGACTGTTGCTGCACGGCACTGGGGTGTAGATGTGTGTTGGCCGTGGCCGAGCCATGGTGCAAAGTGCCCATGTGCTCGGGGCCACCGCGTCTTTGGGGCCGGGGCGAGGGTGTCGCTGTTGTGGCCGAGGAATAGTGTTGCTCTCCCTCGCCCTCGGGACAGTAGGCGGGCGGAGGAGCCGGCCTGTACAGAATACCGGGACTAGCTGGCTGCTTAATGCGTTCATGGTTGTGGTCCAGCGTATAGTTGTTGCCACTGCGGTAGTCAACGGGCAGGGCATAGCGTAGCTTCTCCCAGAAGTGACGATCCCCCCGTCGTATGTGATGCACCGCTGTGGTCTTCAGATACGGCAACAGCTCGATGTCACTCTCAGCCTCGAAGATGGCCTCGGGTTCCTCGATGAGCACCAACTTTTGGGGTCGCCCACGCAGAGCATCGTGCAGGGCCCGTCGCAGCTCACACCTGGACCATTCGGTTTGTAGGAAGTTGCGCGTCAGCAGTATGACCACTCTACGTGACACCCGTGAGGCCTCCAAGATTTGATAGTGCGTGGCATCGTGCGACAAGTCGCGATGTTGCAGGCAAATGCGCAAAGGGGGACGTCCCGTTTCCAATTCGGCCACCAAATACTGGCCCACAAACTCCGAGTCTTTGGCCGAATGTAGGAGTATGGCATCGTACAGCTTCTCGGACTCTTCACAGCGCGGCCCAAATACACGTACGCCGTAATGGGCGAACAGCCAAATACGTAGAGATTCACGAAACACAAATATGATGATGACAACAATGAGCAGGAAGACCAAAGCCAAGGCAGCTGCCAATAAAGGAATGTACGTTTTGGGTATGCCATGCTGCAGCATCGAGCCGCCAGCATAATAGTCACTGCAGGCGGCTGTTACATTAAAATCCAATTCACGTTTTCGACTATTGCCACCACCACTGCCAGCACTAGCACCACCACCACCGCTGCCGTTGTCACCGCCTCCGTTGCCACCACTCGCATCTTCCATGCAAAAGATATCCTGGGAATCTTGTACTATCACCGCATTGTCAGCCACATATGAGGTCAACTCTTGCAAAAATTTGCAACGACATGACCAGTGATTACGCCCCAAGGCAATGGTGCGTAGCGCTTTAAACTGTGGCAGCTGCAATTGCCATATGGGCAGAGTCACCAAACGATTGCCATCTAAACGCAGAACCTCCAACGATTGCAGCGGAGCCAGTGTGGCATTCTCAATGGATGTCAACAGGTTGTTGTGCAGGTAAAGCTCACGCAAAGCCGACAAATGTTCGAATTCGTAGCCTTGCAACGTCTGCATTTGATTGTCTTCCAAATGCAGCGTCTGCAGCGAGATGAGGCCGGCAAAGGTGCGATTCTGTATGCTGGCCACACGACTGGCATTGACAAACAATGACTTTAGGTTCTTGCGTCCGATGAAGGCATGATTTTTCAAAACCGGGAAATTATTGCCATCCAAGTACACGACACTCGAATCCATGGGCACTCGGCGCGGCAGCTCCATTGTCTGCTGACCGCCGCAGTCCACCACGTTGGTGGACCATATTTGATCATGATAACATGTACAATTGTTGGGACATGTCATCTCGCAATCACAGGCATCAAAATCACAGCAATGACACAGGGCAAAACAATGTGAGTCATAACGACACAAGAAGTCCTGCGATTTGAGCGAGCCCAATGGCCGGACGGGAGCACCGCGTGCATGCGGCATCACACACTCGATATTGTGGGCATCCATGACACGGGGATGCTGGCGTGTCGTGAGGTTGTTGATACGCTGCAGCCAGTCCATGGTGCAGTCGCACTCGAACGGATTGCCACCCAGGTAAAATTCGGGCAGGGGTTTCGTGGGTCCTACCGGAGCCACTCGCAACTGTTGCAATTGCAATTTAGCCAGGGCATTAGCATATAAATCGACACGAGCCAAATTCACCTTGTCCACAAATGAGTTGGGATGTATGCTGGAGATGAGATTGTTGTTGATGAACAGCAACTCCACGGTGTTGGGTATGGACATGGGACCGATTTCCGTGATGCGATTGTGACTGGCATCTAATGTCTTGACGCGTATCTCCTCCTGCAGCTTATAATAGTTGCCCAGCGATTCAATGTAATTGCCATGGATATCCAGCCACTTAAGGTTGGCCGGTATGAAAGCGTAATCGAACCACACCAAATGATTTTCGGACAAATTCAGCCACAGCAGGGACATGAGAGTGGCGAAGACGCCATTTATGTCCGACACGAAATTGCGATCCAAGCGTATGGCCTCCAGTTCATAGTTCTTGTCGAAGGAACCCCTCTCGATGCTTTGTATGCGATTTTTGGCCAAGTTCAAGACACTGAGGCGTGACAGATCGGCAAACATGCCCACCGAGATGTTGCCAATTTGATTGTCTATCAAACGCAAGCCGGTCAGTTGATGGAGATTCTTGAAGCTGTCATTGTCGATGGTGCGCATTTGGTTCTCACCCAAGTCCAGGGTACGCAGCATGGACAGATCTTGTATGGAGCGTGGCACTTCGTTCAATTGATTCGAACTCAAATCCAGTTCCTTGAGATCCGAACAATTCTTAAAGACATTGGGTTCAATGACGCTTATCAGGTTGTTGTTCAAAGTGAGTTTGGACAAGACATAGAGACCATTGAAGAGTTTGTCGTCCAGGGTATGCAAACGATTTTCAGCCAGATTGAGGGTGTGCAGGTTGTACAGAGGCAAGAAGGAGTCCTCCTCGATGTGGCCTATGGAATTATTGCGCAGATTGAGGTTTTGCAGGAAATACAGCTCCTTGAAAGTGCGAAAGTCAATGCGAGTCAAGGCATTGTGGGCCAAGTTGAGCTCAATCAAACGTATGAGGCCCGCGAAGGTGGTGTTGTCTATATGATTGGAGGTCAGTTGATTGCCCGATAAATCCACTACCAACAGTTGTTCGAGGCGATGAAACAGACCTTTGGGCAGCTCGTAGAGTTCATTGTTTTTCAGATGAATTTCACGCAGCTCCTTGGAGCCGGCAAATAAACCTTCGGGCAGGGTTTCCAAATGGTTGTTGCTCAGATTGACAATGCGCAAAGAGGAAAGGCCCGCCAAGGCTTCGCCCGACAACTCGGAAATGTTGTTGTTCTGCAGATTGAGATGTTGCAAACGTCGCAGGCGAGAAATGCCCCACGACTCCGCAATGGAACGCAGCTCATTGAAACTGGCATCCAGGGTCTGCAGTTCACTGCCACCATTGCAGTTCATGTCGGCAAAGCCCAGATTCTCGGCGGACCTGATGCGATTGTGGGTGAGATTCAGAACTTGCAAATTGCCCACCGGACACAGGAAACCGGGAGGCAAAGCCCGCAAATTGTTATCCGATAAATCCAATTCGGTCAGTTGTTTGAGGCCATTCAACGAATCCGGAAATAACTCCAAAGTCTTGCTGGGCCCCCATTCGGTGTTGTGGGTATTGATGGCCAATGTCTTGACGGTGTTCAGGCCCTCAAAGGCATTGTTGGGCAATTGCAGCAGTTTGCACGAGCTCAAACGCAACTCGTCCAAAGTTTGCAAACGAGCAAAGGCCGCTTGCGGCAACTGCGATTCGAACAAATACAAATCACTGCACCTTATCTCCAGCTGACTAAAGCCATCAGCACCTTGTAAATCCAATGCCAGAGCACGATCAATGAGACGTAAATTACACTTCACCGAAGTGGTGCCATTGTACTGCCAGGAACATTGATTTGTGGTCGCTTGCGTTGTTAACGATTGCGATTCGGCGGATGTGGCAGTGGCCAAAGCGGCTACTTGACCAAGATTCGCTGCTGATGATGCTGCTGCACCAAAATATTCCATATTCAGTGAGAACACCAACAACGCGAAAGTCCACAGATTACGTTGGATGCGAAGCAAACAGTGCATATTGTGGGCTCTCATCATGAGGCTGAAGAACATGATTGGGGCGGCCGATGTTGTGTCTGGATGTTGTAACGTAGGGGTGGAGGAGGAGCGCTATATGCTCGCTTGTGTTTCAATTTTCGGTGTATTGGTTTGATTTTTGTTGATTTAAATACCACACTTTAAAACGATTATGATTTTAGAGATTTCAACATTTTTGTTTTCATTTTTTTCTTTGCTCTGAGGTTTTCCCTCTTTTTTTCGTAGGGGGAAAAAGTGGGGAGTTCACTTTGCCACTCACACACACACTCTAGGGTGCAATTGTTATGTTTTCAACATTTTCATTTTTCACTAGAGACGTTTTTCTTTTTGTACAATTTCCAATTTTGTGTTTGAATTCTTAATCATGAATTTTTTTGTCGAGGGCAAAACACTGGCTAACGTTCACTGGCGATTGCGATTTGCTTGTATATTTTCTTTAACTTCGTTTAAATTTTCATTATTTTATTTTCGTGCTTCACAATTTTCTCATTCGTCGTATTTTTTCACATTCGTTTTTTCGGTTTTCTTTTCTTTGAAGTGATGTTGTGTGTGTGTTTCGGTTTGTTTGAGTGTGTGTACTATGCGAGGGAACACTGTTGTGTGTGTTTTTCTTTCATACTTTGCGGCGATGTTGGAGTTTCTACAAAAAACCGATTTTTTCTTTCACACTGTGTTAACAAACGTTACGTTCAAAAATTTGCGCGTCATCACACGTCCGCTCTTTCAGATGCTCGGACTCGAACTGATTTTTCAAAAATTCAAACAAACATCAAGTATGCCCATGAATGGTTGATTTTTCCAACTCTATGCGAGTCGTTGTCGTTGGCATGTGTGTGCGAGTGTTAAATTTACACTCGTTACAAGAAACGACAGCCATGGGAAGAGAAGAACGGCAGAGAGGGTGAGAACGGCACTGTGAGAATATGAGAGAGAGCGCACAGCAGGCAAACTGAAAATGAGAGTGTTTTGTGGCAATTGAGCGCTGAGCATATTTAGTACAATTACTGGCAAGTAAATGAATAAAATGTAGAAGAAAAGAAATGAAAACATAGAGCAGGAACCTCTGGAGAGGGTGTTCGTCTAAAAAAATCCTTGTAACCTGACTCCTATTCCATAATGGTCTTCCCTACTTTCCAATTGCCATTGAAATCCTTTCATCCTTCTCTTTAATATAGTGGCGCTGTTCGAATAGCGGCCATTTATGGAACTAACCATGAGCCTTCCACTATCCTTGAGTAGAAACCAACCATCCCGAAGGCTCTCTCCTTAGTCCTTTGCTCTCTAAGTTAGTACCAAAACCGAACACTACAAGACAAAGGGCGCTAACATTCTTCACGGTATTAACCAGCAACTCTCCCAAAGAACTGAGACACTCAGTGAACTGTACTCTATTTTTTCTCTTCTCTCTACACTCTTGGAGTGAAAGAGTAACGCCAAGAAAGAACAAGAGAGAGAGAGAGTTCAAAATCAATTCAATATTGTTTTGTTTTTAGTTGCGAGTATTTCATTATTTCCGAACTGAAACAAAAACAAAAGCAATTTTGAAGGCGATGCATGAAATTGAAGTGTTTAGAACTTCAGAATTCTTCTTCTGTTTCGGGTGATTGCTCTATAGGATGCCATATGTACGTACGTCAGAGAAAAATCAAAGAACACCAACAACAACAACCTGAATTTCAATGCCAATAAGGTGCGGCATTCTAAATCTTATAGATAATTGGTTTCTTATAGTTTCATTAACTTAATTAGTCATGGAATTAGACTATTTTCTAATTTTACGCACTGAGAGTCGTCGTAATAGTGTGGAACATTGGCCCCAATTTTCTATTTGGTCGTTGGGTTGAGAGGGTTCCATCATAATTTAGAATTTTTCGAAAATTCTTAGTGATATAAATGGATATATTTCCAGATGAATTGATATCACTAAAAGCTTCAAGATGTTTATATAGAGCAACAAGATTTTTATTCGCATACTAAAGTTTTCATGTAGGGTTTGGAATTATTATTTAAAATCAAACAAACTTGGATCTGATATTTATGTTAATCTCATATTTATTAGCGAAAATAGTCTTTGACATAAGCCCAGGATGGAACTAGGCCATCTACTTCTACTATAAGCAAGCGTCCACAAGGTTTGGTATCCTATTAAAAAAGGATAATTCTTTAGTACTGTAATATTTCTGCTATTGATCCCCAGATAGTGCAAAAAGTAATAAACATATGAGTTGTGCTTCTCGTTCGTTTGTAAGAATCATCTCCTTACAGAGGCCGGGTTTGATGTTGAAAAGTCGCTGCGAAGCGACATGAAAAGACTTTTGACATGGTCGAAATCATGATCGTGTAGTCTTCAGCCAAGTAATAAATGTCTCCATTCCATTTGTAAATAAATTTGCGTTCTATTAAATATAGAAGCAAAATGGTCTTGAGCCAGGATAATATCCCAGTTCAAATCAAATAATAAATAAATATATTTATAATAAATAAAAAAATAACTGTCATTGATCACCAGCGAGTGCAAAATAATACAACAAAGATTGTATGGAAAATACACAAGACATGAAAACTTAATGTTGGATTCGTAATGAAAATCGCGTAGGATTCGTATTGACGTATCCTAAATATCTTGTCATATTTATTAACAAACAGAGTTGACGAGATACAGAGGAAAAGGCATGAGAACATCAAAGTAACTATTAACATTCGATTGGTATGCCCCAGATAGTATGCCCCATTGTAAATTCCTAGCTGGTGAGGAACTTACAAATGTAAGAACCACTATAGATCCGTGTCCTGCTCTTCTGAACGTCTGAACATTTCCATTGTTCGCGAGTATCACGTCGAGTTTTGAAAATTCTTCCAAAAGTATTCGCCCTCTCTCGTTTGTCCTTTGGGAGCCCCAATCGACTGCCCATGCATTGAAATCTCCTCCGATCACTATTGGATTATGCTGAGCTGCGTCCCTTGTAAGGTTACATATCATCCTCTTAAAATCTTGTATTGGAATGTTCGGCGACACATAGCAGCTATAGATATATATTCCATTTACTCTGACTCTTACGATACCTTCTTGTGGTTCTTGCATGCCTGCTTCTATTGCCATATCTCCACAGACCCATATGGCTGCTCTATCTGTCGAGTCTTTTTCCCATATATTTGTATCTCTGTTCCTATACTGCTCACTTAGGATTGCTATATCTATTTTATGTTCGCTGACCGACTGTGTCATGAGGTCCTGGGCTGCGGCACAATGATTGAGGTTCAATTGCATGAATCTCATTTACGTTTGTTGTTCAGCGCCTTTTTAAAAATTGGACATTTGTAGCTACCAGCCACATGTGCCAAATCTTCGCCCCCTTTCGATCTATCTATCTAGGAGAAGCTTATTTAAATATAGTTTACAGATATTACGGATATGTACGCAAGTTGGCAATCTAAGCCCCTACTTTAGTCTAGTCAAGTCATTGAAACATTTTTCCTCTGGAGAATAGCGACATTTTGTTTCAAAGGTCACATCCACTTAATTCCCACTTCCAGTGTCATTTGAATGACTTTTATATCTTAAATTGTATATTTTTTGAGACAAATGGTCGTAAAAGAGCTTGTTCTTTTTTTTTTTCTTAGAGCTCCATTTATGTATCAGCCGTCTCAAAAAAAAATATTAAATAAATATTATATTGCCATTTGATGAAAGTTAGATTATTATTTTCGTTTGTAATTATTAAACGCTTCAAATGTTTTAGAAGTGTAGTTTTTTTATTAACTATATTTGTGGATATATTTGCATTTAAAGTTGTTCATCAGTAATTGACCATTCATTTATTTTTTATTAATTATATTAGTGAATATATTTGCATTTAAAGTTGTTGAACAATATAACATGGATCTTATTGTTATTGCAACCGACACAAAGGCAGAAGAATGTCGAATCACAAGTTTAGCTTCTAGTACGGCATTTGCTCTTGTATCTTCGGGTATGGGCATAAACGAGATATCTACGCTTTAAAGAATATGTACAACAAAATTCGTAAATATTGACATTGGTTGACTCTAAATCAATTGGATTCTTGAATACGGATGTAGATATTAAATGTTTCAAAAATGGTTTTTAAAGTGAGTTTATTTTTTATTAGTTATTGAATATGTTTGCATTTAAAGTTGTTTATCAATATTTATATAATACAATATGGGACGGAAATTGAGAAATACGTACATTTACTATTTTTTGGGCATTAGAGTCCTATGAGATATGATGTTTGATATAATACTTTTCAAAGATGTTTGGATATTTGAGGGAAACTTTAGTAGCAGCTTGATTCTGAAAAATGTTTATCTTCTTTAAAAATATCCAACATTATTCATAAACAGTGTCAATCGATTAAAGTACATCATCACAAATTAAATCAGTTCGATTCTTATTTACACATATAGAAAATGAGTTTATCTTTGTTATTATTAATTGTATTTGTGGATATATTTGCATTTAAAGTTTTTCACAGCCACAATATATATTTGGGATTAGAGTTCTATTAAAGCATTGTCCCCAGATATTTGGATATTTGAATGAAAAGTTGGCAAAGGATTAAAAAGTTTCATCTTAAATGCTTATTTACGGATGTAGTTATTAAATGTTACCTAATGATTTTGAAAACGAGTTTATTTTTTATTAATTATATTTGTGGATATATTTGCATTTAAAGTTTTTCATCGGCATTTGCATCAAAATATGAGAAGAAAATGCACACCATAACTTTTTACACTTTTATAAAAATTCCATAGATTTCATTACATCAACTCTAGTCTAGTACAGTGGTCACGGAAATGTATCCTGTTTTTTGATCGATAGACATATGACGCGTTAGTCACAGTACAAATTGTTCGGAAACAATTATGTTTTTGTTGCTAAATGGCAGCACTTTTGGCTTACCAGAAGCTTAAGAAATATGCGTTATATTGTCAATAATGGTGTTTTTTTTCTGCGCGGCATATCTAAATTGATAGAGAGGAATTTGTCTCAATCATGAAATCTACCCAAATAAATAAAAAATCGCAAGGTTGTGGCAGTATGTGAAATTATGAAATTACCTAGATTTAAATTCGAATCTAAAAATTATACTTGATAAATTTATTCCACAAGATAATCTATATTTCAGTATGAATTTTGAATGACCTTAAAACAATTATTAAAATCGCCTCCTAAGGTGTCTGCCTAATTCATAAATCTTAGATTTTTGTGATTTTCTCTTCAAACGCTGAGAGAATCACATATGTGGAACTTGATATATTGATTATGGGGAAAATATCCAGGCGAATATAATTGTTTGTTGGTCAAGGCGGTCTGTTTTATCATCGTTTTTTGGTCAGACTTCTTTTCCATACAAGAAAGAAACAAAATTTAAGAATGAGTTGGAATGCCTCTAGAAAGAATTAAACTATACAATACAATATTTCTAAATCATTGCCAATAGGCGGGAGTCAATTGGTTTTTATAGACAATAATATGGACCGTTGTCTATATTAGAGTATATTAGAACAAGTTTCCAAACAATTCCTTAACATTCTAGGCCTTGAAAATCAAGGATTTTCAACAAGACAGTGCCTGCAGGCATACAGCTAAGCGGAAGTATTTTCAAGTTTATGTCTGGCAATTGAGTCCAACTGGGATAACCAAATATACCAACATTTTATCAATTCATTTGTTCGGTGAATTAAATTAAATTTGTGTAAGACTATTTTCTCTGTTAGCTCCAGTGTGGATAATATTAGATTAATTTGAATTTACATATGCAGTCCCTTTATACTTTCAACATTTTGGCTAATTTGGAACCTGAATATATGATCTTAACAAAATATTCCAAAAAATGCCTCCCCATGCATTTGGTCTATTTTTTACCCTTTCACCGCCCTCTCATTTCCCCCAGAAGGAATCACACTATAAAACATAATTTTTTTTTGTCAACTGTTGATAGATTTGAAACATATTGCTACGTTTTGTATTAATCACTAAATGAAATCGAGAAAAGTCCATCTAAACATAAATTTTCAACACTAATCTGTTTCCAAAAGGAAAACGAAAGAAAGAACCAAAAAAAACAAGAACAAGTCAAGGAGTTTCATCGACACCTATCGGTGTCTTCGCAGTGCGGAAGAGTTTTGATATTTATTTTTAGTTTTTCTAAGGGATTTTGTTTAAATAAATGTTGCTGCTGTTGTTGTTGTTTATAGAAGTGAATAATTTGGTAGCTGTAAGGTTGCTATAGAATAAGATATAGTGTATCTTTCCCAACCACTTGAGATAGCTGATGGCTGTGTTTTTGTTGTTTTTCAAATAACGAAATGAAACTGGGCGAAGAACAATGCTCGGGAACGTTTTTTGTTCATTTTGTCGACTTTCAGTTCTTTTCTCGATTTGATGAGATTTAAATTCCCTTTGGCGTGCTGAAGGCACGCGTTGTGATTTTGTTGTGGGTGATTAGGACAAACTATTGCAAGGGGCAAGCTGGGGAGGGGAAAACTGTACAGATTCGAACGTATATGAACCATAAAGTGCTAATAGTTATTAAGGGTTAAGGTGAAAGAGATTTGGAAGAACAGCCATTGTCTGTGGGTATTAAAGAAAAGAGGATTTGGAAAGCAAAAAAAAAAGATTTCAAATTTCGAAAACATCTTTAAGAATCTTTGCATTCTTCGCCAGAGCAGCAATGCTGTTGCTCAGGCCAATGCATTTTTAGTACTAAATCTTGTGGTTCGTTCTAATTCTCAATACTCTTTTTATATTCATTCCACTCATTTTCTCTTGAGTGCTTTTTCTTGCTTCCATTGTGTTTGTTCTCTTTGTCTTGTGCTCTTTAACTCATTCGTGCTCTTTTCTCGATTTCTGTTCGCCAGCCAAGTGTTGTGCACGATGAGTGTTGTTTGGGTTTTTATTATTTAATAACAGCCTTTGATGGAACTGGTTCAACTTGTTCAAATTAATAATAAGTTCTCCGTAAATCCAGCAAACAGCCAATACGTCCGACCGAACGAACGACCGTACTTACACACGCTAAACTAAATATACACAAGAGCACCGGGGCCAAGGCGGCCAACACCAATGGTGTTATTTTATTAATGGGTGTAAAGACAACTAACTACGCGTTTGCGAGAAGAAGGAAATGTCGAACTATGTTGTTATGAAAAATTCCTTATAGTACAAAGGAAAAACTAGATTTTTGTTTGTTTGTTTGCTTTAGTGGAAAATTCAATACTGAAAATGACGTGTAAACATTCGGAAATGGTTTTTAAACAAGTGGTCAATGATCTGGAAAATCTTTGGCGTGGAAGAAGTGGAATTGTTTTGTGAAATAATTCAAAGAAGCCGTCTGTTTAGGAACACAAAATGAGCAATATGGATTATTTATGAATCGGTTGCCGGTTTATCCCATGAAATTAGCTGACCCACGACAGATGATTAAGAATTTAAAAATTTCAAGATTTCACAAAATTCGCGTCTCGGTCATTTGCAAAATTTTGGATTTCGGTTTATAATCTGGTGTGGCTCAATTCTTTTTTTATTGGCGTTCATATGGATCCCTGCCCATATAGGAATATATTAGGACAAACATTCGAACATTTTATCCACCCTCGCATTAGTTCGGGGACGCAATAATGTTGAATTAAATTTAATGTATGAATTAAATTTGATATAGCCAAATAATTACATTTCGAAGCTAAACTTCTGGCCAGCTAAGTTTCTGACATTGTTAGAAAGAAAATCACATGTAGCGTACTAAACAATTGGCATGTAAATTACTATGCAACAAAATAATAAAAAAAATATTTTTTGTGCGCATACAAAATTTTATGGATATTTTTATTTATTTTTCTACTAAAATTCATTTTCATCCTTTAATATTTGTACTGTATGTATGTTCAAAATATATTACTAGAATTTGGGCATTAGAGTCCTATTAAAGATGATGTCCCTATATAAAGTTTTATTCATTTATTTATATTATATATCCTACACAACAAGATTTAAATCTTATAAAGGGTGATTTTTTAGCTATTATCTTTTTGGCAACACTGGTTTAAACAGCTGACGCACGTTTCGTGTTTAGTTTCACTATCAAACATCTTCAGTTTTGTCTATAATTTAACCATGTCGTCTTACAAACGAACAACGCCTGCATATTATTGAATTTTATTATCAAAATGCGTGCTCTGTTAAGAAAGTTCATCGCGCGCTTCCATTTTATGGTCAGTTTAGTCGACCAACTGAAGTGGCCATTGTGACTAAATTTCGCACCAAATTTACATTCTTGGACATTAAACCACCAACACGCTTACGTAGAGTGCGAACTGAAGAAAATATCGCAGCTGTATCGGCCAGTGTTAATGATGACCATCAATTATCGATTCGTCGCCGTTCGCAGCAATTGGGCCTCTGTTACTCAAAAACGTGAAAATTGGACTAAGCGGATGGACCATTTGAGGCGCAGTCAATGTCAACATTTCCATGAAATAATCTTCAACCATTAAATTATATGGACCGTACTATCGATTCAAATAAAGATTTCATGCATTTTTCTGAATTTTATGTGTTTTTTTTTTTGAAAAACTTTCCTATAGCTTTTAAAAAATCACCCTTTAGTTACAATGTAGGAATTAATGACGAAAGCTAAAATTAGTGAAAATAATACTAATATTAATTACTATTCACTATTATAATAACAAGTAACTGTTTATCATCGTTAGAGTACAGTGATCAAAAAACCCGGTTGTCTTGTTATGAAAAAACCGTTGCGACCGGTTTTTTCCGGTTTTTCTTGAAATAGTAAGAAATGGGGAAATTATTCATTATAATGTTGTTATAATGTTATAAAATGTTGACCCATTGTACATACTCGTTTTTGGGGATAGGACTATTTTGATGTCATAATCAGATTCAGTGCACTGAAATCTCCAAACATTCCTGTCTGAATTAGCTTGAGGAACATTTTGGCCTATTACCCAAATAATCATTTGGAGATGCTTTAATAATTCTATAATCATTTATTAAATTTAAGTATGTACATATATAGAGAAACCCCATCATTGATTTTTGTCCTGCAACTATTTTTCCCAAAATATCAGTTTGGAGCAGGTTTTAACACCGTAAAAACTACAAATTATATCTTGCTGAAATATGTTTATTGAGACATACTGATCCACAAGATCCGGATAAAAAATATTGATATTTTTTCTTAACTTTTTACTAAATTTCCAATTTTCGCCGAAGGTACGTTTAATATTTGTACTCTCATTTTGGAAGTATACGTCCGATCATGTCAGGTTATATGTTAAACATTTATCCATAGATATTCTTCAAATACGCCTTGTTTTTTCGTTAGGACATCAGCTATTAGAAAAATATATATAAAATTTGTTAAGGATTTTTTTACTAAAATTATAATTTTCGTCGAAGGTATGTTTAATATTTTTACCGTCATTTTGGAAATATAGGTCCGATTGCACCATGTTATTTAAACAAAAATTAAAAAAGCCATGCATTTTGTTAAAAAATCTGTAACGTATTCAAAGAGTGTCATAACATACATACGAAAAAAATAAATTTTAAAATATTTTTTTGTGCCATCAATTTTTTCGGAAAAAAATAAATTTTCTTAAATGTTACTTCGGAATTTTAGTAAAAATTTAATGGAATAAGTATCCATAAAATTTCTTTTTAAAATCGTTTTCGAGTTTTAAAAGCCAAAATACATCCGAAAATGTTATACATAGCCTCTCTGTGACGATATGAACACCTACCTCAATATTCAATAAAGTCTTTCTTAATCGACACGACACATTTTCAACATCAAACCCGGCCTCTATAAGGAGACAATTCACACAAACGAACGAGAATCACAACTCACTTGCCGAATTTGCTATTAAAAAACGCACCAAGTAATAAAGTGTGAATTATCTCCTTATAAAGAGTGATTTTTTTGAGGTTAGGATTTTCATGCATTAGTATTTGACAGATCACGTGGGATTTCAGACATGGTGTCAAAGAGAAAGATGCTCAGTATGCTTTGACATTTCATCATGAATCGTCTTACAAACGAACAACGCTTGCAAATTATTGAATTTTATTATCAAAATGCGTGCTCTGTTAAGAAAGTTCATTGCGCGCTTCCATTTTATGGTCAGTTTAATCGACCCACTGAAGCGGCTATTCGGGCTATTGTGACTAAATTTCGCACCAAATTTACATTGTTGGACATTAAACCACCAACACGCTTACGTAGAGTGCGAACTGAAGAAAATATCGCAGCTGTATCGGCCAGTGTTAATGATGACCACCAATTTTCGATTCGTCGCCGTTCGCACCAATTGGGTCTCTGTTACTCAAAAACGTGGAAATGCCAAAATTGGACTAAGCGGATGGACCACCTAAGACGCAGCCGCGGTCAACATTTAAATGAAATTATCTTCAAAAAGTAAATGTCATGGACCAATCTAACGTTTCAAATAAAGAACCGATGAGATTTTGCAAATTTTATGTGTTTTTTTTTTTTTAAAAAAGTTATCAAGCTCTTAAAAAATCACCCTTTAGAGGCCGGGTTTGATGTTGAAAAGTCGCTGCGAAGCCACTTGAAAAGACTTTTGACATGGTCGAAATCATGATCGTGGTAGTCTGCAGCCAAGTAATAAATGTAACCATGCCATTTGTAAATAAATTTGCATTCTATTAAATATAGAAGCAAAATGGTCTTGAGCCAGGACAATATCCCAGTTCAAATCAAATATTGATTACAGACAAAAAAAATGCAAACGAAAAAACTAAAACAATTTTTTTAATTTTTAAACTCAAGCGACTTTATTATTATTAGGATATTATGTCTTTGTGCATTTGCTTGTAACATCCAAAAGGAAGGGAAATAGACCCATTCTTAAATATACCGATCGAATTAGAATCACTTTTTGAATCGATTTAGCAATGTCTGTCTGTCTGTCCGTCCGTCCATCTATTCTTGTAATCAAAGTCCAGGTCGCAATTATTGTCCGTTCCTAACAAAGATTGGCACAAGTAAGTTTTGGGGCCATAGGACGAACCTTATTTAATTTGAAGAAAATCGGTTCAGATTTAGAAATAGACCCCATACAAATGTCGCTCCCGATTTAATTTTTTCCGCTCTAGAAACCACATATTCAACTTTATTTGATTCAAATTTGTGAAAGTACCCTATAATTGAACTAGACACATCTGTGGTAAAATTGGGCCAGATAGGTTCAGATTTAGATATAGCTCGCATACAAATTTTTAACCAATATTCTTAAAATTTGACACAAAACCTACTATTTTAACTAGGTTAATATAAACTAGGTTAAAATTTGACAAAATAAATAAAGTGGGTCACATATTTTCAGGTTTTGTTAAAAGCCTCATACAAATGTGCTTTCCCGTTTTCACTTTTTTCCCCGAATTCAATTGTAATGGGGTAGAAAGTGGTGGGTATAATATAGTCGGCCCCGACTGATATGGATATGGCCATTTCACCAGAAATTGTATTAGTTAAGAATATAGGGCAGGTTTTCTTTAAGACTGTACAACTAAGCTGAGATAACAAAAACCTAAATAAAAAATTAAAATTTCACTCAAACAAATCTTTTTTGAAAAATTTCACCAACAACAATATCAATGTGCGTATGAAAACAAATTTTGAAACAATAATTTTATGTAAAAATATGAAAAATAATAATATTTAATATTTTTTTCACTCAAAAAAAAAACATTTTTAAAAAGTCGTCGATTTAACAAAATATTCAAAAAGACAAATAAGTTGATACGCTGGAAATTTAGAGCCAATTGTTGAAATTAGGAAAAAATGTAGTAGAAGCAGTGACTATGTGAAATTTTATTAAAATATATAACATCTTTTTTATGTCCTCGGGCTTCGGCGAAACACAGGTCCTCAGCAAAACTTCAGAACCAATTCCGGTCCTTTGCTATATTTTTCACTTCGTTGAAGGACTATTCTAGTTGTTGTAAATATTTTGTGTATGTTTGGGTCTTCTGTTGCTGCCTTGTGGATTCCATAGGAGGGCCAGTCTGCAGATTTTAGTAGGTTGTTTGCAAAGAATGTGTCGTCGGAACCCCAAATGAGACAATTTTGATGAATAAGGAAACCATTAAGGTGAAAATGAGCTTTACTAAAAATAAAATAAATTACAAAAAATCGATACCTTACCTTACACTGGGAAAAAATATTATTATATATTTGAGTTCAAACATTTATATATGTGGTACGAACATGATATTTATATATTTAGAACAATTGTAGCCAAATATAAAAATTCTTACTCACGTTTTTCTCACGTCAGTAATTGGATTAATTTTCAGCGATATTAAGAAATGTTCACTCTTTTCTGGTTATATTTTTTCCCGATTAAAACTAAAAGTAAATTAAATCTCAGCCATTAAACAATTTCATTTATTTTTACATTTGTTTTGCACTTCTCAAACACGAGTGTAAGTCGAACAACAAGCAGAAAAGGCCAACAAAAAAATCCATAAAATGTTTGTACACATGTTTTGCACCATTTCTTATTAGCCAACATGGAATGGGTGGATGTGGATAGACGGATGGATGGTTGAATGGTGGTGGATGATTTGAACAGGTATGAAAAATCCAATACAGTTTGAGCTGGCCGCTCAAACTAACATTTGTTTAGAGCTGGTGTTTTGCCATTCCCCAGACCTGAAACGAAATGTAAACAAACAATGCCAAAAACCTGTTTCCAATACAAATCTGGCTATAAAACGTGGAGTTTGGCTGGAGTAGATTGAGAGTGAAAACCACACTCAAACACAAAACTTAAAGGCTTAGCTTGAGTTTAATTTTCGAAGAGAATGTCAATAATTGGCAAAGCGGCTCTCAGTTATAAGACAACTGCTATAAGCCACTAAGGCTCAGTTTGCCTTTGAGACGCCTTTGTGATGGTACTTAACACAATTAAGTGGGACAAATGCTTCAACTACATGATGACCACCACCACCACTGACTATAACTATGACAATGGCAATCTATAAATGAACATTTTGTTTCTTTAATTAACCACATTATGCCATAATAATTTACACCACATTAAAGGGTGCCGGACATTAATTCAGCCAACTTAAGTGTCTAAACAGATACCCTTTGTTTTTGTTGTTTGTTCGTCTTGACTCACAACCAGAAATGATCTATTATCAACGCACTCACTCAGTCACACACAAAACAAAATATGAAAATATTAAAAATGAACATAAAAATGCTCCCCCGCCCCCTACTACGGCTAGTTAAGGTAATAAAAATAAATTTTCTTACATTTTTATTACCAAAAATTGTTGGAAATTGTCGGCGGTGATGGCGGGCTTTATTTGTTTTTATTTTCATTCTCTCATTCGTGCTGGTTTTTCCGTCGAGTCTGCTGCCCTCGCATTCATTCATGACTTTCGGTTTGTTCAGAACATCGCATTTACGCATTTTTATGACTTTGAATAATATTCGTTCGTTCGTTTTATTATGATTTTGTTTTATTGTTTTTCCATTTACATACATTACAAAACATTAAAATAATGTTTAATTACATTAAAAATGACATAATATTTTGAACCGTAACCCGAACAAACGGCTGGAGAAGAAAGCGAAAGGCAGCCGAAGCAGTTGCCACTCCATTGTGGGCACAAGACACAAATTCGACATGATTGTCGGGGGTCAAGCTTCGTGGTGGATTATACAGAGAATATTTTATATTTTATATGTTTTAATTTACAATTTAATATATTTTCTAGAAAATTTTTATTATCATGAGAATTATAATCTGAAATAAATAAAATTCATTTAATTATAATAATGGTCAGTGGACAGTTTTCCTAGCCCCTAAATAGGGGCTACTTTCTGGGAAGAAAATCCGGACAAAACCAACAATATTTCAGCATAAACAGGGGATTGTTTTAAAGGCACACTTTTATTAATAAAGAATCCAAATTGTCCTCTAAGATAAATTTTAAGAATTAAGGCATGTGGTTTTCAAGAAAAAAATAAATAGATATATTTTCATCAACATTTCCTCGTATGCCACTACTTCGTTTTCTTGCTACATGTTGACAAAAAAGGTTATTGAAGTGTGGTCCTCATGCCGTAGAAAGTTAGCCCACTTCATGTTTGCCGGCTTATGTTTTTAATGCATTTCCGGCCTCTAAACAAGACAATGGTTTTACCATTTGTTTAATGACAGATTTATTTTCTTTGGTTCGTAGTATTTTCGGAAGCTGCTTAACTCTTAATGGAGTACTAAGAAATGAATTGGTCTCTGGAATAAGTAATAAATGAACTAATCCAAAACTGAGGAAAGATTAGAAAGCCTATATTTCTGATAGCTAATTTCAGACTGGCCAAGTTTGCGTTTAAATGAACTAGAAAAAGCGACAAAATTGTTTAATTTGCCAAAAGCATGATCTTTTATTTGGTACCAATATCGCGTTTCTAGGACTTGCAGAAAAATTACAAAAAATTGAACGGGGTCCACAATTTTGCTATGTTTGGTATTTACTACCAGAATTTTTTTGTCATTTACGTGGCCGAAAATTAGTGCGTTATACGAAGTTCATCTCCAAAATTTTGAATCCTTATTTACATTTTTACTGAAACTACGAAATAATTTTTATTTTCAAACTGAATACACTTTATACATAAATTTGTGAATATTTTATTTTATTCACAAGGGAAACTCAAAAAAAGAACTCAAGGTCATCAATATTCCCCTACACAACAGAAGCAAACGTAAACTTGTAATAAAATGAAGCTATGGTAAATAAGCTATGTATTTACATGTAAATGAAGCTTGAAGTAAATGATGTTGACAATACTCTAGAGCAAAAAATTTAGTCCTACAAAGTTCTTCCGCAAATAAGTGTGGGCTTAAATTTTCCCACAATGAATTTTGATCTCCCTCATTCTTAAAAATTCGCCTAAGGTGGAATTGTCACAGAAAAAATTAATTTATTTACAGATATTAATAAAAAAACGAAATTTACTAATTCATTTAAAGACATGCAGTCATATTGGAAAATGTTTATCATATAAGACGAATTTTCAATGTGTTGTCATTTATTTTGGTTTACGACCAAAGGTTGTGCCGAAGTCTTCAGCAGAACCCAAAATTAGCAAAAAGGCAAAGTGAGACCTTTATTGTTGCAGCTAAAAGTTGACTGCGCAGTTTCGATGGGCGCTACCCCATCTCGTCAGAACTTTCGCAACGAATGTATGTCTTTGACTTAAATCAGGGTTCATATTAGTACCAGCGGTCACATATGACAAATGAGAAGCTCTGATAAACAAAATATTCCACCGAACTAAGTCGACACACTAAAAATCTCACTTTGCCAATTCAATGTTATGCATGTGCTCGCATCGCTCGCAACAATGCAAAGGTTGTTGTTGTACGGTATGTCCCGTCTTCACTGTACCTCGCGTGTATTGTTGGTCTGTTATGTTGTATGTGTTGTCATTTATTTTGGTTTAAGACCAAAGGTTGTGCTGAAGTCTTCAGCAGAACCCAAAATTAAATTTTCAATATAAAAGTATATATTGAACTTTTGATAAATTTTTGGAAATATAGCAGATAGACTTCGCATTGTATAAATATCTTCAAAATTCTGCGGACATATGTTTGTCCTTGTATTTCGCAATTGCTTTAGATATCTTCGGGAGTAATTTAGACCACCACTGGGAAGTGATATACCTTTGTGCACTTATAAGTCTGTATTTGATTAACGAACGATTTTAATTTTCCCATCGAAGCAATAAGGAACTTAGACCTTGTTTATTTAAAATTTGAAAATATGACTATTATTTTATTTTTTTGTCTATATATTTTATTTTTTCCAATTTGTTGGCATTGTTTTTAAACATTATTTGTGAGGTAACCAAATTTGGCAAAACACATCAACTAGAAACACCTATGATTAAAGTGGGCCAAATGTCATTCCAGATTTTACTCTGTTCTCTAGACACATACCTTTATTTCAGGTGGAATCGTAAAAGTATATAACATCGGTTACGAATGTAGTACACATAAAAAATCACGATTTATTTTTTTCACGAATTGTAATAAGGTAGTAAGTGAAGGGAATCATTTAGCGGACCCAAATTTAACCATTATTTTCTGTATTCATATGAAGTTTTAGCTAACAATGATGGAATTCGTCACATACTACTACTAGAATGGTAATAACTTATAAATTTATATAATTATATCGTTCCAGAAAAACGATATACTAAAAAAAAGATATTTTAATACCCTTATAACAAGATCGTAACTCTTACATTATCTTACAAGACTACCAATACGTTTACATATGGAAATAATACTTCAAGTCAATTCAAAAAAATATTCATATATATTTTTAAAAAATCTCAAAGCTGGATGTATTTCCATTCTGTTTTAATTTCAAAAGTACAAATTTTGAAAATCCATTATCTCACATACATTATGCAAAATAACCTAACTTCGTGAATCAACTAATTTTTGCCGTAAAAGTAAAAAGTACGAATTTGCAAAAATCATTTTATTTTGCGTGTCTATGCAATCAAAGGAATGTATACACCGAATTCCATGATTCTAGCTGCGGTCATTTGGTTGGTACCATTTTTATCCCCTTTTTCCTATTTTACCCCCTTAAGAGTACGACTTTCTAAAATCTCTTGTTTTAAGTGTCTGCGCAATTAGAGGGATATACAAACCGAAAAAAGGCTTTTATTTTTCGTGTCTACGCAGTCAGAGGAACGTATATTCCGAATTTCATGACTCTAGCTGGTAATTTGGTTGGTACTATTTTTATCCCTTTTTTATTTTAACCCCAAAAAGTGCGAATTTCGAAAAATTTATTTTACGTGTCTGCTCAATCAGAGGAATGTATACACCTAATTTCATTATTCTAGGTGTAGCCGTTTGGTTTGTACCATTTTTATCCCTCTATTCCCATTTTATCCCTTTAAAGTACGAATTTGGAAAAAATACTTTTGTGTTATGTATCTACTCAATTAGAGGAATGTACATGTTTCAAGCTGTTTGTCGTTTTATATGTATCATTTTTATACCTTTTTGCCCCATTCCAACCCCTACGAATAAAAATCACTTTATGGTGCACGTTTTTGTTATAGGGGGAATGTGCATACCCAATATCAAGTAAGTACAAGCAGATATATTGAATAAATGTTCTTAAATACTCTAAACTATTAGGGAATATTATGGGTATTTTTAGTCCTTGTGAAGGAAAAATTTTTACCTTTGGGCCGATTTCGCCCACTTTCAATCTCAACCGATCTACGACTATAAGACGCATTTATGTAAAATTTGGACGTCCTATCTTCTTTCGTTTAGATGCTAGCGTGCTTTCAACAGACGGACGGACATGGCTAGATCGTCCTAGAATTTTATGACGATTTAGAATATATATACTTTATAGGGTCTCAGGTCAAATTGCGAGTACGCAAAATAAAGGTTTTTTAAGCATAAATGGGGAAAAGGGATACAAAATGGTACTACCAAAACGGATGAGGCTGGAATCATGAAATTCGATTGACTTCGTAGTGGCGAAACATTGAGGGATGTTTAGGGAAAATGGGGCGAAAGGGGATGAAATTGGCCCCTATCAAAGTGCTGTAGCCAGAATAGTGAAAATCGGAAATAAATTCCTCTGATTTTTGGAAATTTTAAGAGATAAGTTGTTATGCTTATATGATACATATAATACCCACCAAATATTTCTTAGTCTGCTAAATAGTTTGTTTTTTTTTTTTTTGAAAATTTGCATATATTTCTTGAAGGAAGATGTTTTACTGTTGGGACAAAAAATACACTTGCTATGTAGACTTTCTCCTTCGTTGCTTCTTGGTTGCCCTATATGATGGATGCACAACTTTTCTCTTTCATTTGAACTTTAATTTCCCCCATTCGAGGCCACACTTGTTTAATGTTTTAAAAGCACACAATGATTTCCCTTCTTCATTTGTGTTTAGATCTTTTACACATTTAATCATCATCTGATGTATGGATTTGTGGGTACAGCGACTAACTTACTCACTGGCTGCAAGCAAGCTTGTAGCATGAAGATGATTGTGGCCGATGTCTAAAGGTTATCAGCAGCAATCCAATACAATACAATACCCGCTGTGGTTGATTGTCTTGTCTTGTGTGTCTTTAGTTTGTCCCATTGCCCGACTGGGGAGTTAAGAATCTAACAAACACACATTGTTTTCTTGAAAATTACTTAGTTTATCTTTAAACTTTAAACCTTACAATGGGTGGTGTTGGTGGTGCTGTTGGGGAGGGGGTCTCTTCTACACAATATTAATATTTTCTTAAGCTGCACATTTTCATTGTCGTCCCTCCACATGTTGACAGTTTTGTGCTTGTGATTATTGCTTTTTAAGCGGCGCTGAAAGCCGGGGACAAGTGAAACGAAAATCAAACATAAAATTTCATTGTTTTTAAACAATAATCTGCTTAGTCTTCGACTTCGACTTCAGCTTTAGCTTTAACTTTTTTCAGTTTTCATTCAGAGCACAACGACAAATGGTTGTCTTGAAAGAATGAAGAAACTCACACGCACGCACACACACACATGTATGAAAGAAAATAAGAAAATAAAAGTTCAGTTCAAAGGTTTAATTTTTAATGGTGCAAATGTTCCACAGTGTGCTGGGTGACAAAGTATCTCCTACTTGGGCATAGGAACTGGGAAGGGGGAATGGGGGTGCGTGTGTGTGGGGTGCTGTACAAGTATGTGGCCTGCCAAGTGATAAGAATGAAAGTCTTGAGATTTTTTTCCGGAGCGTTGCACTGCATTTGTCGCATAAAGTGTTAAGTTATCAAAAAGTAATAAAAAACTTTCTTGTTGTTTCTTTGGGTGGTGCCGTGAGGAGGAGGGGGGGAGAACTATTACTAAGTATTATTGCTTTTTAGATTTGTTCTACAAGAAATAATGAAATAAAACACAATATACTTACATGTTCCGAAATTTAGGTCAGTGTGATAATGTGGTGTTTTGGGAAACGAGCCTAAAATATAAAGGGAACCTAAGACAACTTTTTGTGGAAATACAAAATGATTGTGTTTTTGTAAATTTGATTGCTTGAACATACAGCCAAAATGTTGTTTTCATTTTTATTAATAGGTGTAATTTATTTGCCAATGCGGGAAATTTGTTGTTGTGGATAAAATTTTGAAATATATGAATTTTGCTTTCAAACAAAATCTAACAAATTCCTTCAGGAATTTGTAATATTAATTAATTTAATGCCGAATTTTTTGAATGAACTTTAAAAATTTCAAAAATATATATATTAGCTTACGATGTAATTAGTTGGATTTTGTCATGAACACTGCCAAAAAAACCTAGCGCAACCGCCATAAATTTGGACGCAAGACATTATGTTTTCGAAGGTCACACAAAATTCGTCATCGTACTTGCCACAAACATAGTTAGTTTTTGAAATAGTAACGATTTTCTTATTCAAAGGAAATAAATTTTAGTTCATTTAAAAAGTTCTAGAGCAAAAATAATTATGTTAAAAAATATTAGCTACGGACTAAATTTTTCAATTCTGTAAAAACTCGATCGCAGATGATTTGTGTTATAGCACATTTTGGTATAAATTTGAGATATTCACTCAAAGTTTTGCCAAGAAAGCCACAAATGCGGCGTTGTGTGGGTTACTTCTTTCTTATACCCGCTACATCAAAACCATTCACTTTTTATTTAAGAAACATAACTTTTTTAAAATATTAATTAAAACGTCAAAAAAAACGTCTTTTTATTTATTTTAATTTAAGTAATTTTTAACATTTTTTCATTTATTCGTAAGTTGAAGAAATATCATATATATTTCTTATAATTTATTTCACTTTGTCATTCCGTTTGTAACACCTTGAAATATTCATCGGAGACTCCATAAAGTGTATATATGCTGAGTCGTGGTAAGATTCTAAGACGTTCTAGCCATGTGCGTCCGTCTGTCTATTGAAAGCACGCTAGCTTCCGAACTAAATGAGCTAGATGGTTCAAATTTTCCCTAAATGTGTCTTACGGTGGCAAATAGGTTGGGAGTGAAAGTGGGCAAAATCGGCCCAGAGAGAACAAAATTTCCCTAACAAGGATTGAAAATACCTGCCTAATACCTATTTAAGTACTTTTTTTATATCCTCCACATTAGGATGGGGTATATTCATTTGGTCATTCCGTTTGCAACACCTTGAAATATTCAACGGAGACCCCATAAAGTATATATATTCTGGGTCGTGGTAAAATTCTAAGACGATCTAGCCATGTGCATCTGTCCGTCCGTTCGTCTGTCTGTTGAAAGCACGCTAACTTCCGAACTAAATGAGCTAGGTGGTTCAAATTTTCCCTAAATGTGTCTAATGGTTGTAAAGAGTGATTTTTTTTGAGGTTAGGATTTTCATGCATTAGTATTTGACAGATCACGTGGGATTTCAGACATGGTGTCAAAGAGAAAGATGCTCAGTATGCTTTGACATTTCATCATGAATAGACTTACTAACGAGCAACGCTTGCAAATCATTGAATTTTATTACCAAAATCAGTGTTCGGTTCGAAATTTATTATCGACAAATTTTGTTCAGCGATGAGGCTCATTTCTGGTTGAATGGCTACGTAAATAAACAAAATTGCCGCATTTGGAGTGAAGAGCAACCAGAAGCCGTTCAAGAACTGCCCATGCATCCCGAAAAATGCACTGTTTGGTGTGGTTTGTACGCTGGTGGAATCATTGGACCGTATTTTTTCAAAGATGCTGTTGGACGCAACGTTACGGTGAATGGCGATCGCTATCGTTCGATGCTAACAAACTTTTTGTTGCCAAAAATGGAAGAACTGAACTTGGTTGACATGTGGTTTCAACAAGATGGCGCTACATGCCACACAGCTCGCGATTCTATGGCCATTTTGAGGGAAAACTTCGGAGAACAATTCATCTCAAGAAATGGACCGGTAAGTTGGCCACCAAGATCATGCGATTTGACGCCTTTAGACTATTTTTTGTGGGGCTACGTCAAGTCTAAAGTCTACAGAAATAAGCCAGCAACTATTCCAGCTTTGGAAGACAACATTTCCGAAGAAATTCGGGCTATTCCGGCCGAAATGCTCGAAAAAGTTGCCCAAAATTGGACTTTCCGAATGGACCACCTAAGACGCAGCCGCGGTCAACATTTAAATGAAATTATCTTCAAAAAGTAAATGTCATGGACCAATCTAACGTTTCAAATAAAGAACCGATGAGATTTTGCAAATTTTATGCGTTTTTTTAAAAAAAAAGTTATCAAGCTCTTAAAAAATCACCCTTTAGATCGACTGGGATTGGTGGGATTGAAAGTGAAATTTCTGCTTTAGAGATTTACTTGCAATTTGTTGCGTGCATTCTTCTTGTAGCATGAAATCACGATTCAGTAAATAAAAAATTTAGTGCTTGAAATGGGACAAAAAGGCGTAAAAATGGTACCAATGATACGACAAACGCTTGGAAAGTGAAATTCGGTGCGTACATCCCTCTTGTAGCGTAGACACGTAAAATAGAGGGATTTTTTGAAATTCGTACTTTGAAGGGTTGCAACAGAAAAGAGGGATAAAAATGGTACCAACCAAACCGCTGAAGTTGAAATCATGAAATTCGGTGTATGCATTCATCTTACTGTGTAAAAGAGACAAATAAAGGATATTTTTCGAAATGTGTATTTTTTTGTCAAAATTCGTACTTTTAAGAGGTACAATCGGAAAAGAGGGATACAAATGGTACCAACTAAACCGATAAAGTTGAAATTATGAAATTCTGTGTATATATTCCTTCGACTGTGTGACGCGAAACGTAAAGGATTTTTTTTCGAAGTTTTTACTTTTTTGCAGAAAATGGGGCAAAAGGGGATAAAAATGACACGAATGATTCGACAAAAGCTAGAAACATGAAATTTGGAATCTACATATCCCATATTGCGTAGAGACTTAAAGTGGAGGGATTTTTCAAAATTCGTACTTTTAAGGGGCACAATTATACTTTTTTGCGAAAAAGGAGCAAAATGGGATAAAAATTGTACGAATGATTCGACAACAGATAGGAACATGAAATTTGGAATGTACATCCCTCTAATTGCGTAGATACTTAAAGTAGAAGGATTTTTCAAAATTCGTAGTTTTTAGGGGTACAATCGGAAAAGAGGGATAAAAATGGTATCAGTTTAAATCATGCAATTGGGTGTATACATTCTTTGCCTGTGTGACGCGAAACGTAAAGGATTTTTTCGAAGTTTGTACTTTTTTGCAGAAAATGGGGCAAAAGGGGATTAAAATTTTACGAATGATTCGACAACAGATAGGAACATGAAATTTGGAAATAGAGGAAATTTTCAAAACATTTACTTTTAAGTGATACAATTGGGAAAGAGGAATAAAAATGGTATCAACCAAACCGCTGAAGTTAAAATCAAGAAATTCGGTGTATACATTCATCTGACTGTGAAGATGCAAAACAAAAATAAATTTTTCGTAATTTGTTATTTTAGGCGGAAATGGTTCGAATGAGAATTCAAAAGGTACCAACCAAATAATAAAATTTGGTGTGTACATTTCTTTGGCCGAGTAGGAGTTAAAAATAAAGATATCTTTCGATATCCGTACTTTTAATTTAATTCAGTGTTAACATTCGTCTGTCTACGTATTATGAGTATTTCTCCAAATTCGTACTTTTATGGTCAAAATCAAAAAGGAATAAAACTTTTACCAAGCAAATGGATACGATATAAGCATGAAAATAGATGTTTACATTCAAATGTGGACGCGAAACATAACGGATCTTTAAAATTTGTACTTTTCATATCAAAATAATTGGTCTGTATCTGTCAAACACCTAATAATTAGGGCACATTTTTGAATAATGCTGCTCATTTTCACTTTTTGATTATAATTGCAGTATTATATTTATAGACATATAGCCTCTAACAGCCTCTAATAATGTGGAATACACTCCTTGGTGGAGTGCCAATCCTACAAGAAAAATAATATCACTACCTAGAGTTTCCCCAGAGTACCAGATATTAGTCAAATTTTTCAGATCACACTATATCAAAAATATATATCTATGTCTAATCGTCTACAAAAATTTGTTCCACATTGGAATAAATTTTTATAGACGATTTACTTTTCACATCTAAGATCTCTTCCTAGACTTTTCATTCAAATACAAGCATATATATATGTATATAGGATTTCACGGAATAGATTTCTCGATTTACACAATGATTCGCTGTTCGCTAGTTTCACTCATTATCAAAATGCCTTCTTATAAATTGAGTAATTTTTTGGCCAAATTTATTAACCTTTGTTTTACTTCGAAGACCCATTGAGATTGTTAGTTACAGCTTTTTTTGGAAGTATTCACTGCTTTACCCTTAAATTTCCGCTAATCAACAACTCTCTGGCAATGCGATTTCCACCTGAGCTGTTAATTGGCAATTGGCAATTGCAAGGCAAACTAATAAACAACATGCCGGCAATCAGTTGTATTAACCGAGGAAAATGGAAACTTGAAAACCATTTTTCCCGTCTCCACAGCACTCCAATCCACGCTCCAGGAAAACGCACCGTATGGACGAGCACTTTGAATGCAAGTGATACACTTTGAAGGCATGCAAGCCAGCAAGCAGCAGCTTCGGTTAAATGGTGCACTGCAACTGCATGTTGCAACCACCACTTTGATGATCATTAAAACTGACAACCTGATCATAATGAAAATGCACAGGCCATTGGAGACGACGCTGCATGACGCTGGCATTTCTGTAGCTAAAGTGGCCTGAGAAGGCAAAACGGTAGTGTGTGTGTGTTTGCCCACTGGAAGCCAATGCCACTGCCACAACTATGTGCACCAAGCAACAACTAGGTTGTACTACATAGTGCAACATAGTTAACAATGCAACTAGTCGTTGGTTGGTTGCACTGATGATGTTGCTGCAGCTGATGTTGCAGTTTCGCTGGCTGCTGTTGTGTTGTTCTTAATGTTCTATGATTGTGTTAAACATAATTGCATATGATTATTGTGCTTGTTCAGGTGTGCAATTTATAACACTCCTCAAAAATGCTGCGCGCACAACAAACCCTGGCGAATTGCCGCCGCCGCCATGATACAGGCATTTTTCTTTGAAACTCGCTCACACATTTGGGAGTATCGTTGGCGGCTGTGAGCGAGCATTGTGGCAAGTGCGATACGAGTTGTTCAGTTAGTTTTCTCCTTTTGATGAACATTTCCAAGGAAGACTGAGGTTTCAGCACTAGGAGTTCAGTAGAGGTGCAGTTTCTCTATGGAAAATGGGTCTTAATTAGTCGTTTCAAGAGAAAATGACCGAATGGCAAAATTATGCTCAATTTTTGGCATACATTAATTAAAATTTTCCTAGGATAGTTGTACTTTTCCCCTAAGGAAATTATCATGCCGATCATGAATTTGTAGGATGAAATCAAAATCCGTAAACTTTCCATAATATATCGAGAAACTCAAGTCCGTATCCTTTCAATAGTATGTCAACTCTTGGCAACATTTATGACTAAAATTTGGATTGTATCTTTATCGGGAAGTTTGTTCACTGTATCCCAATAATTATTTACCAAAAGCAAAAACAACACCAGAAAATTGAAAATTATTATGTTGGATCTCAAGTTTAATAAAAGTATCGATTTGTTGCTGATCAACAATTAATTTTATGATGAGCAATTTTAGGGATATCTAATATGGTGCCAGAATTTATATAAAATAACTTTAAATTTTTAAATAATTAGCTCAGAAAGATGAAATTTTAATGTGTAAGGTGCATAAAATTTACTTTCTCTTAAAAATATTAAAAATATTATATTATTTGAAAGGACCTGACAAAAATCTGGTGCCTATAGCTAAGACTGATAGAAAGAGTATAAAAAATTGTTGAATAATTATATCCTTCAAAAATGCCAAGTCCTGTTAAATGCGAACTCGACCAGAAAATGAAAAAATAAAAATATAACACGGCAATCTTCAAAAATGTTGAGTTAAGAGGTATTTTAACTAGCTGCCGGAGAAAAAATATGCCCATTTCCAATTTTAAGATTCCAGCTACAGGCTCGTACCATTTTGATCCTAAATGTACGAATTTCAAAAAATCCATTTCACGATTCTAGTTACAGGCACCTGGTCAGAATGAAGCACAGTGCTGCGTTTCATAGACAAAAAAACAGAAAACTGACTTGCTTCTAATTTAATATTTTTAATATCGTTTTAAAGATAATAGTTCTACTAAGAAAAAATTACAAAGAAAGTGGACAATTTGCATTTAAAATAAATTATTTTTTTAGTTTCGCTCAGTAAGTCAAATATTGTGTAAAAATACTTTTTTTTGACAGAACTGAACATTCTTATACTTTCTGAATAATTGAGTAGAGGTACGAATTTTGATTATTTTCAATTTCTTAAAAATATTTTTTTGAATTAATTTATATATATTCTGTTGAAATCATTTTTAAGGGACCGGCGAGATTCTGTCGTTATAACCGATTGTTAAATGATGATCAATATTGCAAAAAGAGTTGTCCATTTCGAAGTTCCTTTTTGAAATTTCAAAAAAAAAAAACAGTAAGGAAAGGCTAAAGTCGGGCGGGGCCGACTCTATGATACACTCCACTTTCAATCCGAATACAATTCAATTCGGTGAAAAAGTGAAAACGGGAAGGTTTTTTGTATCCTGTAAATGTATGTGTTTGACAAAAAATTTTATATCGGAAAGGACATTTGTATGAGGATATATTGAAACCTGGAACGAAATAGGTGAAATATAAAATGTATAGTTTGGCCAAAATCGGTTAAACTTATGGGAGCACCATTTGAATTTGGGCTATATTTAAATCTGAACCGATCTTACCCAATTTCACCATAGTTTTGTTTATTCAGATTATAAGATGTTGTGCGAAATTTAAAGAAAATCGAGCACAATATGTGGCTTTTAAAGCGGCAAATGTCAAATCGGGAGCGACATTTGTATGGGGGCTATATCTAAATCTGAACCGATCTTACCCAATTTCGGCATAGTGTTTCTAGTTGGATTATAAGATGTTGTCCCAAATTTAAAGAAAATCGTGTACAATATATGGTTTTTAGAGCGCAAAATTCAAATCGGGAGCGACATTTGTATGGGGCCTATATCTAAATCTGAACCGATCTAGAACGCTTTAGCCACAGGTGTTTCTAGTAAGATTATAAGATGTTGTGCCAAATTTAAAGAAAATCGAGTACAATATGTGGTTTCTACAGAGGAAAATGTCAAATCGGGAACGACATTTGTATGGGGGCTATATCTAAATCTGAACCGATTTGACCTATTTTCACCATAGATGTTCTTAGTTTAAATATAAGATGTTTTGCCAAATCTGAAGACAATCTGATACAATATGTGGTTTCTAGAGCGGAAAAAGTCAAATCGGGAGCGAAATTTGTATGGGAGCTATATATAAATCTGAACCGATCTGACCGATATTCACCATGGGAGTTTCTAGTGGAAATATAAGATGCTTTACCAAATCTGAAGACAATCTGATACATTATGTGGTCTCTAGAGCGGAAAAAGTCAAATCGGGAGAGAAATTTGTATGGGAGCTATATATAAATCTGAACCGATCTAACACATTTTTACCACAGGTGTTTCTAGTTACAATATAAGATGTTTTGCCAATTTTAAAGAAAATCTGTTGTAATATGTGGTATCTAGAGTGAAAAGAGTCAAATCGGGAGTGAAATTCGTATGGGGGCTATATCTAAAGCTGAACCGATTTCCTTCAAATTAAATAGCGTTCGTCCTTATCCCGAAGAACATCGTTGTGCAAAGTTTCATTTGGTTATGTCTACAATTGCGACCTGTATAGTGATTACAAGAATAGATGGACGGACGGACGGACGGACGGACAGACAGACAGACAGACAGACAGACGGACATTGCTAAATCGACTCAGAAAGTGATTCTAAGACGATCGGTATAATTAACAATGGGTCTATCTCGTTTCCTTTTGGGTGTTACAAACAAATGCACAAAGACATAATACTCTCGTGGAGTGTATAAATATCTAAAGAAATACTGCCGTCTGTGCCAAAATAACATAAGATTCAAAAAGAAGCAATTATATGGACCAACCTGATCCAGTTATATGTATGGGTCTTCCAGGCTGGACCTTTCCCGAATAGTAATGTCCATTTAAAACAATGCATTCGCAAAAAAGTTTGACATTATCATAATCTGTATTATTAATTACCTAAAAAACGATTTCGGCACACACTAATATGTTGCCAAATACATTTGTAGCGAGATATTTTATTGAGAAGAGCTCGATTATTTTTTTAATCTGTAAAAATTTTGGTGCACCTGTCGCACTTTTTAACATTTCTCAGTGAGAATTCCAACTCATTGATCCACACACGTCCAGAGTGTATTAAATATTCTTCCCGAAATTGTTTGTTCCACATTCAATAACATTGTCAATAAATATCGATGTTTTCCCACCGCAAAAACAATTCTAACTGCTATAAGCTCGACATCATCAATATTGAAAATATACTGTCCACTGACTTGACAACAATTTGCAATTTGGCAGCCAGTATGGCTGGGCTCTTCAACTTCTTCCCTATCTATCACTAACTGATGGACTGACGTTGGGACTGGTTGACTGCTGGCGACTGCCTCAATCGTTTGGCAAAGTCAACTGCGTAACAACGCCGAGGGTGGGTAACTCGAAACTCTAACCCAAAACTCAGCAATATTGTCTACTAGAGCAGCCATTACGGGGGACGTACTGACAGGGCGGCGAGTATGACAATCAATGGGCTTTTGTTGTCAATTTCAGGTGTTTACCTCCCCAGAATCAAAACGAACAGCAGCAGCAGCAACAGAGGGCCAGGCCAACAGATTGAATGGAAAGCCAGCATAGAAAAACGTTGGTGAATGTCGGTGGGAAGGAACGCATATTTGTGAACCTTAACTTTGTTTCATTCATTCATCGGGATTCGATAAAAGTTTATTCAAAAGCCAGTGTTGGTAGGTAGGTATGGTGCTGGTGGCTCTGGTGGATGAGTATGTTTTTTGTGTGCTTCTATGGCAGTGCATGAATGCATGTTCGTACATATGTATGTTGATTTAAGAGTTGTTTTCGTATGTTTGTTGATACAGCAATGCGAGCTGAACAACACCGGCAGCAACAGCAGCAACATCACAAAAATTCTCCAAAGCACAGAGGTTTGTTGTTGTTGCTGCTGTTGTTCGCTTTATTTGTTCAACAACATATTTGGAACGTTTTTGTGTTGCATGTGTCTTTTGCAGCATTTCCATTTCAAACGAATGCGTGGTATGGAGTATGAACAGCAAACCGGCAACCGGCGGCTGCAGCAGCAACACTGCTGCTCCACAACAGCAGCAGCAACACACAATGTCAGACAATACTTTTGAGAATATGAAGAATGTTCACTTTTTTCGGCTGCTGTCGTCGTCGTTTGTGTTGAGAGCTCGAACAATTTTAACTATTATTTGTTATGAATTGTTCAAGGCACACATGCGTAGCAGTAGGAGGACGGTATGACAAGTTAGGTGATGTTTTATTGGATTACAAAAGAAATGAAATTACTGATGGAAATTGCATTCCGTTCGTGTTGAGTAAATGAAACTTGTCATTAAAGGTGGGACAAAGGTTTCGTCATGGGTCAGAATGGTGGTGGTGATGGTGGTAGAGTGCAGTCATGTAATAAATGTCACCATCCCAATTATAAATAAATATGCATTCTATAAAAATTGGATGTCAAATGGTCTTGAGCCAGGACAATATCCCAGTTGAAATCAGTCCAAAATAATAAAAACGACAAAAATTAGGTTTCATTGAAACGATGGAAGTTTAGTATAAATAAATCTCAATGTTTTTCGTTACTTAATTCATTATATTTGTCATTAAAAGTCTTTGGCTTATGATAGAATGTCAGTCAGGGAGAAAACATCCGAATCCCTCAAGACATCCGAAGTGGCATTTAGTGATACAGTGGCATCGGGATATAAATCAACATTTCGACGCACACTTCATCCGGTCGACATCTTTAGCCTTAGCAGGACATATACAAAGAAGTTTAAATACGTTCTCTAACGCCTACTCGTCCCTGCAGCTCCTACAAAAGTCGTTTAACTCAATACCCTGCCTCGGCAGAAATCTGATATCAACCACTTCTTATCATATTCTGGATGAAGCTGTCCTATTCTGATAGAAAATCATTCGACGAAAGGATTTCGTTGGCACAATGAAAGTACAAAGATATAAATTATGAAAAATTCTGACACTTTTTGTTGTAGCGACAAAATTTTGTTAATAACAGAACCCATTTAGAATTTTAAATTTTAACTACTGCTCACTATGACTTTGAAAGGTAGAATAAAATTAATTTTTATTGAACTGGGATATTTTGCATCTATATTTAATAGAATGTCTTGAGGACAATATCAAAATATATCAAATATTGATTACAGACCAAAAAAATACAAACGAAAAAACTACAAAAAATTAATTTTTATTTTTAGGTTTATGTTTGACATTAGCTCGAATAAAATTGGGAAATATTAAAAACTTACTCCCAAAGTAGTGAGTCTTCAGCGCAAACTGTAAGAAATTTTCGAGAAGAGATCGCTGAAGGCCTAAAGCCTTTATGAAGCTCATTTCCATCAGGGTTACTATGTCAATAAGCAAAATTGCCACATATTGGGTTCAGAGAACCCACACGTGACTATTGAGATGCCAATGCATCCACAACGAGGTGTGGATTTTGGGCTGTACTAAAAAATTGGATGAGGTACTGCCGAGCCAGTAGTGGCAGTCATGTGAATCATATTGTGTGCCATTATTAAATGACAAAGTTCAACCTTTCCAATAAAACCAGAGATCTTATGTGCTAGTATAAATCTGGATTTAAGTCAAAAACTTATTTTGTTGCAAAAGTTCTGACGAGATCGGGTAGCTCGAAACTGCGCAGTAACTTTTAACTGCAACAAATAAAGGTCTCAATTGACTTTTTGATAATTGTGAGTGAGTGAAAAAAGTACTTTCTTATAGTCAATTCTTATTTAAAATATTACATGACCCACCTTATATTTTGAGGACGTGATACTCGTTGTGTTGACGGATTTTGCATTGTAATAATTATACAGAATTCTGGTCAATTTGATTGTATCGACACAACTTATCAATAAATTTCCAATGTATCTAATTTATTTGGAGGTTTTTGAGATACAGGGCATCGGATGTATAATAATTTAAGTAATGTATAACAAGTAAGGAAAGGCTAAAGTCGGGCGGGGCCGACTATATAATACCCTACACCACTCCCTGCGTATGTACCTCGCTTTGATTACTAAACCCAGGTATTTCAAGGGAGCAATGTTATGTAGTTTATACAATATGTGGTTTCTAAAGCGGAAAAAGTGAATTCGGGAGCGACATTTGTATGGGGGCTATATCTAAATCTGAACCGATCTTACCCAATTTTTGCATACATGTTTCTAGTTGAATTATAAGATGTTCTGCAAAATTTAAAGAAAATCGGTTACAATATGTCGTTTCTAGAGCGGAAAATGTCAAATCGGGAGCGACATTTGTATGGGGGCTATATCTAAATCTGAACCGATCTTACCCAATTTTTGCAGACGTGTTTCTAGTTGGATTATAAGATGTTCTGCAAAATTTAAAGAAACCGAGTACAATATGTCGTTTCTAGAGCGAAAAATGTCAAATCGGGAGCGACATTTGTATGGGGGCTATATCTAAATCTGAACCGATCTTACCCAATTTTTGCATACGTGTTTCCAGTTGCATTATAAGATGTTCTGCAAAATGTAAAGAAAATCGGGTACAATATGTCTTTTCTAGAGCGGAAAATGTCAAATCGGGAGCGACATTTGTATGGGGGCTATATCTAAATCTGAACCGATCATACCCAATTTTTGCATACGTGTTTCTAGTTGGCTTATAAGATGTTCTGCCAAATTTAAAGAAAATCGGTTACAATATGTCGTTTCTAGAGCGGAAAATGTCAAATCGGGAGCGACATTTGTATGGGGGCTATATCTAAATCTGAACCGATCTTACCCAATTTTTGCATACGTGTTTCCAGTTGCATTATAACATGTTCTGCAAAATGTAAAGAAAATCGGGTACAATATGTCTTTTCTAGAGCGGAAAATGTCAAATCGGGAGCGACATTTGTATGGGGGCTATATCTGAATATAATCTGAACCGATCTTACCCAATTTTTGCATACGTGTTTCTAGTTGGATTATAAGATGTTCTGCAAAATTTAAAGAAAACCTGGTACAATACGTCGTTTCTAGAACGGAAAATGTCAAATCGGGAGCGACATTTGTATGGGGGCTATATCTAAATCTGAACCGATCATACCCAATTTTTGCATACGTGTTTCTAGTTGGCTTATAAGATGTTCTGCCAAATTTAAAGAAAATCGGTTACAATATGTCGTTTCTAGAGCGGAAAATGTCAAATCGGGAGCGACATTTGTATGGGGGCTATATCTAAATCTGAACCGATCTTACCCAATTTTTGCATACGTGTTTCTAGTTGGCTTATAAGATGTTCTGCCAAATTTAAAGAAATTCGGGTACAATATGTCGTTTCTTGAGCAGAAAATGTCAAATCGGGAGCGACATTTGTATGGGGGCTATATCTAAATCTGAACCGATCTTACCCAATTTTTACATACGTGTTTCTAGTTAGCTTATAAGATGTTCTGCCAAATTTAAAGAAAATCGGGTACAATATGTCGTTTCTAGAGCAGAAAATGTCAAATCGGGAGCGACATTTGTATGGGGGCTATATCTAAATCTGAACCGATCATACCCAATTTTTGCATACGTGTTTCTAGTTGGCTTATAAGATGTTCTGCCAAATTTAAAGAAAATCGGTTACAATATGTCGTTTCTAGAGCGGAAAATGTCAAATCGGGAGCGACATTTGTATGGGGGCTATATCTAAATCTGAACCGATCTTACCCAATTTTTGCATACGTGTTTCTAGTTGGCTTATAAGATGTTCTGCCAAATTTAAAGAAATTCGGGTACAATATGTCGTTTCTTGAGCAGAAAATGTCAAATCGGGAGCGACATTTGTATGGGGGCTATATCTAAATCTGAACCGATCTTACCCAATTTTTACATACGTGTTTCTAGTTGGCTTATAAGATGTTCTGCCAAATTTAAAGAAAATCGGGTACAATATGTCGTTTCTTGAGCAGAAAATGTCAAATCGGGAGCGACATTTGTATGGGGGCTATATCTAAATCTGAACCGATCTTACCCAATTTTTACATACGTGTTTCTAGTTGGCTTATAAGATGTTCTGCCAAATTTAAAGAAAATCGGGTACAATATGTCGTTTCTAGAGCAGAAAATGTCAAATCGGGAGCGACATTTGTATGGGGGCTATATCTAAATCTGAACCGATCTTACCCAATTTTTGCATACGTGTTTCTAGTTGGCTTATAAGATGTTCTGCCAAATTTTAAGAAAAACGGTTACAATATGTCGTTTCTAGAGCGGAAAATGTCAAATCGGGAGCGACATTTGTATGGGGGCTATATCTAAATCTGAACCGATCTTATCCAATTTTTGCATACGTGTTTCTAGTTGGCTTATAAGATGTTCTGCCAAATTTAAAGAAAATCGGGTACAATATGTCGTTTCTAGAGCAGAAAATGTCAAATCGGGAGCGACATTTGTATGGGGGCTATATCTAAATCTGAACCGATCATACCCAATTTTTGCATACGTGTTTCTAGTTGGCTTATAAGATGTTCTGCCAATTTAAAGAAAATCGGTTACAATATGTCGTTTCTAGAGCGGAAAATGTCAAATCGGGAGCGACATTTGTATGGGGGCTATATCTAAATCTGAACCGATCTTACCCAATTTTTGCATACGTGTTTCTAGTTGGCTTATAAGATGTTCTGCCAAATTTAAAGAAAATCGGGTACAATATGTCGTTTCTTGAGCAGAAAATGTCAAATCGGGAGCGACATTTGTATAGGGGCTATATCTAAATCTGAACCGATCTTACCCAATTTTTACATACGTGTTTCTAGTTGGCTTATAAGATGTTCTGCCAAATTTAAAGAAAATCGGGTACAATATGTCGTTTCTAGAGCAGAAAATGTCAAATCGGGAGCGACATTTGTATGGGGGCTATATCTAAATCTGAACCGATCTTACCCAATTTTTGCATACGTGTTTCTAGTTGGCTTATAAGATGTTCTGCCAAATTTAAAGAAAATCGGGTACAATATGTCGTTTCGAGAGCAGAAAATGTCAAATCGGGAGCGACATTTGTATGGGGGCTATATCTAAATCTGAACCGATTTCCTCCAAATTCAATACCGATGGTCCTTGGCCAGAAAAAATAACTTCTGACAAGTTTCATGACAATCGGACGACAATTGCGACCTGTAGAGTGCGAACAAGCTTAGATGGACAGCAGACGGACAGACGGACAGACAGACATCGTTAAATCGACTCAGCTGGTGATTCTAAGCCGATCGGTATACTTAAAGGTGGGTCTAGCTCGATTATTTCTTGGTGTTACAAACATTTGGCGCGAAACTAACTTATAATACCCTAGACCACGAAGTGGTGTAGGGTATAAAAATATTGGGACTGCAAAAATATAGCGGATGGGTCTTACATTTTACCCCACTAGCAATCTCCTGTGGCCAGTAAAAGCCGTGGGGACAAATTTTACGAAAAAAATAGCAATTTTCAAAAAATAAGCTTAAATACCATAGAGATCATTGACAGTATTATCATTCGTATTTAGGAAAGAAATTATCACTTTAGACCGATATGGACCATTTCCAATTTAAACCTTTCACACAGTCAGAGGAGCATGCATATCAAATTTCGTTTCAGCTATAGCCGAGTTTAAACCCGGCCTCACAGGTTATGACTTGGACCTTACCTTAACAGACATGCTCCAGGATTAGTCAAAAAGAACATGACCTGGAACCGGTCTCAAAGGATATGACATGTAATCGGTCAGACAAGGTCGATGTTTTTGGTTTTAAAGTCTTAAAACCGACCACAAAGAACATGTATTGAACTCTCGGTTTGAAAATATTAGTAAAGGGTGATTTTTTAGCTATTATCTTTTTGGCAACACTGGTTTAAACAGCTGACGCACGTTTCGTGTGTTGTTTCACTGTCAAACATCTTCAGTTTGGTCTATAATTTAACCATGAATCGTCTTACAAACGAACAACGCATGCAAATTATTGAATTTTATTATCAAAATGCGTGCTCTGTTAAGAAAGTTCAAGAAAGCCGAAGATCCACTTTTTACCGAAAAATTGTGTTCAGCAACGAAGCTCATTTTTGGCTCAATGGGTACGTATAGGCAGAATTGTCGACTTTGGAGTGAATATCAGCCAGAAGCATTGCAAGAGCTACCAATGCATCCAGAAAAAGTCACAGTTGGGTGCGGTTTATGGGCTGGTGGCATCATTGGACCGTACTTCTTCAAAGATGATACGAATCGTAACGTAACTGTGAATGGTGAGCGCTACCGTGAGATGAAATCCAACTTTTTTTTGCCCAAAATGCAAGAGCTTGACTTGCATGTGGTTTCAACAAGACGGTGCCACATGCCCCACAGCACGCGCAACAAAGGACTTATTGAGAGGCGAGTTCGGTGAACATTTTATTTCACGTTCTGAACCGGTCAATTGGCCCCCTAGATCGTGCGATTTAACGCCATTAGACTATTTTGTGGGGCTATGTTAAAGCTCATGTCTATACAGACAAGCCCGGTTCAATTGACGGATTGGAAGACAACATTGAAGCATTTATTCGTGAGATACCGGCCGAAATGTTGGAAAGAGTATGCCAGAATTGGACTAAGCGGATGGACCATTTGAGGCGCAGCCAAGGTCAACATTTGCATGAAATAATCTTCAAACATTAAATTATATGGACCGTACTATCGATTCAAATAAAGATTTAATGCATTTTTCTGAATTTTATATGTTATTTTCTTAAAAAACTTTCCTATAGCTTTTAAAAAATCACCCTTTATTATATTTCATACTAAGAATACCTACTTTGAAAGTGATCTATATGTGCCCACTTTTTATTGTAGCGCCCTTACAAATCGCCCCCATTTTTATTATTACCTCTCTAGGACTTACATTTTACATCGGAAGTTTATCAAATTTTGTATTATGTATTATATTTCAACTAAGAAGACATATTATGAAAGTCAAACATATGGGTCCATATTTTGGTATAACCCCCATACAAATTGGGCGCCCATTGTACTCTATTACATCTCTAGAACACGCATCGTGCATTAGATCTCGATATAATTTTGCATATCATGTCATATTTCAACTTTGAAAGTGATCTACATGGAACCAATTTGTCCCCATTTTAATTTTTACCCCTCAATAACGCAAATTTTACATCGGATTTTTTTTTCAAATTTTGCAGATTATATTATATTTCAACTAAGAATACCCATTAAACACATGGGTTTAGTAATAAAAGGGAGGTATATACGCAGGGAGTGATGTAGGGTATTATAAAGTCGACCCCTCCCGACTTTAGCCTTTCCTTTTTATTATAAAATTTTTACAACTAATAATATACAATGGTTTTTTGATTTTGACCAAAAATGCAACAAAAAAAAATTTAACGGGAAAATATGATTTTTAGAGTTGTTATCACTTAGCTTACAGACGGCTTGATCCAACGACGAAATATTTTGCGGATCATCGTTAAATAATCCAATCTTCATGTCTTTAGTTTTTTCGTGACCAGTTTTATTTTCCATATAAATGAAGTTGCCTTCGACAGTGGATCAGATAAAAACTGGCTTTCCTCCAAGGAAATCTTGAACAAACAAATGTTGAATTTTTTCTTTTTAATTGTTTTCCCTCAATTTCAATGTACTACCAGGGTACGACAATGACACTTATCCTTACGTGTACGTACATAGATAGGTACACGAGTAGTTAAAACATCCAAATTAATTGACATTCCGCAGTGATAAAATTGATCCAAAACAATGGCTGTAGTTTCATGTTGGTACGAGTAGTTTATCATGTCTCGGTGTTTCGTTTGAAAAATAACCCAACGAATGTTTAAATATTCTATTGAAAATCCCCAATTATCTAACTTTAAATTAGAAATAACCCCCGAAATGAAAACATGAATTCAAAAACAGATTACGTGTTGCATAACAATTGCTAGCTCTCTCGCTGTCGCCCCCACGTTGCAACGAGGCGAGTGTGTGCCGCCGTGTGTATGCATTTAGTTTGAAACTGGAGTAACAACATACCCCGATGTTGCTTTGCTGGCTGTTGTATTGCGTTATCACAAAACCAAACCGAAATTGGTAAGCGGGGGTTTCTGTTTCTGTATCTGTTCTACCAAGAAACGTTAACTGCATATCAATGCAGTGGCCAAGCAAACATAAATAACCCACAACAAGCTACACACAAAGACAAGGCCAGGCAGGCAGCCAGCCAGCCATCCAGCCAGATAGATAGAAATGCATCAATGATCGCACGAATGCGTAGAATGCGCTTTCAAAGAGTAAATCGAAAAAGTAAGAAAACAAAAACAAAACACATTGATGATGATGATAAAAAGACACATAATCCCCAGAAAAAGGGTCACGAATTCGATGAACACATAAAAGTCCCAAAAACAAATTTGGGAAAATTTAAGGATTTTTCACCAGAATTTAAAGCATTTTCGTCGTCGTCGTCCTCTTGTTGCCCGAGATCCTGTCCCCATTTTTCAAACGATGTTCGGCTTTGTCACTTTATCTTTACGATCTGATTTTTTTTGTCTATTTTGAGTTCTAATCACATGAACCTCGACAAACAATGACCGAAAAGGTCATTCATTCTATTGTCCGACAACAAAATGTCATCTAATTACATACACACAAGGGTGTACCGAAATGAAGTGATTGCTTAGATTTGAAATTCCTTAAAAAAATCACATAAATTAGTGAACGACTATGTGGAGAAGTCTTGACATTAGTATTATTATTACTCTACATTAAGATTCCTTTGCTATCTGTATCCTTGTACAATATTTTCTATTTAATGTTTTGCCTGGAAAATTCTATTTTTGTAGAACTTTTGCATTTGATTTTTCTCAATTCTTGGTACACCCTTGTACATGCAGACATACGTTCGTACTTGACCAATAGACCATCCATAATACCAAATAGCAACAAGCCGGCTCAACAGCAACAGAAAGGGGTCAACATACTTTTCATCATTTGTCCGTTCATATCTTCAAACGACACAATAAACGCTGCCTTGGATTGTAATAAAAATGTTTACAATATTTTGTTGTTGTTGCTGTCGCTGTGGTTGCCTCGTATGGTATGTGTGGCATGGCCTGGATGGATGGCTGACTGACTGACTGGATGTATGACATTCATAACAAACTCTTTTATTTTATTTATTTATTTTTGTTGTACTGATGTGAAGTACTTTCCGAGCAGAACTCGTACGACAACGCGTTCGTTCAGTCATATTTTTATGTTATTATTTACATGACCATATTAAAGTCCTCGTAATAATATTTTTCATTATTCTCATTTTCCTATTGAGTTGTTGTTGTTGTTGATGTTTTTGTTGTTGCAGTAGTAAGTAAGTAGTAGTAATAGTACAATGTAGTACATCAACATTTATATCACAGAGACGGAAAAGGGACTTGAGAGGCCTTCTAAAATTCTACGTTTTGTATGCCAAAAGGCTTTTAATTTGGCCTTTTATAGGAGGATTGTAAACGTAAACCTCGAAAAGAGCAGCAACGTTTAACTTGTCATAGAGATAAAGGTAAAAGACCTTCGTAAATAATTTTTCGTGCTATAAAATATCCCTATTCAAATCAAATATTGATTACAGACCGAAATAAAACACATGTAAGAATATTTTTAAAATATTAAAAAAATCTGAAATCAGTGCTTCATCACCATTTAGGTGGACATTTTATTTATTTTTATTATTCATAAGTTTAATAAGTCTAAAATAATTATAAGATTATTTTTTTTCTGAACTGGGATATTGTCCTGACTCTAGACCATTTTCCATCTATATTTAATAGAATGCAAATTTATTTACAAATGGCATGGTGACATTTATTTTCTATAATCCTAGAGCTGGATATTTGTTGTACAATAAAGAATATTTCCGGAAATTACCTACTACTATTATTTAAGAAGTGTATTTGCAGTGCAACTCATTGTAATCATCCCCATTATAAAGAAGGCGTTTTATCCCACAGTAGAAGGCCTCATGAAATCCTTCCCTGGCTTACCATTTTTTTTAATTCTTACGTATAATATGGTGAAAAATGTCACATATATACATACTTACTCGTATATAATATTTGTAATTACGAGAAGAAGGCCAGCAGCAGCAGGCGTCAATGTACATACGTATGTCCGTATGCATATCGGAAGAGAATTTCTAGTGCCCTACAAGGAAAAACGAGAAAACTGAAACGATTGAAAAGAAATCACTGGCAAGTGATATTATTTTTCTTGTTCTTGGAGCAAGAATCTGTATTTGGAATTTACCAAGCACCCCCGAAATTTTGAATTTCTGTTGATTCCAGTTAACATATATCATTATTTTACGAATGGAATAAAAATTTAAAGACACTGAAAGAAAAACGTACGTAACCGGAACGAAATTGTACGTTGCGGCAACGAATTTGTTCATTGAAAGTCAACCAACGCCGGCGTTCGTTGCTGCAACGAACAAAGTTTCGTTGATGCAACGAATCTTGATTTAATGGAAATTATAGTTCCGCAACGAATATGCTCGTTGCTGCAAGAACTGTTTCGTTGCTGCAACAATGCTGTTTCATTGCTGCAACAATGCTTTTTCGTTGCGGCAAAAACTATAATTCATTGGTGCAACAACTCTGATTCGTTGCTGCAACAACTCTGTTTCGTTGCTACAACAACGCGGTTTCCTTGCTGAAACAATGTGGTTTCGGAAACATTCGTGGCAATAAATTAAACATTTTCGTTGCAGCAACGAAACTTTATCGTAGCAGCAATGAACGCGACGTTAGTTGATTTTCAAAAACAAAATTCGTCCCGGCCTCGAACGTTTTTCTTTCAGTATAGATAATTTAGTTCCATGATGACCACCAGCAGTGGACTTCGAAGTGCTTAACTACTTAATGCAGAACTCCAACAATGTGAATGAGAATTACTATGGAATACATCCCAAAAACACACACTAGAAAAACACATAATCAGTGTGTCTCCGATTGTTGCACCAAAGAATAAATTGTTGCAGTTTCTTTGCTGCAACGAATCAGTTGTTGAGGCAAAGTGTTCCATACAAACTCCATTAATTTTAATAATTTTTGACAAAATAATATGGATTTGTACAAAAACAATGATTATAATCTGAAATTTATAGATTTTTTGTATTAATTAATGTTTTCCCATGTAAAAAATGAAAGAGAATATTTTCGTTGCATCAACGTATATTGAATTGTTGCAGGAACGAAACTACGAAAAGTACGAAAAATCGGTTTCATACCATAACCGTTCACATCGTTGCAGCAACGTGGCGGATTGTTGTGGGAACGAAATATTTCCTTGATGCAACGAAATGGCAATAACGAATCTGATTCGTTGATGCAACGAACGATTTTTCTTTCAGTGTAATATTTTCGCCTTTTTACAGGATTTTTAATTTTCGAAGGATATAGAAAATTTAATAATTTATTTTGGGTACTTTTGCAGGCCATACAAAGCCGATATGGTTACCAAATGAAAGAATAACTGTTAAAAACAATTGAAATCTTGTACTTCTATCTGTATTAGTTAAACATCCACAACCATTCAAAATCTATCCTCATATTTATTTAGCTTATTCACGTTTTACTTTTTAAGACCAAAAAAAAAAAATGAAATGATTGTTAATACTAAACTAACACAGATAGAATCACGATATTTTAATTATTTTTAACAGCTATTCTGCTCTTTCATATGACGTAAATATCGTTATTGTATGACTCGCAAGAGTAAGAAAATAAATTATTAAAAACATCTATCCTTTGGAAATAAAAGTTTTGTAAAACGGACATCGATCCCGAAATAAAGGCTGAGTATATAGTTTTGCTACTGGTGGCGTATAGTTTCATGTGTATTAGGTTTTGTGTAAGTTCAATAATAAATGTAAATGTGTCTCAGGTTTTTATAAGGCACCCTAATAAATTGTCCTCAATTTGCTTATTTTCGATTCTCTCGTCCATTTCTTTCAGAATGATCCTAAAAGACCGCCGTTAGGCAGAGTGGCTTTCAGTTACAAACTCATGGACGAACTAAGTTTATGGACTCTCGCGAATAACGAAGAGTGTATAAATTAAAAACAAAAATATTTCTACCATTCCTTTCATGGTGTACTACTGTTCCAGTAATGCATATGACACGTCCAAACATAAAAAACAAACATTCCGTCGTACTAAGTAGGTTTAATATGCAAAATACAGGTAATGCTCGAACGCTGCGAAATTTCAACACAAACCTATGAAAGAATGAAAATTTGAAATAAAAAAATTTTTGAATTCAATTTAATCATTCTCATTGGCCGATGTTGAAGAAATTCAAAGAACTACCTTTTCCATATTATTAGAATTTAACTAAAAATGTACGTCCACATTTTCGGTGTGCTACCTGTTCCATTTTGGATTTTTATTCATGTTCGTTCTACTGAAAAAAGGGTTAAGCTTAATACCATCATAGTGTGGTTATAATAAAAAACAAAATACATGTGTACATTGCGAGTTGGCGAGAGAACATAAAAAATAAATAAATTCAAAAGAATTGTAATTAATTTAATTATAGAACAATAACAGACACACAGACCAACACTCACTCATACAAAGAGAAAACTATACATTGTATGGAGTGAAAAGCGAACAAAGGAACTTATCTGTGAAACGTTAGTTTTAATAATCATAATAATAAAGTCATAAAAAAGTTTTTTAATTTAGTTTTGTAATTTGAAATCCATATTCTTTCACCGGTTTTAGCGAATATTAATTAACATGAGAGAGGATTAGCTGCTTATATTTTTCTGATAGATATGGAGTCCAAAGAAAATAATAATACACACCTTTTCAATAAAACTGAAATAATTTTTATTATCTCTATAATGTTAATATCACACAGAGCTTTCAAAAGTCATTATAATGGTGACTAATAAAGGTTGAGCTAGGCTTTCAGCTAATTAAATTAATGGCCACTATTCATTGATATTTCATAGTTAGTCAGGTAAGTGGCCTCAAAAACATTTGTCAAGTTTTGATATCAGAGAAATTTATGAGAGTATTTGGGGAAAACACTTTCTTCGGAAATAAGTTAAACGATTTTTACATTCCTTATCGAAGTGACAACGATAGGGAAATATGTCAGCTTTTGACTCCATAGCAATAATCTCTGTGAGAAATTACCACCACTACAGAAGTTTTACTTAATTAAAAAGTACGAACAGTAATATATATTCATATATATTCTTAAGTAGTTAAGTAAACAGAACTTCAAATATTTGAATATTTATTTATTTTTGAATTCAAATATTTTCAAACTAAGACAGAAAGAATGTAGATTGTGTTAAAAAATTAACGGAGAATTTAATATTCTTTGAAAACGCTAGTTTTCAATGTGGTTGATAGAATAGTCTTACGTAATGTATAGCAAAACGCTTGACTTTGTAGGTCAATACTCACCATTTTGTCAATATTTTCAAGACCACTTATGTAGCTGTTACTTGAAACTTCGCTTTGTTTCCATTTTCATATTTGGATGCTTCAAAAAGGAACACTCAGATAAAAGTCAACGCCTTTAAATTGCATAATCTGGAAATTATAATCATAAAATATATGATTTCTCGAGCAGAAAAAGTCAAATCGGGAGCGACATCTATATATAGCTATATAAAAATCAAAACCAATCAGGTCCATTTTCACCAGAGATCTTTCTAGTAGAAATATAAGCTGTTGTACTAAATTTGAAATCTGCTAAATGTAGAAACTATATTTATGTGGGAACAATGGATATTTTCAATTTCAGCCTAAGAACTGATGATTTGATATTAGACCTCTTTTTAGAAAAAGTATTCACACATAACTTATCCATTATTTTCTATGCCTCAGGCGCTTTCAACAAATTTCACATGCAGCTTGAATAAGCGCAAAACGGCATAGTGTCGCCTGTGTTAATAAAAAGTTATCATACTATTCCGAGAACCAATCTCCTGCTCCGCAAACCCTTCCAAATAAGTTATCCATAGGTCTAGAAACTTATTGAAATGGACAGACGGACGGACATTGATAAATCAATTCAACTGTTTTTTCTAAGCTGATTGGTATACATAAAGATGGGTCTAGTTCGTATGCCCTATAGCTCGGAGTGGTATAGGGCATACAAGTTAATTAATGAATTTGAAATTTGTAGATTAAGATTTTTTTTCAAAAACAAGCATAGCCGAATTCCCAAATTGGGGAAAATATGTTTAAATCGTGAGTTTTGACAAAGTTATACTCCTTCTTTTTGTGTTTCCCTGAGTGGCTTTGTCAATAAGCCACAAACGACCGGTGCACTCCAAGTCAACAAATCACATTGTTGTTGGTCAAATTCGGTCTGATCTACACGGATACAATTATTTTCATAATATTTATAATTTTGTCATTAACTCGGTGAAAATGTTCACTAAAACACAAATTAATGAAAAGTGTCATAGAATTTCTAAAACATTTTATAGAAACCATGTAATGTAGTTCTCCATTCAATGAACATTTGCCATACAAGTTCTTTATATTTCATAATATATTTTATGAACATTTTCATAGATTTTATAAAGAAACTTCATTAATTTTATGAAAAAGTTTCATAAATATTAATAATTTATACTGAAGTTTACAGTATGAACAAAATACAAACAAAATAGGCCTGATAGGTTTGATAGGGGAATTGGTTCACTGAATAGTCGGCATTCCGTATCGTTTTGAGAACCTTCGCAATGAGTATGTCTTTGGCCTAAATAAGGTACATACTTATGTCAGAGTTAACATAGAACAAGTAAAAACGGCGTTAAGTTCGGCCAGGCCGAACTTTTTATAACCTCCACCATGGATTGTATTCCACAGAGGCTGTCGATTTTCGTAGAAGTGCAGTAACATTACAAAAAAATATAAAATTTTAGTTATTTCAAGGCAACCCATTTTTAAATACTATATATCGTAGATGCAGTGATCTTTAAAAAGCTTCAATACCATAAAAAACTGCATAGCATATTCAGCTTGGTCGGTTGGTTGTATTTTCATCCTAGTTTAATTCCAAAAGTACAAATTTTGATAATCCATTGTCTCTCACGTACACAATGCAAGATGATTCTATTCATTTTTTTCCAAATTCCAAATTCATTAATACGAATTTGGAAAAATCGGTTCATGATTCTAGCTCCAGCTATTTGGTTGGTACCATTTTTCATAAATTTTCCATAAATACGTCTTTTAGTCATAGATCGGTTGGGATTGAAACTGGTCGAAATCGGCCCAAAGGGAAAATTTTTTCCCTCACAAGGACTAAAAATACCCATAATAACCCTTAATATTTTAGAGTATTTAAAAATATGTTTTCAATATGTCTGCTTTTTCTGCTTTATTGGGTATGAGCATTCCTATAACAAAAACGTGCACCACAAAGTGTTTATTTCGTAGGGGTTGAAATGGGGCAAAAAGGGATAAAAATGGTACATATTAAACGACAACAGCTAGGAACACAAAATTTGGTGTGTACATTCCTCTAATTTAGTAGATACATAATATAAAATTATTTTTTCAAAATTCGTACTTTTAAGAGCTAAAATGGGAATAGAGGAATAAAAACAAAATAGCGGTACATACATTGATCTGATTGACTAGACAAGTAAAATAAACTGATTTTTCGAAAATCGTACTTTTGGGGTAAAATGGGAGAAGGGGATAAAAAAGTACCAACCAAATGACCGCAGCTAGAGTCATGAAATTCGTAGTATACATTCGTCTGACTGCGTAGACACGAAAAGTAAAAGGTTTTTTCAAATTCGTCCTTTCAAGGGATACAATAGGTACAGAGGAATAAAAATAGTACCAACTAAACGAGTACAGCTACAATGATGAAATTCGGTGTGTACATCCTTCTAATTGCGTAGACAAGTAAAATAAAGACATTTTATAAAGTCGTATTCTTAAGGGGGTAAAATACGAAAAGGGGGATAAAATGGTACCAACCAAATGGCCGGAGCTAGAATCATGGAATTCGGTGTGTACATTCCTTTGGCGCAAAATAAAAAGATTTTTCCAAATTCGTACTTTTTACTTTTACGGCAAAAATTGGATGAATCATGGAGTTAGATTATTTTGCACTATGTACGTGAGATAATGAGCACTCACTATCTACCAATAATTATGGTAGTTAAGCTTTTTGAAAGTATAAATATCAGAATATTTATTTTTTTTTTTTTGAATTCACTTCAAGTATTATTTCGATATGTAAATGTATTGGTAGTCTTGCCTTATAAGCGTGGTTTGAAATAGTGAAAATATTATATTTATTTATAAAATTATTTTTTTCAAAATTTGTATTTGTTTTGTTTGGCTATATTAAAAAATATATATTTTCCTGTAATATTACTGCACTTCTATGAAAATCGACAGCCTCTGTGGAATGCAAGCCATGGTAGAGGGTAATAAAGTTCGTTCCGGCCGAATTTAACGCCGTTTTTACTTGTTTAATAATAATTTATCGATTTTCAATTTGATATTTTTTAAAATGTGTATTCTATAAATGTGTTTGTTAGAGTTCAAAATTGTATATATGAGAAAATCTACAAAATAGTCCGATTTCAATTTTGAAAAATTAAAAATTTCAAATTAGAGGCACACGTTTTATTTTAGCGTCAACTTGTTAAAAATACATTATATATAAATAATGTGCTCGCGTGCATCATTTTTTCAAGTGCTGAAGAAGTTATTATCGGATTGTCCCTTTTGGTTCTATTGCAAGTTAAGCCTGAAAACCCTATGAAAATCAATAAAATTCAACCTAAAATGGCTCTCGGTACCAAAATAATAATTCGATCTATTTAGCACTTACACACATTATTAGTAGTACCCATATTCACCGATCACACAGGGTTGCCACCAGTTATTTTTCAAACTGCGGATGTGCTCTTCAAAAAAATATGAAATTTCATGATCTGCACGCATCGACCTGATGATGTTCGTACTGTCATAATCTCCTTGTCGCTGAAGGCACACCAAATCGTCCGGTCGCCTTTTGTTAGTATCTCTGTCGTTTATAATCCAATATTAAAAAATTTGCAATTACGTTCACGCTGAAAGCGCAAAAAAGAAAATTGTATCAATTTTCGTTTTATGCAAAAACAGAGTGACAGATTTTGAAGAGCTACCATTTATTCCTCAGTGATGGCACACGCCCTTTTCAACATATAGAAGATTCCTCAACATCATTACTATCATCCACAAAAAGATCAGAATGAGTTTCTCTTATGCTGAAAAAGTTATAGCCAAAAGAGTTGAACAACTCCCGAAAGTTACAAGCAAAAATAGGGTAAATTAGGGTAGACCTTAGCTCAGTAGACTACATTAACAGCATAATTTTAAAACTTTAGGATGTTGGCGAGGTTAAACTCGTCGTTTTGAAAATTATGACACTCTCAGAAATATTATATATTGCTCTTAAAGCGGTTAGAAGCCTGAGTGACATGGAATCGTACTATACCGTAGATTTGCCCATATATTTGATATTTTGAAGTTCATCATACACATGAATAATTGCTACTGGTATAATAACCAATTTACTTATTTATTCAACGAGAATTCCCGCGATTCTCAGAAAATGATAAAATATTGTCCGGTTTCCCGGGAATTTTAAAACCTGAAAAAAAGAAACTCTAAATAGCATAGGTCAAATAAAACGGAGAATCATTGATATCCAACACATAACTGTCAATATTCACTTTTAACATTTACCCATCCCTATTGGAATAGAAATAGATTTTATGAGTTTTTTAACATTTCCAATACTTACCAACGGTGGCCTTTTTAGACTTAAAATTACTTCCAATTTTCTAACTCTGCAACTCTCAAATATAAAGTCTCCAAACTTCAGCAATATATCACTGAAGAACTTTTACAAATTACCACCTCAACCCCGCTCCTAATGCTGTGTGGCTGTTAGGCACTTTTTATTCTTTAACTTCTCAATTTTTCCACATAAAAGAGATATTTCTAGGTATTCCTAGTTTTCCCACCCTTTACTGCACTGCCGTGGAAAAGCGAACACAAGCATTCCCCCTTGGAATAATTGTTGATAAAAAACAAACATTAAAAATCTCCTAAATGGCCTATTAATAGACCACGCTTTTTGTCACCAGTTTCCTCATTTCACATTTCCTTTGGCCTTCATGGGCAAAAAAGACGCAGTAGTAGCTAACCCTCCATTAACAAAACATTTCGGGGCAGCGGCGGATATATACACACACAGATATGCCTGGCAGTGACCACGTCCACCACCACCTCTTCCTTGTATTTACATGCAAGAATCAGTCAACCAAGAGGCATACAAACACACACGCATACACACACCAAAAAGCAATTATCAGTCTCATTTTGGGTTTAAGTACCGGAGGACAGAGGACCGTATACTGCGACGGAAAGGGTCGTCATCATCATTTTAACAAAATGTTGGCGGCTCACATATGGGTGTGTGTGTGTATCTGCAAGTATATGCATATGTAGTGGTAGTCAGTCATAAAGCACCACCACTGTCACCCGCCAAAAACGAACTGTTTGCTGTTGCATGGCTGGATGAATTTGTCCATTGTTCTAGAGAAACTTTGCACAGTGGGTCCAAAGTAATTTTTGCCAAATTGTGGAATACCTTTGAAAGACAACCCTCTTGGATGAATTTGTCTATTGTTTTTGGGAAACTCTGCACAGTGGTTCCAAAGTAATTTAAAAAAAAAAAATTAGGAATACCTTGGAAAGTCATCGCTCTTGAATGCATTTTTTAATTGTTTGAGGGAAACTTTGCACAGTGGGTCCAAAGCAATTTTTAAAAAAGTGAGAAAAGCCTTGGATAGTCAACCCTCTTGGAGACATCTCTGTGTAAAGTCACAATAGTATTTCTATACCCTCCATATTAGGATGGAGCTTATATTCACAGTATTCTACAGCTCAATGACGCAAATCCTAACTTTTGGCCCAAATGACACGTTAATAAGCAAAATTGCTGCATTTAGAGTTCAGACAATCCATGAGAGAATCAGGAGATACCATTACGTCCACAGGTGCCGAAGGTATTGCAACGATTTCTCTGTTATTCGTTGAAATTAAAAAATCTGTTTATAACAACTTTTCTTTGGATTTGAACCACTGTGCTTTGTCACAATGACATCGGCTATGTCTGTGGATATGTTAAAGCGAAGATGTGAGTGTGTTTTTGATTTGTTTTTTCATATTTTTTGTTGGAAAAAGGTGTTGTTATGGTCATTAAGAAATGATTTTTTGGCGTGCGTGGATTGCTGATGTTGTTGCTGTTGTCTGCCTGTCCTCGCTAGGGTTTAGGGTTGTGGGAAACCTTTTTTCGAACACAAGCACATACTCTCGTTGTCCATATTTTTACTTTTTGATTTCCGCAAAAAAAAAAACACACACACACACCAAGTTGTTAGAACCAAAACTAGTTTTGTGTGTATTGTGCGTTTGTATTGTTAAACAATTCATGTACTTTATCTTGTCATAAAAATCTGGGTGTGTTTTTGGTCGTCTAAGTAATTGTATGTAATAATGGCTCATAAAATATATGAATTATTTTTATAATAAAATTAATTACGCCAAATAATAGTAACAGTGGAAGAAAACGTCAGCGATGATAATGACTTATTGTAAGTACCACAAAACGGGGTAGGTAAAAGGTGTTGCGCATGCGTAAAAAATTTCATGAGAATTAGCAAAAGTACCATGTAATGTGAACTTATACCTTTACCATGTCCGAAGAAGTTTCTAATTATAACTCTACAAATATACTCATCTTACTATAAATCAAGTCGCTTAATCGACAGTCATTTATTTTTTGGATTTGACAGACGTGTAAATCAGCCGATTCACAACTCACGATAGGCTAGCCCAAAAATAAAATACAAATTATCGCAGTTGGTAAATCAATAAATTTTGTTCGGTTCTTAGCACCCAGTAAATCATGTAAGTGTTAGTTTATCTTAAACTATGAAGCACATATATAGAAAACTTATATGGATTTAAAAATTAAACTATTTTTCAGAAAGAAAATAGTTTGGAGATAACTCCCATTTAAGTAGCTCTAACAGAAATAATTATTAAATTAACATATATTCAAATATAATATCATATAAGAAGCGAAACATCAGATATTAGATTTAGTGGGAAAAAAACTAAAAAAATTAATTTTTTGAATGGAATAAATTTTAATCGCCAAACGCCTATCAGACATCAAATAATGAAAAAGCCTGGTTAGTCGCAAATTTGACGTGATGGAGATATTTTGAGAGCAGAATTGGATTATGTTATATTCATACACCACAAATTTAGCCCTGAATTTCCAAAAAAAAAAACAAGTAAGGAAAGGCTAAAGTCGGACGGGCCGACTATATAATACCATACACCACTCCCTGCATATATACATCGCATTGATTACTAAACCCAGGTATTTCATGGGAGCAATTTTATGTAGTTCATATAAATTATACAGTTACTATCAATTCATCTTTAGTCAAATTTAATGAATATGGTAAATAATAAAGTAATTGATCCAATTTTCCAGCAGATATTCCGAGTAAAGTAAATATAACATGATATGGAAAAATTGATCAAGATCCAATGATGAAGAGGAACAACACTTGAGGCCTCTGCAAAAACATGCGCCAATATATTTCTCATTCACGGTAGGTATTCCTAGTTGAAACATATAATGATCTGCAAAAATTGATGAAGATACGATGTAAGATGTAGTTGCTAGAGCTGTAATAGATCAGAGTGGGCACCAAAGTATGGACATATGGGCATCTCCCAAACAAGAAAGGAAAGGCTAAAGACGGGCGGACTTTCTATCTCATTTCAATTCAATTCGGTAAAAAGTGAAATCGGGAATGATTTTTGCATCCTGTAAATGTATGTGTTTGACAAAAAATGTTAAATCGGAAAGGACATTTGTATGAGGGTATATTGATACCTGGAACGATGTGACCCCCTTTCACCATGTGAAATATAATATGTAAACTTTGGCCAAAATCGGTTAAACATTCGGGAGCAACATTTGTATGAGGTCTATATCTAAATCTAAACCGATCTTACCCACTTTCACCATAGGATTTTTAGTTGGATTTTTAAATGTTGTGCCAATTTTAAAGAAAATCGGGTACAATATGTGGTTTCTAACGCGGAAAAAGTGAAATCGGGAGCGACATTTGTATGGGGCTATATCTTAATCTGAACCGATCATACCCACATTCAGCATAGGTGTTTCTAATTCGATTATAAAATGTTGTGTCAATTTTAAAGAAAATCGGGTACAAGATGTGGTTTCTACAGCGGAAAAAGTGAAATCGAAAGCAACATTTGTATGGGGGCTATATCTAAATCTGAACCGATCTAACCCGCTTTCGCCACAGGTATTTCTAGTTTTATTATAAAGTGTTAAGCCAAATTTGAAGAAAATCGGGTACTATATGTGCTTTATAGGGCGGAAAAAGTCAAATCGGGAGCGACATTTGTATGGGGGCTATATCTATATCTAAATCTGAACCGATATCCTCCAAATTCAATACCGATGGTCCTTGGCCAGAAAAAATAACTTCTGCCAAGTTTCATGACAATCGGACAACAATTGCGACCTGTAGAGTGCGAACAAGCTTAGATGGACAGCAGACGGACAGACGGACGGACGGACAGACAGACATCGTTAAATCGACTCAGCTGGTGATTCTAAGCCGATCGGTATACTTAAAGGTGGGTCTAGCTCGATTATTTCTTGGTGTTACAAACATTTGGCGTGAAACTAACTTATAATACCCTAGCCCACGAAGTAGTGTAGGGTATAAAAACAAAAAAATTCCCCAAATACCCTCATAAATTACGATATTTATAGATAATAGGGGGTTTAAACACACCAAATATTTGGGCAAGAATTTATTACCCCAAAATGCGAACAATGTGTTTTACATACTCTGGTGTTGACCTACAAATGCAAAAATTTTGTGAGTGAGTATGTTGTGAGTTTCAAATGACCTTAAAGGGTTGCCAACCTCTATAAATATGTACAAAACATGTTACTCATCTGAATTATCGCCAATGCACAGTGGTTCCAAATCCATTTTATTAAATTAATTATGTAACCTTTGTACAGAAAGAGATATATTGACCAAATTGCAAATGCATTGAATAGAAGTGTTTTCCAGAGGATATGGCAAATTTGGGTTCCCAGTGGCTATTGGGTCTACTGTGTGATCCTCCAAAGATTGTCGGGTATGTCAAATTTTTAAATGACTATCAAAAGTACAATTATCTAGCGACTACAAAGATATTTTGCACGGTGTTAGTGTTCTAAAATACCTACATAATTGCGTGTGTGTGTACCATAATTAGTTTAAGAGATATCTGACTGAAAAGGAGAAGAATCATATTTTTTGACTAATTTGTTTTCGTTCTGATCTCATTATTTGAACGAATTTAAAACTGTTTTCACTATTGGATCGCTTCTAAAATAAATAAACTAGTCCAAAAACTGGTGCAAATTTTTGACTTCAATCAGATGTTATACACTTCTACAGACATAATATTCAAAAAGGGTTCCACTTTCAACGTTTTCTTGCCTCTTTCTTCTTATAGGTGCAAATTTCTGTTATTTATCGTAAAAACGACCAAATTTAGAAGCCTTTAATGTCCTTCTTCAGTAATTTTAAGCAACGGTAGTTTCTCTCTAAAATAGTAAATTTACAAACACAAAAAAATATTATCAAAATATCTCAAATCGCGAAACGCGGATTAGAAAATGTTTAGTGTATTGTTGACTTCTTACTCAAGAAGAATTACCACATCTCTGCCGAAAATAAAGAAATGGCGATCATTTTAGTAAAAAATACCAAATTTTGGAACACTGCGAATTTTGGTATTTTGTTGGACCAAAAAAGCAAAAAAATATTAATACATTATTAATTTTTTATACATAATTTTGAATTATAAAATAACATTACGAAAACTCAATTTTTATGGATTTTACACAATGTTCAATAGGTTTTTAAGAAAATTTAATTTTTTAATGTTTCATACAATGAAATTCAAAAATTGATACCCTCTTTATTTCCTGTTTCATATTATTAAAGCTCTTTTTCAGCGTTTTCCTAATTGGTATTCATTTTTTATAGAAAGCGTAATTTTCAGCTCATACCTATAAAAAGATTTGCCTCCCCAGCGAAAACGTCGCATACCATGGAAGACACATATGTATGAAGACTGAATGAAAATCTAAAGTGATATTTGTATCGGGGCTATATCCAAACATGGAATGAGTGACTCACTTACACAATAGGTTCTTCCAGTTCAAGTATAACGTGTTATGCTCAATTTGAAGAAATTCGGTTAAAATACGTAGTTTCTGGGGCGGAAAAAAATCAAGCCGGTAGTGAAATTTGAATGGGAGCTATATATAAATTTGAACCGATCTGACTCATTTTCACGCTGGGTGAAAAGAGTCAAATCAGGAGTGAAATTTGATTGGGAGCTATATATAAATCTGAACCGATCTGACCTATTTTCACAATGGGTGTTTCTTGTTGAAATATAAGATATTTTGCAAGATTTGAAGAATATCTGTTAAAATATGTGGTTTATAAAGTGCAAAAAGTTAAATTGGGAGTGAAATTTGTTTGGGAGCTATATATAAATCTGAACCGATCTGACCTATTTCCACAATGGGTGTTTCTAGTTGAAATATAAGATGTTTTGTCAATTTTGAAGAAATCACATGGTTCTAGAGTAAAATCGGGAGTGAAAATCGTATGGTGGCTATATCTATATCTGAACCGATTTTCTTCAAATTAAATAGCGTTCGTCCTTATCCCGAAAACTTCGTTATACAAAGTTTCGTTTGGTTCTGGCTACAATTGCGACCGGAACTTTGGTTACAAGAATAGATGGACGGACATTGCTAAATCGATTCAGACAGTGATTCTCAGTCGATCGGTATAATTAACAATGGGTCTATCTCGCATCGTTTTCGGCGTTACAAACAAATGCACAAAGACATAATACTCTCGTGGAGTGTATAATAATTCTCTGACAAGATTCAAGTTCAAGTCCATGTATTGAAATATGTTCCACCTGTTATTGTTGTAGATACATCTGCAAAAGCTGAATCACGTGGCTTCTTTCAAGTGGACTCTGTCGTAGCTTCAATATAAGCCTTAAAATTCCGCCACCACATTAACTCAATACTTTCAATAGAAAAGGGGAAGTCTAAATCTCTGTTTATGTATTTCTAAATCAGTGATAATTATACCCTACACCACTTCGTGGTCTAGGGTATTATAAGTTAGTTTCGCGCCAAATGTTTGTAACACCAAGAAATAATCGAGCTAGACCCACCTTTAAGTATACCGATCGGCTTAGAATCACCATCTGAGTCGATTTAACGATGTCTGTCCGTCCGTCCGTCCGTCCGTCCGTCCGTCCGTCCGTCCGTCCGTCTGTCCGTCTGTCCGTCTGCTGTCCATCTAAGCTTGTTCGCACTCTACAGGTCGCAATTGCTGTCCGATTGTCATGAAACTTGGCAGAAGTATTTTTTTCTGGCCAATGACCATCGGTATTGAATTTGGAGGAAATCGGTTCAGATTTAGATATAGCCCCCATACAAATGTCGCTCCCGATTTGACTTTTTCCGCCCTATAAAGCACATATAGTACCCGATTTTCTTTAAATTTGGCACAACATCTTATAATCCAACTAGAAACACCTATGCAAAAATTGGGTAAGATCGGTTCAGATTTAGATATAGCCCCCATACAAATGTCGCTCCCTATTTCACTTTTTCAGTTTTAGAAACCACATATTGTACCCGATTTTCTTTAAAATTGGCACAGCATCTTATAATCCAACTAGAAACACCTGTGAAAAAATTGGGTATGATCGGTTCAGATTTAGATATAGTCCCCATACAAATGTCGCTCCCGATTTGACATTTTCCGCTCTAGAAACGACATATTGTACCCAATTTTCTTTAAATTTGGCAGAACATCTTATAATCCAACTAGAAACACGTATGCAAAAAATGGGTAAGATCGGTTCAGATTTAGATATAGCCCCCATACAAATGTCGCTCCCGATTTGACATTTTCCTTTCAAGAAACGACATATTGTACCCGATTTTCTTTAAATTTTGCAGAGCATCTTATAATCCAACTAGAAATACGTATGCAAAAATTGGGTAAGATCGGTTCAGATTTAGATATAGCCCCCATACAAATGTCGCTCCCGATTTTACTTTTTCCGCTCTAAAATCCACACATTGTACCCGTTTTTCTTTAAAATTGGCACAACATCTTATAATCAAACTAGAAACATCTATGGTGAAAGTGGATAAGATAGGTTCAGATTTAGATAGAGCCCTCATACAAATGTTGCCCCCGAATGTTTAACCGATTTTGGCCAAATTTTACATATTATATTTCACCAATAAACAGACATGGTGAAAGCGGGTCACATCGTTCCAGGTTTCAATATACCCCCATACAAATGTCCATTCCGATTTAACATTTTTTGTCAAACACATACATTTACAGGATGCAAAAATCCTTCCCGATTTCACTTTTTTACCGAATTGAATATGTCCATACTTTGAAATGACTTTGGTATACTACTTTATAATTTGTATTGGTCTGTCGGACAATTAGATCAATTACCATATTATTTACCATACTCGTTAAATTTGACTGAAGATGAATTTATAGCATATAAATTATATGAATATAATTTATATAATTTGTATGAACTACATACAATTGCTCCCATGAAATACCTGGGTTTAGTAATCAAAGCGATGTACATACGCAGGGAGTGGTGTAGGGTATTATATAGTCGGCCCCGCCCGACTTTAGCCTTTCCTTACTTGTTTTGCTTTGAAAATAGAAAAAATGAAGATAGCACCGCTTCCATTTTTTCTCATTTTCTCATTGAAGTAAGATGCATGGTATAATATTAAAATTCTTGATTGTTTTTCGATGCCTTAACATGGAACTACCCATATACTTACATCCTATGTTAGAGGACAGTACGGTTTGTTACATAGTTTTGAAAATGTCGATAAGTTTGGACAAAATGAAGAATGTTGCGATTTTTCAAAAATATCACAAAGCCAGCTTTCCAGAAAATTACGTGAAAGTATGGCGACACAGCTTCCACAGGCAAATAATTGTAACGAAGCTGTAAAGAAACTTGTGCCTCACATGCAGGCTATAATCCTGATTATAAAAATGATCCTGTTTTTACACAAATCTTATAAATCTTACGGGTAAAGTAAAAACAATGCTGGTCCAAAGATGTTGCAGCAAATCACAAAGGTCCACAGCAACTGACCAACTGAATCCCATTAAAATATTTTGCTTAAGACGAGTTTAGTGTCCTCTTTCCAGCAACTGCTCATTTATTTTAATCCAATTACAATCTTATTTCCAACAAATCCGGGTGACAACATCTGCTTAGGAGGGACAACACAACACACGTCTGCCTGCTCTGCCCTACAGATGCATGTCATGCATTTGGCCATGTTAAATATGTAAAACGATCCATTAATTGATGACAATAACAACGTCGATGACGACGCTGAGGACAACAATGCCAGAGAGATGGAAAACGGAAAACTCATTAAATCTCTTGTGAGTAACAAAAAAAAAACAGAGAGAAATTTCGTTTTACCAAAATTATTTACGCTCAAAAGAAATTACGCAAAATTGAAACCGAAAATGAAAAAAATTCCAAAATTTCTCCCGGTGAAATGTGATGCACGAGCCGAGCGAGCGTCACACAAAAGCAACTGTAACAAATGCATTGACAAACGGTAGGCAGGCAAAACAAATTTGTGACACAAGAGTCACCGTCAGCACCACCACCGAACACTGCCATCAACCACCAATGCCCAAAAAATGGTATTCATTTCATTCTGAAGCGCTTGTTTTTTGAGTTGGGCGCCCAAAACCAAAAAATGAACAGTCATACCCGAGCGTTCACACAAAAGCAGCTGGCAGGGATGCATTTTTTGCCAAACGCCGGTACCCAACAAAAAAAGAAAATCTAAACGTCACTCACAAATCTCCCCGATACGAATGGTGTAGTACAAAATCGTACAATTGCAAATTGCATATTTTTTAATAAATTTATCTATGCCCAACATTTGTTTTTTGTTGCGTTTGACGAGATTTGTGTGTTTGTTTGTTTTTTGCAAATCACAATTTTGTTCAATCTTCTTTGGTATTCATGGAAATGGGGAGGGAGTATAGCTGCCAGTTTGTTGCAAGTGTGTGCATTCTCACACATAAATATGCGTACGAGTCGTGGCATGATGAGGCATAGACGATCACAGAAGGTCGCCATGATTTGCTATGAGATGTGTTCACTATGGGCCAAAATTGTGGAATTTTAGATATCCCCTTATTTTCACTCAAACATGACTTACTAATGTGCGAATTGAGGATAAGACAAGAAATGTTCCATCCCAACAATTTTCGAAAACAACCAAAACACAAAATAGAGCATATATGAGCATAGATGATTTTGACTAATTTTTTCGTACATTCCTCTAGAGAGCAAACACTTATCTTTTTATCTTCTAAAAATCGTAATTTTAGTGGGTGAAATGGTACAAATTAAGCGACAGTAGCTAAAATATGAAATTCTGTGTGGACGTCGCTATAAATGTGTGAACACTTAAAATAAAATGACTTTTACTTCGAAATTTTCTGTCTCTGTAGACTCTTTGTACTTTTAGTAAGGGAATAGTGTGAAAGGGGATAAAAAATGGTACCAACCAAACCGCGTCAATTACACTCAGAAAAAAGTATGCCACATATTAAGTAAATATGTACTAAAACTGAGGAAAATTGAACTTCATATAGCGCTAAGGCAATAATTTCTCACATCAAGTACAAACTTTTCCTTGAAAATAGGATATGCTTTGAACTTGATTCCAGTTCAACTTTTCCTTGAAGCAAGTAAAATTTACTCAAACTGAGGGAATTTTTTCTTCAAATCAAGTAAATCTTTAGTCAATCCGAGGAAAATTGTTAAGAAAATTTACTCAAATCAAGTAAATTTATACTCAAACTGAGGAAAATATTCCGATTTTTTCCTCAATCCAAGTAAATTGTTACTCAAACTAAGTAAATTAGTAGTCATACCAAGTAAATTTATACTCAATCTGAGGAAAATTTTCCTTAAACCAAGTAAATTTGTACTCAGCCTGACTACGACTTTACTTGATAATTGAAATAAACTATTTCGCTTCAAAGTATGCAACACTCATATGGTATCGTATTTATACCATAAAGAGTTGAGCTATTTCACCATGACTGCTGCGGAGTATAGGTAGGCGCCTTCGCAGTGATTGTTTAGAGTAACATTTGAAGTACTTATGAAGAAAGTCTTTGCTAACGAACGAGAATTGCTTCTTGGACTACTATTCATATATTTTTCTAAACACACTGAAGTATTTTTTATAAGTTCATTTATACTTGAATGTATGAGGAACATGGCATAAATTTAAGTACAAATATTTACTTTATTTGAAGTAATAAACATATTTTTAAGTAAAAACTTCCTAAATGGATTTTTTCCATACAAACATTGTCTTCATTAAATTTTCTTCCGCATAAGTATGCATATACTTAATTGTCAGAAGTATTTACTAGATCCGAAGAAATGTTTTTAAGTAAATTTACTACCCTATTTTGATTATATGTACTATTTCTAGTTAATTTTCCTACTCGCAAGGAAATGTTAACTAAACTGGAGTAAAATTGTTAAACTAAATTGTAGTATGGATTGTACTCAGATTTAAGAATGTAATTTTTCTGAAATTCGATGCGTGCTTTAACTGCGAAGACGTGCAAAATGCAGATATAGACAATTGGAATACAATTGGTACCAACGATAGTGATGCAGCTAGAACTATAAACTACGTAGACGCGCATAATATTTTTTTTAATTCGTATTTGACAAACCAAACTGCTGCAGCTTTAAACTCAGTAATGATCAAAAACCCCTAACAATACTAGTGTACAAACATATAATATAATTTGAGGATTTTGTTTCTGAACTCGAAAACAATATTAACTTTTTTACTAAAATTTCAATTAACAGTGTCTCTCCTTCCTTAACAGTCTCCAAAAATTTATATTTTTTTAACCTTTTTAGCTTCTACAAAAACATAAAAATAGTTTTTATTTTTTAATAAATTCTCTGATATTTACTTAAATATTTTTCTTAAAAAATCCAAAGATATTTTACATAAAGACATTAGGCTGTTGGCTACTAAAAATAAACCAAATATAAAAGGAAAATTGTTTAGTAAAAAAATATTAAACCAATTATATATAGCCATTTGTAAATAAATTTGCATTCTATATAATATAGAAGCAATATTGTCTAGAGCACGAAAAAAAAACAACAAAAAATCGCACTAAATTATTTTGATCCATCCTAAAGAATAAAAAAATGTTTATTTGATAAAAAATATCTATGGATAAATCAATGACTGTTGATATACAAGATGTTCTTTTTCGCTCTTTAAAATATTAGACCGAATTCAAACTCAAGAATAGAGCTTTAGTTGGTCAAAAAAATGGGAAATTTTGAATCGATTTTTTGTAAAATTAAAAATTGGCGCAATAGTAAAGAAAATCCAAAAACAAATATTCAGCTGTTAGACATAAATTTTAACCAGAAAATTGGCAATTATGTTCAATTTTCTTCTTGACAAATTTTCGCCATGACATTGTTTAGTTTTCAAAAAAAAGAAACAATTTTTTTTACTTTTTAATATATCCTTTTTTGGCATTTTTCATTTTCTATCATCCGACATTCTAGCGAAGAAAACAGGACCTATTTGAAGAAATCTATGGCTTAATATAGAAGTTGTGACACTTCACTTTTAGTTGTAAGACAAATTTAATGAATGTTCCATACTTTTCACTTTTCAAATTAAGGGTTTGCTTAAATTAATTGAATACTACACATACTCATAATGCAATGGTCATAACTTCTACATTTATTCATAGATGCTCTTTAACAACTGGACTGGCCTTCAGTAATTTCTGAAAAAATATATTTTAATTTCACTAAAAATTTAAAAGTCGGATAATATTTAGAATACATTAATCAAATATTTTTATTTCTGGTTTTAATGGGGTTTTTGTGTGACAGAAAAAAATTAAATTTTCTTACAAAGAGAGTTATAACTTTTGAATGTATCCATAGATATTTACACCCTACACCACTTCGTGGACTAGGTTATTATTAAGTTAGTTTTCCTCCAAACGTTTGTAACACCAAGAAAGACTCGAGCTAGACCCACCTTTAAGTATACGGTTCGGTTTAAAATCAACGGCTGCATCGATTTAACGATGTCTGTCTGTATGTCTGTCTGTCTTCTGTCCATCTAAGCTTGTTCGCTCTATACAGGTCGCAATTGTTGTCCGATTGTCATGACATTTGGTAGAAGGTTACACCATTAGACTATTACTGCTCTAAAATACACATTTTACATGGGATCATGACAAAATGTTCAGAATCGTGTTATACTTCAACTAGAAACAGCTCAGGTGAAAGTGGACTACATGGGTCTATGTTCTGATATAGCCCCCATACAAATGTACGTCCGATTTACTACTCCAAAATGAACGTATTACATCAGATCGGGATCAAATTTCGCACATCATGTTATATTTCAACTAGAAATACCTCCCATGAAAGTCAACTATATGGGCCCATGTTTTGTTAAAACTATTACCGCTCTAAAACACACATCTTACATCGCATCTAGATGAAATTTTGCAGATCATACTAAGTCAACTACATAGGTCTATATTTTGATATAACCCTCATACAAATGGCCCCTGTTATTTTGGTACAATGTAGTCATAGGCCTCCGATTATCCGAATACCGCCGCAAAATCTGCATTTGTCATCGGATCTTGATCAAATTTTCACATAGCCCTCACACAACTGTCCCTCCAATTTCCATTATTAGAGCCTTAAAATCCTCAAATTTAAATAGGCCCTTGTTGTTATGTATACCCAACCCAAATAGGTCTATACAATTTTTGACGTATTTTCCACATCACGTTATATTTCAGTTGGAAACGCTTACAATACAAGTGGAGCATAACGCAAAGATATAGCCCCCGACTATATATTCTTTCCGATTTGTTGGCATAGCTCTCAGGATTCAACTTATTAAGCCAATCTTGATGAAAATTATTATTATTATACAATGAGAATCGATCATACCGATTTTGTTAGTGTAAGAGATTGATTTTTATTTTTAAAATCGTATAGCAAAAACGTAAACTAAATAAAATTCTAAGAAAATTCTCCGAAGAAACCATGTATCTAAAATAAAATCTTAATCCGCGCCTCTCGACTTGAAAATTTATATGCCCGCCTTTGCCAAAAAAAAAATAAATGTTAAATGTTAAACGTAATGTAAAAACGGAGTTAAGTTCGGCCGGGCCGATCTTTATATACCCTCCACCATGGATTGCATTCCACAGAGGTTGTCGCTTTTCGTAGAAATGCAGTAATATTACAGGAAAATATAAATTTTTTAATACAGCCAAACCAAAACAAATACAAATATTAAAAAAATAATTTTATAAATAAATATAACATTTTAATTATTTCAAACCATTATTTATTTCAAATCAGAAAATATCTTATATTGATATTTTCAAAAAGCTTAAATACCATAAATATTGGTAGATAGTAGGTGCTACAGTTGGTTGTATACGAATTTGGAAAAACTTTTTATTTTGCGTGTCTATGCAGTCAGAGGAATGTATACTCCGAATTTCATGACTCTAGCTGCGGTCATTGGATTGGTACTATTTTTATCCCCTTTTTTCATTTTAACCCCAAAAAGTACGAATTTCGAAAAATTCGTCTATTTTCCGTGTCTACGCAGACATAGGAATGTATACTCCGAATTTCATGACTCTAGCTGAGGTCATTTGATTGGTACTATTTTTATCCCCTTTTGTCATTTTAACCCCAAAAAGTATGAATTTCAAAAAATCTGTTTATTTTAAGTATCGACGCAATCAGAGGAATGTATACACCGAATTTCATTTTTCTAGGTGTAGCTGTTTGGTTGGTACCATTTTTATCCCTCCGTACCCATTGTACCCCTTGAAAGTACGAATTTGGAAAAAACCTTTTATTTTTCATGTATACTCCGAATTTCATGACTCTAGTTGCGGTCATTTGGTTGGTACTATTTGTATCCCCTTTTTCTATTTTGACCCCAAAAAGTACGAATTTCGAAAAATCAGTTTATTTTCCGTATCTATACAGTCAGAGGAATGTATACTCCGACTTTCATGACTCTAGCTGCGGTCATTTGATTGGTACTATTTTTATCCCCTTTTTTCATTTTAACCCCAAAAAGTACGAATTTTGAAAAATCCCTGTATTTTACTTGTCTATGCAATCAGAGGAACGTATACACCGAATTTCATTATTCTAGGTACAGCCGTTTGGTTTGTACCATTTTTATCCCTCTATTCCCATTTTACCCCTTAAAAGTACGATTTTGGAAAAAATACTTTTATATTATGTATCTACTTAACTAGAGGAATGTACACACCGAATTTCGTGTTTCTAGCTGTTGTCGTTTAATATGTACCATTTTTATCCCTTTTTGCCCCATTTCACCCCCAACAAATGAGAATCACTTTATGGTGCACGTTTTTGCTAGAAGGGAAATGCGCATACCAAATATCAAGCAAATATAAACAGACATATTCAAAAAACATGCTTAAATACGCTAAAATATTAGGGATTATTATGGGTATTTTTAGTCCTTGTGAGGGAAAAATTTTTCCCTTTGTACCGATTTCGCCCCGTTTCAATCCCAACCGATCTACGACTATAGGACGCATTTATGGAAAATTTGAACATTCTAGCTCCTTTCGTTTAGATGCTAGCGTGCTTTCAACAGACGGACGGACGGACGGACGGACATGACTAGATCGTCTTAGAATTTTATGACGATCAAGAATATATATACTTTATAGGGTTTCATGTCAATATTTCAAGGTGTTACAAACGGAATGACAAAGTTAGTATACCCCCATCCTGGAGGTGGAGGGTGTAAAAAGAAATCGAATTTTCTGAATAAAATAGTTTAAAAATTTTTTTTTCCATTAAAAAAAATATTCACCGAAGTAAAATTTTCCATGTCGAGAGACGCTGATGAGGGTTTGGAGAATTTTCTTAGAATTTAATGTAGACTACGTTTTTGCTATACGATTTTTATTTTTTTTTCATCCATACAAATCAAAGTACAAACCTAGTAAGAGATCCATCACATGTAGCAGTAACATAAAGCAAATGATTTTCATCAATTTTGTCACATTGGTACTGAATTTATATGAACTACGTAAAAACACATGGGTTTAGTAATCAAAACAAGGTATAAAAGTAGGACCGACTTTAGACTTTCTTTACTTGTTTCATATTATCCTATAGCATCTCTTATTATACTACCTCCTGTAATTTATTAGCAAATTCGTAACAAAAAACTGAAAACAGTATGAGTGTATGTCAACCCATCCCCTAGTTTTGAGTTTTGTTTATGGTGCCCACAATGCTGCTGCTGCATCTCTCTATTGGAGTGTTGTTTCCGTCCTCCGCCCGTATTTATCTACGGGCTGGCTGCATTGGTTGCAACTTCCTCATTCATATGTATTTATGGTTAATCAAGCATAGAAATAATTGAGTTTTATTCAATACGCATAAAAAACACTTCCTATTTTCCCAGCTCTAAACAGTTTTCCGATATCACATGACACTCTTTGTTTTGAGGGAAAATGACGGTGTGCATTTTTTCGGGATTGACATGTGGACAGACGGACGGACACCCGATCAAAAAAATAGACAGCTGGTTTTGTGTGTTATTTGTGGTATCTCCCCCACCACATAATGAGAGGAATGGGAATTATGTAAAAAAATGAACATTTTCCTTGTTATAGTTTAAAATATGTACAAAACGTTTTGACGTGTTTAACCTGTAGTTGTTGTTATGACGGTTACAGCTGTTTTCCTTTTTTTATCCTAGTTACCAATTAACCCTTTTCGTGTGTGGTTTTCGAAGGCCAAATTAACATTTTTCGGCCATTTTCAATTTGTTTACCTAAAATTTGTTTAACTCTTTTTCAGGATCATTGGAGGGGGGAAAGACAGAGGGATAAACATGCAAGATAGCGGATCTTTGATGACTGTTACAGGAAGGAGTTGTTTAATGCATTTACATATATACACATGAAGACCGCAATGAGATCCTTTGGCGGCACTGGCCATAAATTGAAGAACAAATCAACATGTGTTTGCCTTCAAAAACATATACATGTCCGAATAATCATCCCAAGTGGAGGTTCCGGTAAACCAATGTAAATTGTAATTTCAAACAACAATGTTTCTTCATTTCTCTTTAACTAAGAACGCCAATTAAAATTTCCTTAACTTTTCCCATAAGAAAGACGAAATCGAAACGCAATAACCATCCCACATTGATCCTCATCGATGCATTCTTATTTCTGTTTCTGCTCTTGTTTTTCATGTTTAAATCATCCAACTCTTCGCTTTTGCATTTAAATTATTTGCGTATTGTCATTTTCGTAAACTCAATCAGTTGTTTTTATTTTTATGTTGATGTAGAATATCTGTTCCGCATTTGCTCCTGCTACAGTCATGCTCCACTCTAATTTTACTTTATAAAATTATCCACTTATACGTATTCAGTCGTGCGTATTTGTATGAAAATGAAATCTTAAAGCTAATGATGATTGCAAACGAAAAAGAATTTGTTTATAAGCACATATTCGTACATCCATATACAGCAAGTTGTGGGACAGTGGAACACAGACATGAAAATACCAAACAATTGGGAATTATAAATCAATAGGTTTACGAGGCCGCTATATTTCTCGGAAGCGTCAAGTCCTTCCCTAAGGTACCATTTTGAATTAGTAGAATATATTTTTTATTATGGGAATTTAAATCAAATATTTTTCAAAAATTCTGGAATTGTATTTTAATAATGTTGAAAATGAGCTGAATTAGCATATTAAGTCTTACTATTCTCCTCTAAAAAAATTAAGTAATTATGGATGTACACAAAAAATCACTATAAAAATTAATTAATATATGTGCCAGTTAGTATGATAGTGATCTAAGTCACACTTTATTCGTATTGACATATGCAATGGTTTATGTTTGAGCCAATTGAAAAATATTTTTCCACTGAAGTGCAATTTTTTTTTCTTAGAATATCCTACTACTGTATCGAACATATATAACGACAAAGTTAGTACCTTTAAGGCGACCACTACTTTCAGAGGATGCACTAACGTAGACAAATTTCATTCTTCTAAAAACTTAATTTAAACAAATTATTTTTTTTATTATATTTTAATTTGAAAAATTAATATTTCCGTACCAAAAATGAAAGAAAGAACAAAATTCTTTTATTTAAAAGAATATAAAAAAAAATTAAAAGTAGAATTTTTTTTTATTATTTCAAATAATTTCATTTTATATGTTATTCATTACTATTATCTGAATCACTTAAATTGGACATTATAAATAAAAACTGTTTGTTTACATCACCATACATCAATGTCAGTGGATATAGTGTGACTTACACCACTTTCAAACTAACACTAAAGACAATTTTGGTATTCATAAAAAGAGAATTGTAACGGTACATTTTTTAAAAATTTCAAAACGAAAATTTCTTAAATTAGAGATCTGAGAAAAGTAGAGGGAAAAATTGGTTTATTTATTTTTTTTACATTTTTGACTTAGACCACTATCATACTAACTGGCACATATATACATTACGTTTCACTGAACGAATTATCTTCGCAATATTTGTGTTTTTTTTTTCTTAACCTCCCTGAAAAATATAATTAATAGTCCTCATAGAAGCTCTTCCTAAAAGCTCTGACACAAATTGCTTAGAATGGGTCTATAATGCATTTTCGATGCAAATAAGTCCATTTTTATGCACTGTTCCATCACACTTAGCGAACAGTGCCTGTGTAGGGAGCCCCTTCAAACGCAATCGTGACAATAATGTGGAAGTTATGTGGACCTTGTTTGTATGACTGCGAGTAAGTAGTTACCTCTAATGACACTAAAGCTAATTCGATATATGGATCAATAGTGTGGAGGTACCAGGAAGAGCGTTTAAATTTCGTCCATCTTCGAACATAACCTAACTGAATAGATTCCTTAACTCCCTTCGAAAGGTATAGTGTACACAATCCTGTCAGGAAGACAGACGTACGGACGAACATGACATCTTTAGAAGTCGTGAAACGAACTTGGCCCAAACATACTTAGGGTCTACACTATCTCTTTATTATTTTGCGTTTACGCAGTCAGCGCTACAAATACACCGAATTTCATTGCTCTAGCTACGGCCGCTTGGATGGTACCATTTTCGGTCCGTTCTTCCTAAAAGTACAAACCCCTAAAAATTATTTAATTTAATGAGTATAGCCAGTCAGAAGATGTGAATACTAAATTTCATGATTTTAACTACAGCCGTATGGTCGTACCATTTGTATCCATATTTTCCCATTTTATCCTTAAAATTGAAAATTTCGAAATATCCACTTATTCTACATGTCTACGCTGTTATGTGAAATTTGTTATGAATTTTGCAGAAATTCTGTAAACTTTAATATTACGTTTTTGCAAAGAATAATTAAACGTTAGCGATGAAAGCTAATGTTGAGTACTGCATTTAAAAAAACGAAATTATAAACAGATCGGATCACAATACAGCCTTTTTCTTATAATCTTAAAATCATGAATGTGTACTTTTTTACAAATTACATTATATGATGCCATCAACCATATCAAAATTAGATAGATGTCTAATGCATTATATCGTTAAGAATTTTGCCGGCTTATGAGAAATACCTCAGGTAACTTTTAGACCTATGAGGTCTTAGCCAAATCTAGCATCTCAAACTGTTGTTAAACGATGAATTTAGGGTGGTCT